>JAVJIX010000067.1:1740000-2212500 GCA_036785185.1 Paratrypauchen microcephalus | reverse complement strand
CAGTCCAGATGATGGTGCAGTTCTACAGGGCCATCATTGAGTCCATCCTCACCTCTTCCATCACTGTGTGGTATCATGGAGCCACTGTCAGGGACAAACAGAGACTGCAGCGCATTGTGGGCTCTGCCGAGAAGGTGATTGGCTGCAGCCTTCCATCTATCCAGGACCTGTACGTCTCCAGGACTCGGGGGCGAGCAGGCCGGATAGCAGCTGACACTTCTCACCCTGGACACGAACTATTTGAGCCACTTCCCTCTGGCAGGAACAGTCACAGGCTCGTCACAGGAACAGTTTCTTTCCCTCTGCTGTTGGACTTATGAACAATTCATAACATCTGCACAACGCTGGACACTTTATATCACTCCATCCATCCATCCATTTTCTTCCGCTTATTCGGGGCCGGATCGCGGGGGCAACAGTCTAAGCAGGGACTCCCAGACCTCCTTCACCCCGGACACTTCCTCCAGCTCCTCCGGGGGGACCCCAAGGCGTTCCCAGGCCAGCCGGGAGACATAGTCCCTCCAGCGGGTCCTGGGTCTTCCCCGGGGCCTCCTTCCGGTGGGACATGCCCGGAACACCTCCCGAGGGAGGCGTCCAGGAGGCATTCGGAACAGATGCCCGAGCCACCTCAGCTGGCTCCTCTCAACGTGGAGAAGCAGCGGCTCTACTCCGAGCCCCTCTGGTATGACTGAGCTCCTCACCCTATCTCTAAGGGTGCGCCCAGCCACTCTGCGGAGGAAACTCATTTCGGCCGCTTGTATCCGCGATCTCGTCCTTTCGGTCATTACCCAGAGCTCATGACCATAGGTGAGGGTAGGAACGTAGACTGACCGGTAAATTGAGAGCTTCGCCTTTTGGCTCAGCTCCCTCTTCACCACAACGGTCCGGTACAAAGACCGCATCACTGCCGACGCTGCACCGGTCCCGCCGAGTACCCGGAACTGGAAAGTGCACCGACCGGGGACTCCGCTGTTCTCCTGGGGGACTTCAACGCCCACATGGGCAGTGACAGTGACACCTGGAGAGGGGTGATTGGGAGGAACGGCCTCCCTGATCTGAACCCGAGCGGTGTTCTGTTATTGGACTTCTGTGCTAGCCACAGTTTGTCCATAACGAACACCATGTTCAAGCACAAGGGTGTCCATCAGTGCACGTGGTACCAGGACACCCTAAGACGGAGGTCGATGATCGACTTTGTTGTCGTGTCATCTGACCTCCGGCCGCGTGTCTTGGACACTCGGGTAAAGAGAGGGGCAGAGCTGTCAACCGATCACCACCTGGTTGTGAGTTGGGTCCGCTGGCGGGGGAGGAAGCCAGAAAGACCTGGCAGGCCCAAGCACGTAGTGAAGATCTGTTGGGAACGTCTGGCAGAGCCCTCTGTCAGGGGCACCTTCAACTCACACCTGAATCCGGGAGAAGCTCTCCCGGATTCCGGGGGAGGCTGGGGACATAGAGTCCGAATGGGCTCTGTTCTCGGCCTCTATTGTCGATGCGGCCGCCCGTAGCTGTGGTCGTAAGGTCTGTGGTGCCTGTCGCGGCGGCAATCCACGAACCCGGTGGCGGGATGCCGTCATGCTGAAGAAGGAGTCCTATCGGGCCTTGCTGGCTCGTGGGACTCCAGAGGCAGCCGACTGGTACCGGCAGGCCAAGCGTGCTGCAGCCCGGGCGGTTGCGGAGGCAAAAACTCGGGGTTGGGAGGAGTTCGGAGAGGCCATGGAGGAGGACTATCGGACAGCCTCAAAGAAATTCTGGCAAACCGTCCGGCGCCTCAGGAGGGGGAAGCAGTGCTTCACCAACACTGTTTACAGTGCGGGTGGGGAGCTGTTGACCTCAACTGGGGATGTTATCGGACAGTGGAAGGAATACTTTGAGGATCTCCTCAATCCCGCCGTCACGTCTTCCGAGGAAGAAGCAGAGGCTGGGGACTCGGGGGCGGACTCACTCATCACCCTGGCTGAAGTCACTGAGGTGGTTGGAAAGCTCCTCGGTGGCAAGGCCCCGGGGGTGGATGAGATCCGTCCTGAGTATCTCAAGTCTCTGGATGTTGTAGGGCTGTCTTGGCTGACACGTCTCTGCAACATCGCGTGGCGGTCAGGGACAGTACCTCTGGACTGGCAGACCGGGGTGGTGGTCCCTCTGTTTAAGAAGGGAGACCGGAGGGTGTGTTCCAACTATCGGGGAATCACACTCCTCAGCCTTCCCGGTAAGGTCTATTCCAGGGTGCTGGAGAGGAGAATTCGACCGATAGTCAAACCTCGGATTCAGGAGGAGCAGTGTGGTTTTCGTCCCGGCCGGGGAACACTGGACCAGCTCTATACTCTCCATGCTCGAGGGTGCAGGGGAGTTTGCCCAACCAGTCCACATGTCCTTTGTGGATCTGGAGAAGGCATTCGACCGTGTCCCTCGTGGGGTCCTGTGGAGAGTGCTCTGGGAGTACGGAGTTTGGGGCCCTTTGATAAGGGCTGTTTGGTCCTGGATGACTGGAGCAGGAGCTGTGTTCGCATTGCCGGTAGTAAGTCGGACCTGTTCCCGGTGCATGTTGGACTCTGCCAGGGCTGCCCTTTGTCACCGGTTCTGTTCATTATATTTATGGACAGAATTTCTAGGCGCAGTCAGGGGCCGGAGGGGATCCGGTTTGGGAACCACAGGATCTCATCTCTGCTGTTTGCAGATGATGTTGTCCTGATGGCTTCATCGAACCGGGACCTCCAATGTGCACTGGGGCGGTTTGCAGCCGAGTGTGAAGCGGCTGGGATGAGGATCAGCTCTTCCAAATCCGAGGCCATGGTTCTCGACCGGAAAAAAGTGGCTTGCCCTCTCCGGGTGGGTGGGGAGTCCTTGCCTCAAGAGGAGGAGTTCAAGTATCTCGGGGTCTTGTTCACGAGTGAGGGGAGGACTTTATATCACTAGTCACTTTAATTAAGTCATGTTTGCACTACTGTTCTGATGCTGCTCATCTGAACCTTTTTAGTTATTTGGATTGTTTATTATTTTTTACTATATTATAGCTATATTTTAGTTATTATTATTATTATTATTATTATTATTTAGTGTCTATACTCTAGTTATTACTATTATTTAGTTTTTTATGTTCGCACCTTATCACCGAGACAAGTTCCTAGTTTTGTGAATTCTGTTCACTTGACAATGGCAATAAGTCTTTCTGATTCTGATTCTTCAGCTTGCTCCAAAGCCTCTGCAAACTTTAGTATTTGAAAAACTTACTTCAATATTTTGTGTAGTCAAATAGCATAGAGCACCTTCAAGATGTAAGTGGTAGTACTGAGAATAATAGTAGCAAAAGCAGTACTAAGAAATGGTGAATTGTGAAATGTTATTTTAAAGTTTATTTATGAAAAAATATATTTCTTGATTTGGACAAAGACAATAACATAGACATATATACAGGTTCCATAAATACCAGCTTATGTACAGGTCAAATTAAATAGAGGTAAGCTATATTCTGGACTATGTACACATTGCATTGTTTCCATAAATTAACATGAACAGACGAACACTGAACACATATTTAACATAGATTTTTGGTATTGTCTGGATCAGAAAACATCCTTTTTAAAATACTCGACAGAAGACGTGGCAGTGGTCGGACTCTAGCGGAGCCCTAAATAACTGGATAGCACGTGTAGTTCAGGAACATTCATAAACATTGTCAAAAGCAGATTATCTTTCATTGATGATTGCTAGCATCTGGGTCCATTTTTCTTTCAGATTTCTTCCATAGAGGCACTTTCACGTCATTGTAGAGTTCAACCGTGATTTTAAGGCATCTTGTACAATGTAATATTTGATTTTCCATATAAAGGCCTACAAAGGTGATCATTGTATCCAGAGTATCCTGTTGATTTAAATGCTGTTTTTTGAGCTTGTTTCTATGTCCAAAAGTCCCAGCATTTTTCATAGCTTTTCCTAAGGCACCGGACTTTACAGTGGCACAATCTGTATTTTGATCCATGTAAAAAAGCAATTTAAAAAAATATATGTATATATTAGGATTCAAGGTATAAAAGATAAATAGTGCAAAAATGGCCAGACAGTCAGGCCTGTTTCTTATTGTCTGTCAGCAGCAATAAATATTAAATAAAAAATAAGTCCACAGAAAAAGGTGTATTGCTAGAAGTGTTCAAAACAGGAATTAGGCTGGGGCTGAGACACATGATGTTAAACCTGGATCAACAAAGGAAACACTGCAATTAGTCACACTTGGTAAATAATGATTATATTAGAGATATTATAGATATATAGTTTGCTTTTTTGTTATTTTATTTTTAAGTATTGGGAAGGATTCTTACCTCAGTAGCAATGACACACTGGTCCAATTGGTCTGGTATAATGTAAATAGGATGATACAAGTTTTCTTTTCCGAAATTCAGTTGGGGAACAAGGATAGTCGACTCGCATTTTTTACTGTTGAAAGGAAAACCAAGGTTAGGCACTGAAGTTTGAATTACAATATGATTTTACAATGTCATTAAAGATTAAATACTGATGTATAGTTACTTACAAGTCAAATTTATTCATGTCATCTTTCACCAAGTTGCAGTCCGCCATCTTGTTTTTGTAGTTGTCACTTCCCTTCTCCAGCGCTGCTTTCTTGTTGGAGACTTTAGCATGTGGGCCTGGGATAAGGAATACCTCTTTCTCTTTCAGGCTAGCTCCATTGTTAGGGGTCCCACCTCCGATGATGGCGTTCCGATTGTTTACGTTTTCCAAATCATTTTTCACTGACGTCGTAGCGGCCAGTTGTGACCCCTTACGTAACTGGCGAAGAATGAACACTGCAGCAGCCATCATTAATGCGAGAGTGACAAAACCCAACGCGAACGCCACCATCAGTACTGGGGTAGGGGGAGACGCTGGCTTGGGCACCTCAGTTGGTGTCTCGAATTTGAATTCGCATCTTGCTCCCATGTAACCTGTGGTACATTGGCAGATCGGACCGGTAAAATGGGCGTAGCATGTTCCACCATTCTCACAAGGGAAGGTAGTGCACGGACTATCCCGAACTGAGCAGTCCTTCCCAGTGTAGCCAAGAGTACAGGAGCAGGTATAGTCACTGATACCGTCGACGCAGGTGCCGGAGTTTTTGCAAGGATTGCTGGCACAGTCGTCGATATTAGTCTCACATTTAACACCAGAAAATCCTGGGCGACAGCGGCACACAAAGCGGTTTCCAGCATCCAAGCACTGAGCACCTAAAGATAACATAAAAATGACTGATTAGTTACTGTTTAAAAAATAATACTGGACCAAGTGTTGAGCCCTGAGGAACACCAGTAATAGTATAAATGCAATAACCGTTGTGTTCCTTATGACCAGCCCTTTCTAGCAGATGTTTTGTGTCTGAATAAACACCGAGGAGGCGCTGTGAAAACAAGCTCCTTGCTCCATATTTGGTTGTGCTCGTTGCCAAGTTGCACAACTGAAAACACTTGAGCGGAAAGCAGGAATGATTCCAGATTCCAGATAAGCCGGCAGCCTCTTTTGCTAATGAAGACCTGAGGGACAGCTGTTAATGATATGCATTTAAATTTAGGGTTTTGTTGAGTCATTTTCCCAGCATGCAACAATGTTCTCACAGCTATTTTTATAGTTTAAGTTGGAGGGTTTTTGTGTAGAATGCTACACAAAAACCCTATCATCAAATCTGTGCAAGCTGCTGCTATGTAATCCTACAAATGAGGCTGCAGAGTTGTTTTGCGTGCAAGAGAAAAAAAAAAAAAAAAAATCAAGTTTGCATTTTTAAAAAGCAATGAGTCGTGAATGAGAAGAAACACTGGAGGTAGATAAGCTACCACATGACTGAACTAGCTAACATATTGTACTGTGTGAATGCAAACTTATAAAGGACTATGATAACGATGCATACCATTAGCACAGGGGTTTGAAGTGCATCGATCCAGTTTTTTCTCACAGTTGGAGCCAGTGAAACCAGGATCGCATCTGCAGCTGTATCCACCACTCTCATTTTCAACACAGGTCCCTCCATTAAAGCAAGGCCCATCTGCACATGTCATAGCACTGATTTCGCAATTCTTCCCATAGAAACCTTGAGGGCACGAGCAAGTGTAGTCGTTGACCAAATCCTACAAGAAGAAAAACAAAACAATATATGTTAGATTTAAAATTTGTGAAAATCAATTGAGAGGAGAAATTTGAAAAATAACTTACGCTGCAACTGCCTCCATTTTTGCACGGGTTGCTGTCACATTCATTGGTCTCAATTTCACAGTTTGTACCGGTAAATCCAGGCTTGCAGGTGCATGTATAGCTTCCTTGTCCAGTATTGGTGCATGTAGCGTCATTTTGGCATGGTTTGTGGTTGGTGCAGTAGTTCAGATCTGTCAAAAGATAAAAACAAGATTAGACATTGAACTTTTGAGTTTATTTTGAGTTCCAGTTAGCATTTTAAGAGAATTTACCTTGATTGCAGTACAGTCCTCCCCATCCCTCCTTGCAGTTGCATTGCCAGGGCTGGTTGCAGGTCCCGTGCATGCACCCGGGATGACGAGCACACTCGTCACACCGGTCACCCTGCCACCCCTGGCGACACACACACTCGCCAGGCGCCTCGCAGTAACCGTGGAGATCACTGCAGCCGGGCGCACAGATGGCTGATGGGAAAAGAAGGGAAGTAGAGAAGATTACAGGAGGCGGTCAAACATCGATCTCTGTGTAGTTGTTAAGAAAGGCGGGAATGGTTAGGGAAGGGAAGGGGAGGGAGGAGGTAAGAGCAGCTGTCTGGGGAACAAAAGATGCCGTCTGTTTTCACGCACCAGGGGACACTTTAAGGCTGCGCGCGTGCCTCTTCTGTTTAGGGACCCAGCATCATTGTTGAACACTAACAAAAGAGGACAAATGAACACGACCTCAAGCGAGTGGCTAGTGTTGACAACTGCTTGACTTCACAATTTTCGAGACAAAAAAAATGACGCGCCGAAGTTTCTTACGGACGCAAAAGACGTTATAACTACGAGGGGGGTGGAGAAGTGGTGGTGGTGGAGGTGGGAGGGGTTAGTATACTGTACAACTTAGGCAAAAAATACAACGTTACAACGTCTGAAATATCCGTGTAATTCTTACGATCGGAGCAGTATTCGCCAGTCCATCCCTCTAGGCATTGCCGGGACCCTTCTTCGTCACAGGTGAAGTGGCCAAAAGGATCGTTCCGAGGTCGGCAGTAGGAGGAGCAAGCTTCACCGTGGTAGAATTCGCTGCACATGACGTGATAGGAGAAGTGCAATTCGCTGCTGTCTCCATAGTGAACATCTTGAGACCACTCCTGTCCAACGCTGAGGGTACGTCCCGTCAACAAACGGGTGATCAGGTTGTTTTGGTTTTCTGTGAGGAAGAAGTCAAAAATTAGTTCACTGTATAAGTCAAAAATGGACATGAAGCCAAAAAAGCTATTGGCGTGAACTGGAATTGAGTATTTCAATTACCTGTAGATTCAGACAGAGCAGATTCGGCTTTCCATGCTTCCACAATGAGAGAGAAAGTACCCTGAGGAGCACCAAGAAGAGACATGGGTTGGCTACAACAGTTTGAGGTCCAGTGTCATGCAAAACAATGGCAATTCAGTAGTTCGTAAAAAGTGGAAGTGAATGACAAGAGAGACTGAGCTTTAAGTAGGTGCTAGTTGACTTACCGGCCATTTGAACTGAAAGGGGATGACGATGAGGGCATTTCCTGAGACGGAGTTGATATTGTAGATGTCTGTGAGCTTGGTGCCGTAGGTGCAAGGGGGTTCGGGGTTGATAATGTCCTGCGTATGTTTTAGGCAAATGCGGAAAAAAACCTGGCAGTCGGACGAGGAGCAAATACCCCTTGAACTGGTGAAAGAGTCGATTCTCAATTCGAAAATGCCGGATGTGAAAACCTGTGATACGGTAATAGAAAAGGTTAACGCTGTCAATACATAAATAAATGAAAGCTTATATCAAAGTTCACATGTCGTCTTAGAATGGTGTTAAATTGTCCTTTTTACTACTTTGCATTACACACAGAAAGTTCACTGTACATAAAAATGAGACACTAAGCAGACTTTTCACCCGGAGTACCATAATTAGTGATTAGATTACGCTTATCCGAACCATTCTATTAATGGTGTAAATGCCCCGAGCGGCCACAAGAGGGCGCACTATCTGCCACTATCTGAAAATCAGTGCAAGCGTGAATTCGAAAATAAGGGCATTTGGGCACTGTTTAACGCAAGCACAGAGCGCTTACAAAATGGAAAGGTAAGTATTAGAGATTTTCGTTTTTGCCATTTTTTTGTAATAATGTTATCATTATCAAGACTATATAAAATAAATCACTGAGCAAACACGGAGTTCATTTCTATGGCAACAAAAATGTACATTCTAAACTGCACTTTTAAATTATTGGAATGGAAAATGAAATGGAAATATAGTGCAAAATGAGCTGGGGTTTTAAAACGTAGCCTATTCTTTAAAATCAAACGCCACTTACCGACTGCGCGCAAAGAAGGAGCGCGGCACACGGCAGTAGTAGCCGCGCCATGTGTCCTCAAATAAGAACCACCAAGGTTTCCCAAATTGTCTCCAAATTTCAGTATCCAAATTACGCACAGGCACGGAAGTCCAAGCGGAGCAATGCGTAAAACTATGGTTAAATGAAAAGCAAAAGTCTCGGTTGAGATCAGTATCTTGTGTTTGTCAAAACGGACTCTGAACTGGGCTGCCAAGAGGTAGGCTTTATACGCGCCGAGGAGGGGGGAGGCGGGGAAAGCCATACGCGTGCCACACGGTTCATCAAGTGAAACTCTCTCTCTTTCTCTCTCTCTCTCTCTCTCTCTCTCTCTCTCTCTCTCTCTCTCTCTCTCTCTCTCTCTCTCTCTGTTTCATTAAAGTTTCATTTAACACAAGTCACGTTTTATTTTTGCTGTTTTACTTTCAAAATCGGAGTTGAGTTGAGCCCTGTAAACAGATTTGTTCCATGTTGTCCACTGTGGCACCGCTGTACGCACACGTCAAATTCAGTCACGCATCAACTAATATTGACTATGGACTACGTGTCTCTAATTTCTCCCGACATTTGCTGATGTTTTGGTCAATATCTTCAGCTTCAGCTTTGGACAGCGGTGCGTAAATGCTGAGGGGGGGGGGGCTTTTGGTAATTGTAGGGGGGATGGTTTTACCCTTTGGCACAGCGCCGTGGGGCCAATTCGACAAACTGCCAGGCGTCACCAGCAAACGCTCACACCTCCAGAAGCAGCAGCACGGGGACGGGGGCAGAGGAGGGGGCAGGCCGGGAGGGGGGCAGCAGCAGGCGGCGAAGTGCGAATATCACGGTGCCCAGAACGATGCACATTTGTTCAGAGGTGCAGGTTTCTCAGGGAGGGGGGCACCGACAACAGGTCCGTTCACACTTGCACGTTCACTAGGCCTAGAACAGGACCAAATCAAGTCCACATCAGGACATGAAATAAGATTAATTTAGTTTGAAGACAGCCAGAACTGTATTATATTTGGAATCGGTAATAGTTTTGGATGCCTGGCACCGCACTGATGTACTTAATCTCTCCATCACCATAGCAATAAAGCAATGCTTATCAAAATGTTGTATCTTTTGTATGAGTATGATTTTGTATTTAGTATTTGCCAATTCTTTGTATTCATATTATCCTTATCAAAAGGAAATTATAAACTAAAGTAACACAGTGAGCCAAAAATCCTAAAACCTACTAAAACCTAAAATCTATGTCATATGGCCCGTTTGAAAAAAGATTTGAATAAATATTTGTTCACTTTTCTATCTCATACATTTCTATAAAGAGAGATACAAACAATGTGGAATTAGACTGACAAAAACACATCAAGTACAACACTTAAGTACACATTTTAGGTATCTGTACTTTACTTAAGTAGATTTTACACTGGATATTTTTTACTTTTACATTTGAGAGCATGTATCTGTACTTTCTGCTCCACAAAATTTTAGATTTGGACTGAGAAGTAAAAAGGAATTTTCTTTACGGTTTGAGACCTGAAATGAGATGTAATTTTTATTATTTTATTATTATTATTATTTTTTAGCACATTTCATTTGAGTTAACGTCCCAACGTTTAAGCAAACCAAATACACAAATAGGGTTAGAAAAATAGAAATAAAAATCACTTGAAATTTGTGTTGACAAAATCTCTACATTTCATCCTTTAATTGTTCTAAACATCTCTACAAAAAGACTTTCACTTGCACTTTGAGCCCAGTTGATGTGGACTTGGTCTAGTCCAGGTCTACCTTTAGTCCAGGTCTAGTCTAGTCCAGGTCTAGTCTAGATTTAGTCCAGGTCTAGTCTAGGTTTAGTCCAGGTCTAGACTAGATTTAGTCCAGGTCTAGTCTAGGTTTAGTCCAGGTCTAGTCCAGGTCTTGTCTAGGTCTAGTCTAGGTCTAGTCTATGTCTAGTCCAGGTCTTGTCTAGGTCTAGTCTAGGTCTAGTCTATGTCTAGTCCAGGTCTAGTCTAGGTCTAGTCCAGGTCCAGACCTAAACCTTCTAAGGTTTAGGTCTAGGTCTAGTCTAGGTCTAGTCCAGGTCTTGTCTAGGTCTAGTCTAGGTCTAGTCTAGGTCTAGTCTATGTCTAGTCCAGGTCTAGTCTAGGTCTAGTCCAGGTCTAGTCCAGGTCTAGTCCAGGTCTAGTCTAGGTCTAGTCTAGGTCTAGTCCAGGTCTAGTCCAGGTCTAGTCCAGGTCTAGTCTAGGTCTAGTCTAGGTCTAGTCCAGGTCTAGTCCAGGTCTAGTCCAGGTCTAGTCCAGGTCTAGTCTAGGTCTAGTCTATGTCTAGTCCAGGTCTAGTCTAGGTCTAGTCCAGGTCTTGTCTAGGTCTTGTCTAGGTCTAGTCTATGTCTAGTCCAGGTCTAGTCTAGGTCTAGTCCAGGTCTAGTCCAGGTCTAGTCTAGGTCTAGTCTATGTCAAGTCCAGGTCTAGTCTAGGTCTAGTCCAGGTCTAGTCCAGGTCTAGTCTAGGTCTAGTCCAGGTCTTGTCTAGGTCTAGTCTAGGTCTAGTCTATGTCTAGTCCAGGTCTAGTCTAGGTCTAGTCCAGGTCTAGTCCAGGTCTAGTCCAGGTCTAGTCTAGGTCTAGTCTAGGTCTAGTCCAGGTCTTGTCTAGGTCTAGTCCAGGCCTAGTCTATATTTAGTCCAGGTCTAGTCCAGGTTTAGTTTTTGTTTTGTCATCATTTCTCTAAATACAAGTGTAGTTCAGGTTTGGGAATTCAGTTGATTGGAAAAGATGGGACTGTGCAGTGAATTATGACGTGATCTGTTCAATGTACATGTAACCTTGTTTGTTATTCTTTTGTATGCCCTAAAACCTTCTTCAAAATAAGGTTGCAAAAAATGTGTACAGATATATTGATTAATATATTGTTAATATATATTAATATATTGTATAAGTTTTCTTCACTTATCAGCCTGCTATAGACACATTTTACCCTCTATTGGTGCTTTTCAGATTCTAGAATGTGATGATTCCATGGGATTGTTTTATTGCATTGTTTTATTGCTTTATTCTATTTGATTAATTAATTAATTCATAGCATTTATATAGCGCCTTTCATGACACCCAAAGCGCTTTACAGTTCATTGTTCATTCACTCCACACTTGGTGGTGGTGAGCTACTTTCTGTAGCCACAGCTGCCCTGGGGCAGACTGACCGAAGCAAGGCTGCCAATCTGTGCCATCGGCCCCTCCGACCACCTCCAATACTCACACACACTCCACATTCATATTAGGCAATGTGGGTGAAGTGTCTTGCCTAAGGACACAACGACAGTGGCACCCCCCTGCAGCACCTGGAATTCCCAGTGTCTCCCATCCAAGTACTAACCAGGCCCTGCCTTCTGAGATCTGACGAGATCAGGCTTTGACAAGCAGGTATGGCCACGATTACTTTATTCTACCTTGATTTTTTGCTCTCTGGAAGACCACGTCAATATCACTCTATTGTCTGTTCTGAGTTCAAACGATTATATAAATATTACGGCTATTATGTCGTGAAAACGTATATCAAGTTTTTCATTTTTGAATTTTTCTTTCACACTTAATGAGAAAATAAAGGTTTAGAATAAAGACAATAAGACAATTAAAAAAAAAAAAAAAAAAAAGTAGAATGTCATGATGTCACCTGAAACCTGGCAATAGGTTTAAAAGAACGAGAACTACCCCATCTTAAAACAGATGTGTTGGAGGACAGGGAGCTAAAATTCACAATTTGCAAGTAAAACAGTGTGCAGGATTCTTCTGTGTTCGCCCTCTACAGGCTACGTAAGGGAAAAGACTTGGATGTAGCAGCTCACACGTCACAATATATGATAATAACAAAGAGAAAAGATGGAAATGGTAACAATACGTGCAAAATACGTAGCAGAAATAGCAAGAGACCAGTGTAAAATAAGGCATAATTATATAAGCATAAAACACATATAAAGAAATGCATAACAACAATGCAAATGCCAAATCCATTACAATAAGAACAATAAGAAAACATTGGTTGTGTGAGTGGACGGCCTGCAGCACAAAGTGTCTGTGATTGGTTGAAACACTGCTCCATTAAACAGCAAAAGTCCCTCCTCCTTCTCTTCCTCCTCCTCTTCCTCCTCCTTCTCGTCCTCTCATCTTCATCTTTCCGTTCTTTCCCTTATCTGTTCATCTGTTTGTTTTGGTGAGTCTTTGTATAAACTAAGCATAGCTCTGAGAGGGTGCTTAAAGCTACAGCGTGGAACTTTTCCGGTGGACCTGTTTGTCTTTGTGGTGTTGTGGTATTATTTCTTTGCCTAGAATGTTCCACGGTTTGGTGTTAAGCATGCCCGTTGGTGAGGTGAGGTCACATCGGCGAAAGGGTGATCCTGCTTACAGTCATGACTGCCTTTTGTAATTGAAAAAGAAGAAAAGAAAATGAAAAGAGCTCAATGCCGAACACTTTTGCACGGAGACAAAAACTTACACAGTTCACCTTTAGTATTACTAATAGAGCTTAGCAGTAAAGAATTTGCATTACTTCACTAGTACTTATTACTACATAAAACTCATACTTTTCTCAGAGTACACTAGGCCTATATTTCTAGTGTTTCTATAATCAGGAGCCAATTGTCACATCGAAAAGTAACCTACAACTGAATCTCAAATTTGAGAAGTATCTGACCAGACTCATCAAGTACACATGAGATGTAAGTAGTAAGTAAGCCAAATTTTTCATATTCATGTAAAACTTTCTAAAGCAGTATCCAGTATTTCTCTATTTTAGACACAAATACTGATTTTCTTTCAGTGCTATAAGAAAAAACTGGTGGAAGCAACTTTTCTTTCTGTCCTGGACTTCCACTCTGCACAAACTGGACTCTGTATCTGCATCACTGTTGTTCACTGCACTCGCTATGGTGTATTTGACTGGCCTTTGCTAACAATTCACAGAAAACAGTGTTGGTTTATATTTATTTACAAAGCCACACTGGGGAATCTTCCCGCGTACCTTAGCGATCTCCTTAATCAGCTCCTCACAGTTCCTCTTCACTGTCCCTCTGTGCCTCACTGAGCTGGAAAATCTGCCTTTTCCTACAGCTCCATGGTCTTGGAGTCATTTACAGAAAGATCTTAAACTGGAATCTCGAGTGTCACTTGGTAAGTTCAAGAAAATTGTAAAGAGTGCAGTGTGTGGGTTTTCTTGAGAGATGCTAATGGTTTTAAAACCTTGTGCTATCCTCAAATTAAATGTCCAAAAGTTTCCAAACAAATAAAGAGCATAAACACCACAAGGCACATGGAGAACGGAGAATATAATAATAATAATAATAATAATAATAATAATAATAATAATAATAATAATAATAATAATAATAATAATAATAATAATAATAATAATAATAATAATAATAATAATAATAATAATGGGTCAGGGTCTGTATGACTAACCCTTACACCCCAAGGGGAGCAGGGAGAAATTTTGGGGTCTGTATGAGCCCCAAGGGGAGCGTGAGGGATTTATTGTAATATTTTGTGAGTATTACAGTTTCATATTGATTGTGTTGCTGCTCCTTGGCCACGTCTGTTGAAAAAGAGATTCTGAATCTCAATGGGACCTCCTGGTTAAATAACATATATATATATATATATATATATATATATATATATATATATATATATATATATATATATATATATATATATATATATATATACAATATATATTTTTCCATTTGATTCAAACTATTGGTTCATTGATCATTTTTAATATCATTAACATTACTATTTATTTATTGTTATTTTCTTTCTTTCTTTTTGTGTTTTTATATTAATTTTATGTGTGAAAAAACTGTATATAGACTGTGACTTATGTGGAGGAAAAAAGCACTGAATAAATTGCAAATTGCCAAAAAATAAATAAATAAAGGTAACATTACAAAATAATAATAATAATAATAATAATAATAATAATAATAATAATAATAATAATAATAATAATAATAATAATAATAATAATAATAAATTGGTCTATTTGTATTAGGGTTGTCAAAGGCATTGAAAATCAGATACTAATCAATACTCAAACAACTGGATACTAATTTTTTAAGGTATCAATACTAAAAAAGTCTTTACTTTATGAACCTTTACTGCCTTTCTTTAGAATGATGTTGAGCTGTATCAGAACAAGTATAAGAGCACATAGACTAGTATACGGACCACTAGGGAACCTACAGGACCACTGAGGGAGTACACAGAAATCAGTATTGAGTATCGAGTATCAAACTCATTCCTTGGTATCGAAGTTTTAGATTTTATTATCATGACAACACTTTACACAACATTTAGACAACACATTTTTAGCATAGGGCCGTTCTTATTTTCAGTCGTTGTGATATAAGCCTGGTATTTGTTCTATAGTAATACAAATGAACTTATTACATTTACATTTTAGCCTTTAATAGTTCCATGTAGTCTTGTTTATCAAGTTTTATATCACGCTATTTTCTGATCTGTTCTAATGTTGTTTCCTCATTAAAAACACACCTGGAGTTGTGTTTAGTTTCATTCTCATGTGTAACACACAAACCCTGCAGATTTAGGCCGAGTTCTTCTCTCAAACTGAAAACACTCTGTTCCACCTCATGATGTCATGTGGTACAGTAAAGATCACAGTAAAGTCACATGAAAAGATCTACTTAAGTAAAACTATTAAAGTACCTGTTTTAAAATGTAAAAAAGAGGAAAAAGTAAAAGTGTTTCGCAGATTTTTTTTTTTTTAAAACAATTAATGTAGTGATTTTGATAAAGATTTCAATTGATTTCTTATTTTTTCTCACAGTTTTTGTATATTTCTGTATTTGGTTTAGACGTTTACTCAAATTAAATGTGCTAAAAAAATAGTCTCCACCATTTCAGCAGGTCTCAAACCGTAAAGAAATGTACGCTTTACTTTTCAGTTCAGTTCAGTTTTCAGTTTTCAGTAAAAGTAAAAAATATCCACTGTTAAAAGTACTTAAGTAAAGTACAGTTGCCTAAAAAGTGTACTTAAACAAAACACAGACACACAACCCTTTTGAGGAGGTCACACCATTCTAACACGAATTAGAACTCACAGTTTGCATAAAAAAAGGACTTGTGAAGTGAAGGTGCCACAGCCTTTTTAGTGCAGTTAAACTTTACGTCAGTGTGCGTCGTGTACTGAACATCGCAGAGTTTAACGCAGAGTTTAACGCGGTGTCACGCTACAGTCGATATGGAAATGCGCTAAGCCCGTCTTCTTATTGTCGCAACAAATAGCGGGTATTGTCTGGCGCGCGTGGGGGCTGGTGGGGGGGGCCGAAGCGTGCCGCGTGCCGTGGGTGTGTCCGTCCGGCGCGTGGGGGGTTTGGGGGGTGGCCGAGGCACGCGCTGCTGCATTACAATCACAAAAGAAGGCGACGTGCGTAAGGCGATACACCCTGAATACACGACTGCGATCAATAAACGATATCAGCATACTGCATACTGCATACTGCATACTGCATACTGTCACCACGGGTCTGGGGCGACACGGGACCTGCTTTAGACCTGTTTTTTAGACTTGGTTTGAACCTAGTTTAGATCTGCTTTTTAGACTTGGTTTAGGCCTGCATTAGACCTGTTTTTTAGACCTGATTTGGACCTGGTCCTGGTTGGTTTGAACCTTATTATTATTTAGTGTCTATATTCTAGTTATTATAATTATTTAGTGTTTTATGTTCGCACCTTATCACCGAGACAAGTTCGTAGTCTGTGAATTGTGTTCACTTGACAATGGCAATAAAAGTCTTTCTGATTCTGATTCTGGTTTTAAACCTGTTTTTTTAGACATGGTGTAGACCTGGTTTAGGCCTGGTTTGGACCTGATTTCTTGTATAACTCCACTATATGGTTCTATTGTGCAATATCATTTTTCCAACGTGCAAGTATTGTTTTTTTCAATACTCTCCCCGTCACTGTTTTTATTATTACTATTATTATTATTATTCGAATTATTACTTATTTTATTATTATTATTACTACCTATCTTTATGCCATTCTTGCCTGCATGCACTTTTCTTTCTTGTTCAAACTGTCCTTACCTGGAGCTACTGTGACAAGTAAATTTCTCCTGTGTTAGATCAATAAAGTCTTATCTTATCTTATTTAGACCTGGTTTGGACCTGGTTTAAACCTGTTTTTAGACCTGGTTCAGACCTGGTTAGGAACTGGTTCAGATCTGGTTTAGACCTGGTTTATTCCTCGTTACACAAGATCTAGTGGCAAAATCTACCTTTTAGATCTAGATTTATTTTCAATATTTAGCATTTGAAAATGCCTCTTGGACATTTATGTGTATACTTTATCTTGAAAAAGCACAATTAAATAAAAGATTTAATTTGTTTTAGGTTATGTATTTATTAGATATGTATAAGTAAGGACCACGTGCTACAGTCACGTGCTCAGTGTGTGAAACGTTTTGAGGAAGTGGAAAAATAAAACTTTGGCACACTGACGTTGGCGTGCCCACGTATTTGGCACAGATTTGAAATAGTTTAGTCATTAGGCCTATTTCAATTTGACGTAGCCCTATTGGTATTTACTTACATGGAATGTTCCATGCGAGCACCCGTAGCAGTGCAAATTGAACTTAAAATCAGAAACGAACCAAAGGTGGCACCACGTGACGCATAGTGCAGCGCGTGCCACCTTTTGTCCTCCTCCCCCGCCCAAAAGGTGCCCCCCCCCCGAGTCCTTTGTTCAGGTGTGAGCACGAGGCGCGGGGGGGGCGTGGGAACAGACCTGTGCGCGCGGGCAGGTGTGAACGCCAGCCGCGCGCTCGTTTGTCTGCGGTGCGAACAACAGGCGCGAGGACCCAGGCGTGAACAGCGACACCTGCGCCACGCATGCGCACTCGGCATCGCGCCAGTTGTTTGCGGGTGCGAAGACAATTTGGATTTAAAGAGTTTTTAAACAACAACTCATCAAGAAAACCGACATTTACTGAGATGGGAGCAGAAAATACGACTGTGGAACTGATTCCTCACATGATGTCACAAAACACACAGGTCGATGGTTCAATGGCAAATAGAAATAATCACGGTCAACATTTTGGATATTTCTTATTAAAATACAATGCCACAAACAGGTAAAATCAACTCATGCCCTGTCTGGGAGTTTGACATCATCACACTTCTGCAGATGTGCCAGACACTTCACGCACCCTGGGCATGAATAATTGGACAGGCCAGTGCATGCTGCTCTTGTGTCCTTTGGCAAAGATTCAAGATTCTAAGCTTTTATTGTCATATGAACAGAAAAGAAACACATTTCCCTGTACAATGAAATTCTTACTTTGTTGCCCACTCTGGATGCCAAGAGCATGCAAAAAAAACAAAATAATAATAAAAAAAAATACATAACAAGAAATAGATAAAGAGAGCATGTAAAAAAGTATAATCAAATAGAAACAATCTTTACAGAATATACATTATGAAAAATATAGGCTAGGTGCTATGTACATATTTACAGATAATGTGCATTGGTTTTATGTGCAACTGTCGGTAGTAAAACGGTGTGTAAACATTGTTGGTATAATGCAAACAGAAGTGTAAACATGGTTAATATACAGTGGTCCTTCGCTCTATCGTGGTTCATTGTTCGCGGCCTCGCTGTTTCGCAGATTTTTTATTTTTATAGTGTAACATTTGTTTTTATAGTGTAACACTGTGTTCTGCATCCTGATTGGCTAAGAGACTGTAGACCTTTGCTGATTGATAGATGGGGGATGCAGGGGGGACCGGGACTAGACCAGGACTAGACCAGAACTAAACCAGGTCTAGACCAGGTCTAGACTGGTCCTGGACTAAACCAGGACTGGACCAGGTCTAGACCTGGACTAAACCGGGACTAGACCAGGTCTAAATCAAGATTAAATCACCCCGTGCGGCTCTTTGCTGGTTTCGTGCGGCTCTTGCGTTCGTTTGTGCGTGTTTAATTTGTGGAGGACGCGGTCCCGAGGGGGAGGCATGGTCCGGGCGCCGTGGTTTGATCTCGTGTTCGCAGCCCCGGCCTCACGCCGGTCGTGCTGCTCTGTCACGGATTTGACCACACGCACTTCTCCAAGGGTTTGGTGCGCATCGCGTCCCGGGACGTGGCAGTGCCGTTGGATGAGCCGCTCCCCTCGCGCGTCCGGCGGGGCTCCCGGCGGAGCCCCCACGCTTCACTACTAATACATTTTGTTGAAAATCTTCGAAAGTTTGAGTGTTTAAAAGAGAGAAAAATGTGAGAAAACGTTAATTCCAGTGTTTTAAGGCGTTTACAGCCTTAAAACATGTATAATAATTGTAAAATATAAAGTTGTCCTACTTCGCGGATTTCACTCATTACGGGTTATTTCTGGAACCTAACCCCCGCGATAAACGAGGGACCACTGTAGTGCAAACAGGAAATGTAAACATTCGAACAGTTACATGTGCAGCTGTAATCTGACAGATTAATTTAACAGTTGGTCAGTAACAGTGCAAATGACTCATGTGCAAAGTATAGGTCAATCAATGTCCAGGAGGGGGCGCTAATGCACAGCAGTTCAAGAGTCTGATAGCAGTTGGGAAGAAAGAGTTCTTAAGTCTAGTAGTCCTGTTTTTTCACACTTCTGTACCTCCGGCCTGAAGGTAGGAGTGTGAATAGTCCATGTTGGGGGTGGGTGGGGACTTTGATGATGGAGGCAGCTCTCTTGCGGACTCTGCGATGGTAGACGCTCTGCAGAGACGGTTGAGGAGTCCTGGTGATTTTTGTGGCCGTCTTTACCACTCTCTGCAAGCGTTTGGGGTCCTTCACAGTAGTGCTGCCGTACCACACAGTGATGCAGCTGGTCAGGATGGACTCCATGATGCAGCTGTAGAAGTTGCTGAGGATTTTGGGCGGCATTCCAAATTTCCTCAGCCTCCTCAGGAAGTACAGCCGCTGTTGAGCCTTCTTCACCACCTGTGTTGTGTGCAAGACGCTTCACGCATGTGGTTCCAGATTGGCAGGCTCACTTACAAACTCAGTGGTGATGTAGCCGCAGCTGCCCCGAGTTTGTAAAATTAATGAAGCTATGAAAGGTACAAAGTAAAGTAAGTAAAAGTAAGACACACACAGGGTATCTACAGGCCCAATGAACAGTGTACAGAAACTACTCCAACTCCAAAAGCAACTTATCCACAGGTTGGCAGCGCAATTCCAGCTCCCACAGATGAAAGCGGTCATTGTGTCCTTGATCGAGACACTTAACCCACCTCGTCCCCAGTGTGTGCGTACACTGGTGTATGAACGCCGTGCCGTGCATGAGCCTGTGCAAAAGTTGTGAGCTCATGAACACGATTCACAGCTGCTATGCTCCAAAACACTGCACTGTGGGAAAACTGAAGTTAACTGAACTAAAGGTGCCCTGTGTAACTTTTTGGTCGGGGGTCTGTCGTCTGCTTGTTTCTATGGGTATGTCATTGCTCTGCCTGGAATGTTCCACAGTGTGACATTAAAGAGCTCTACTTTATTTATTCAGTTACAGGTGGTTTTAGAGCTCAAAATACCTCAAAAAACAGGCATTCTGACTGTGAGTGGGATTGCCTCTGCCTTTTGACCTGTAACTTGGTCTAGTTTGGTCCCCATCAAGATAGAAAGGTTTAATGCCATACTGTGAAACTTTCCAGACAAAGCAATAACATCTCCATGGAGAAAAGTGTTTGATTAAACCTGAAGTATTCCAAAAAATAACCCCAGCTCAGGTTTGGAGTATTTAAACAAATATTTGTACTTTTGAGTGATATTATTTAATTTAATTTATTTCTATCATTTTATTACATGATTTAAGTTATGAAAGGCGTATAAAGGCATTTTAGTTTAATTTCAAATACGCCGGTTTGTCTGTTGACTATGAAACATGTTAATTCCTACATCCAAATCAGCCTTGGTACAATCCTGCATATTCATTCATCTATTTTCTTTATTTTCTTGTTTTAATTATGCACTGCCCCTTTAAGAAATACAAACGTTTTTACATGAAATAAATACATAAAAATACAATAGTATTTAAATTTAAATTGAATTTATTTTCCTCTGGAATTGCCAGTCTCTAATGAGCTAAAGGTAGCTGGTAACATGAAAACTACATTTCCATGACATCACAAGGTGGATCAGACCTTTAAAGTTTCTTAAAAATAAGTGGAAAAGTCTTCAAAACAAGCTAATATCTGGACTTCATAGCAAGAAGGTTCAGGTCGCCTGGGCCTTTCTGTGTGGAGATTGCATGTTCTCCCCATGTCTGGGTGGGTTTCCTCCGGGCACTCCGGTTTCCCCCACCAACCCAAAACATGCACCAGGTAAAATCCTCCAGCTTAGGTCGTGACCAAGACTAAATAACAAAACTAAATTATGGGGATGGTCCCCGGGTCAAATATAGAAACCGGTGAGATCAATAAAGGTCAATCTTCTAATCCTTAACTGTAAGGCGCTTTGTGCTACAATTTTGTATGAAAAGCACTTTATAAATAGTTTGATTGATTGATTGATTGATTGATTTCAAGTCACTTTAACCTCAGTATTTGCAGGTCTTGGTCCAGCTCTGGTTTAGTATTTTGCCAAAAGGAGCAAAGAGACCCCCAAAAGTGACGCTTCAGTTTCAGTTTCAGTGACAAGACTCTTTATGAGGTCATGAAAACCAACAGAACACTTTTGAGCTCCTCATCATATTAACCAGGACTAAACCAGGAGTAAACTAGAAAACCTTGACTAGTAAAAAAAAAAAAAAAAAAAAAAAAGAATATCACAGACCTGGTGTTGTGTGTTTTTTCATTCACACGTCTTTAACACACAAACCCTGCAGATTTAGGCTGAGTCTCAAACAGAAAACTGTTCCACTTTGATGTGATGTCATGCAGTAATACAAGAAGTGCTCCACTGTGTTTTTAAACTTCATACACCTTCACTTGAATCATTTCAGATCTGGAATTGCCAATCTCTACTAAAAAAAAGAAAAAAAAAACCTACCGCTTCATGACATCACAAGGTGGAACAGAGCATTTTGAGCTTTGGAGATGTAGACAGACTAATAATAAAGGATTACTCAAACATGTGTGAATGAAACAAAACACAAATCCAGGTCTGTTCTTGAGGAGGGAAGAACATTCTAACATGGCTTAAAACTCACAAGTGTCCATTTGGCGAAATGTAAGACTTTTAAGTGCACTAAATCAGATCACTAAACAAACAGAGGAGACTTGAAAGGCTGCAGTCCCTCCTCCTCTCTATCTCTATCTCTAAATCTGTGAAAGTCTGTGCTCAGGCCCCAGTAGCTGCAGTGAAAGTGTTTGTGTAATAAGAGATAAGTGCTATCTGCTCACACAAGATCCACCAACCGTTACACAAGAGGATTAGTTTCGCCACCGCCACCGCGTGTGTTTGGAGAGACGCTAATCTGTGTTAACAAAGGGCCACCGAAATAACAATACACTGCTTAAGACAGAACAGTGTTGACAGAATAAAATAATGAATGGAATTTCTACTACTTCCTCATAACAAACAGACCTGGAGTTGTGTTTTGTTTCATTCACACGTTTAACACACAAACCTGCATATTTAGACTGAGTTCTCTCAAACAGAAAACACTCTGTTCCACCTTGTGATGTCATATAGTAATAAAGGAAGTGTACTATAAATACTTTTTTACTCTTGAATAATTTCTTGACTACTTTGTACTTCTTTGAGTAATATTAAAGATCCCATGACATGGTACTTCTTGATGCTTTTATATGGCTCCTTAATGGTTCCCTAATACTGTAAATGAATCCTTCTTCAAAATCAAGACTCAGTGCATGAGATAGCCCCATGAACACAGTCAGTCATAAATATCTCTCTGAAACGCTTTATTCTGGGTGTTGTTGCTTGAATGCAAATGAGGAGGACAGAGACAGGCCAGTGCAGCGGTTGGGTGTGGCCAAACTCTCCGCTCTTTCCTCTTCAGCGGTGCGCTGGCTCCACTTCTGCGTTTAAGCGCGGAGGAAGATATGAGACGATTTCCATTGAAAAATAAACACATTTACAGAAAATAAAATTAAACCACTGCTGTTTCAGAGGTTTGGAGGCTCGGATAAAGGACATCCGAGCCTGGAAACACTCTCACGTGCCTCCAGGCAAATAAAAAAACACATCTTGCATTGCGTAGCTCGTTTGCGGTCCAAACTCTCTGGGCGTGATTTCCAGAGACAGTGGGTAGACATACAGATGGGGGGTGGAACTGCATTTACATTTTTCCCTGAGTGTGACGTCAGAAATTTCCCTTGTTCAGAATCGCCCAATTGGGCTGTCTTTTTTTCAAACGCAGAAAAGGATCACAAATGCTCAGTTTACACGTTTCGCAACTTTTAGCCATGGGGGGGGGGGGGATAAACAGGGTAGGGGAGCTCACATTAACGTTCAAAAACCTCAGAAAGTGAAAATTTCATGCCATGGGACCTTTAAGACTTAAACAAGCACTGTGTATAGGATTTATTTCAAGCGTGTCATTAGCTTTTTTTTTTCAGCTTCATAAAAACAACTAAACCTTATAGACATTTACAGACATCTGTGAACAGCCAGTAAAGGGAGTACTGCTGGAGTGAAAGTCTTTGTCAATCACAGAACTTCAGTAGAACTTCAGTATTAAAGCCCTATAATGTGGCCTACTTAAACCTTCAAATGTACAGTTTCATTTTGTCTTATTTACGTGTGTATGTTTCTATACTGACATACCCACATCTAAAACCCTGCTCCTCTAAGCCATAAACAACCCTCCCTCTTAGTGAGCCAACACCAAACTGCCTCCTCCACTCTCAGCTGGTAAAAGCAGCACACCAGAAGAATGCTCCAGTCAAGTCCACCAATCTCAAGTCAACAGACTTCAGACCCCTGTGGCCGGCATTTGGAACCTGACATTCCACACATTTGAGGTGAACCAGTGTTAGCCTTAAATGAAGAGTTGCAAGTTTGAATTTGAACAATGTGGAGTTTTTGCTTTTTTGTAGTTTGAAAAGAGAAGCAGCACCTACACATCTGCTCCACTCTTCTGTTTCTCCTGCAGGAAAAATGAACCAATGAGTGAAGCTCTGTAAATGTAAGGAGAGAGAAATGTGATTTTATTCAAAATGAAGGCTGACCAATGAGTGCATTTTACACGTGTCACTGAAATGAACAGATGGACATCTCTCTGTAAACACAATGTACAGAGGATTCTGGACTGAGGCACATTTCACACAGCTCCGACACTACTTTGTTCAGACTCATATGATCAATTTGAAACGGAACTGTAATCAAATCGATCTCAGATGAACAAACTACTCGTCTCCGTGGAAATGTTATAGCTTTGCCTGAAATGTTCCACTTTATGGCATTAAACAGAGTCAAGCACCTGCTTGTCTGTGTGGAGATGAATACCACCAAGTTACAGGTCAGATCTGTGGTAAGGCACAGATCTTATGAATGTCTGTTTTTTTTAGTAATTAAACACTTGTATTGAACAGCTGCAAGACAGATCAGTTTAATGCCTTACTGTGGAATATTCCAGCCCTGTCAGAACTGAGCATGATGAGGAAACTTGTGCAGACAGAGGGAGAACATGGACATTTCACTCAGAACTACCTTTTGTGTGTGGGAATTGAACTCAATCTTCTAGTGGTGAGGTACAAGTTCTAAACCAGCACAACACTCAGTATTACGACCATGATGCTCCATCACAATCGATTAGAAGCATTTTGGTTGGACACCTTCACACAAGCCTTTATTATATGAACCAGACACACTCCATTTTTCATATAGTCTTTTGAACGATGCGCAGCATTTTCAGTTTGAGTTTTTCCAGTTCAATCACTGCTGCCATTGTTTATTTCAGTACAAAACAACTGTTCTTTTTCATCCAATCAGCAGCTCCAAGGTGACCAAAAGGGAGGGGCTTATCGTAGAGTGGCCCCGGCCTCAAGGCTCTGAGTGATCCATTGAGCAGTCAGTCTTCATCGCTTGTTTGGCTCTTTTTAGTGACTGGCCGGCGTGTCTGCTGCTCTGCCCAGATACCGTGTCCTGATTGGTGGACGAGTAGGAAGCGGACGGGATTACTGTTGTTTTGAACGCCAAAACCGAGATGTGATGGAGCCCAGAGAAAGACCCTGTTTTTTCTGCTGAGAGAGTTCTGAGAGACGCTGCTCCTCCTCCTGGAAATATATAAAAACATAAAGTTTAACATTTATAGTTGTGAAAGTGAAAAAATATGGTTTAAAACAGGGGTGCCCAACCAGTCGATCGCGGTCTACCAGTCGATGGCAGGCAGAGTGTCAGTCGATGGCGTATGGACACGTTCAGACTGCAGGGCTTAAAGCTCAATTCCAATTTTTTTGTGAAATCCGATTTTTTTGCGAGGTCGTTCACATTTCCAATTAAATGCGACTTGTATGTGATCGCCAGTCTGAATTTTTAACGCCCCAAAGGTCTCCTGCATGCGCCTTGGAGGACACGGCGTCATGCGCAGCGAGCGTGCTCAATGTTTACTAGACATGCGTGATTTATCGATTAAATCAATTCATTCGAATTTACAGTTCAGGACGATGTGTTTTTATGAAAATCGATTTTTTTGTTATTTTTTACATGTGAGTGGAACTAATGCGCCGCCACGTTCTACACGGGTAAGTTAGCGGGGCGTACCTAAACATTGTACAAGCTAGCATGGCAGCGACTGAGGGAAAGCCGGAGCTTGTACCAAACAAAGGTGTTGCTACATCTGTTATATGGAACTGGTTCGGTTTTCTTGCGTTGGCCTTAGAACAAACGAGTGCTCGCTGTAAGGTCTGTTCTAAAGCTGTTGCAGCACGACAAATTTATACTAGCACCTAAAGCAGAGGCACGCAGCGAAGTGGGAGAAGTGCAGGTCCGAACGGAAAGAAAATAGCTACAGCGCGAGCACACCGTCCAAAGTCCCTAAAACATTTTCAAACTATGTGCAATATGATAAGCATGGCCCACGATGTAAGGCAATCACACACGCTACCGTGATGTATGTTGTAAAAGACATGGTGCCAATATATACTGTGGAAAAGCCCGGATTCATTAACATGGTGAAAGGTTTGGACCCGAAGTATGTGCTACCAAGCCACAAATATTTTTCTGAAGTTGCCTTGCCACAACTGTATACAGACTGCACAATGCTATAGGTAATGGTCTTCAAGTGATATATATTTTTTAAAACAATAACAGAATTGATGCAAGGTCTAATGTATTTGTTTTATAAAAGAAAGTCATCTGTTCTTTGTTTTTGAGTAGGTCAGAGAAAAATCGTTTAAAATCGGAAATCAGATTTTTTTTTTTTTTTAAATCTGAGATTTTATTTTTAGGCCATATTGCCCAGCTCTAATGTTTACGGAAGTAGCCTAAAGTTGCTGTCATACCGGAGCCAAAACATGTACAGCTTATTTGCTTTAAGGAGGAGACTGAGGAGGAGAAGGACAAGGTTTTTGGCCACAGCGTTTTGTGGGGCAGTGACAGCAACGTGCAGAAAGGAACGTGTTGGTGCGGAGTTGCAGTCAAGAGTGGTGGGATTGCTACGTGCTTCGCCGCTTCACTGATACCGAGTTTATATACTATTTTTGTATGACGAGAAGAACGTTTGTGTACATTTGTGAGCGCCTACTTGTACCACTCTCGCTGGAGGAAACATGCCCAGGTCGGATGAACGCGACCTGGCTGTTCGGACTGAAGACGCATGCCAAAAGATCGGATATGTATCAGTTTTAGGATCACATATCTTGGGCAATGTTCACACTGCAGCCTGAAGTGACCCAAATACGATTTTGTCGCCCCTATGCGACTTTAAAAATAATCTCACTCCAAAAGCCCATATTTGCCATGTCTAACAGGTCATTCTAAAATGGACCCCCCCTCTTGGTAGATCTCGGCACACCATCAACATCAAAAGTAGATCTCGGTTAAAAAAAGGTTGAGCACCCCTGGTTTAAAAGGTCCAATAATTATGCAAAATGGACTCTTGTGAGCTGTAAGACATGTTAGAATGTTGTCATCTCATCAAAAACATACCTGGAGTTGTGCCTTCATACTCCACATTTGAATATGGATAATGTAGGGTGATATTTTCAATGCAAAATAAAAGTACTCTCTTAAAGCTATCACCTGGTCTTCTACTAGTTAAATAAAGCTCCAGATCATTCTAGAACTGTGATATTGTTGATACTTTTGATTGAATATATGTGATAAGCAAGCATGGTGGACTGTTTATTACTTATTATATTGGAAATGATTAGAAGAACAACTACGAGCCAAACATCATTGGACTGGTAAGAAAGCTGGAAAAAGGACACAAGAAGGTTAGCAGAGAAGAGGAATCATTTACGCTTTAACCTTAGCCGTCGACAGGAGCAACTTATTCCCAAGGTTTTACAGAAGAAAGCACCGGAACCAGGGCAAAGGGCAGCCAGGTTAACCCAGCGTTACCTGAGAGGTATACTCAGCCTTAGAATCAGCCGTCTCAATTATGAGATTGATAACTTAAAATTTGAAATAGACATGAAAATATGTCTAGTTCCAAAAGAAATGTTTCATACGATCAACGACTTCATAGCTACGGGTCAGTTGAGACAACACTACAAATTAAAACCAAGGAGCGGCACATTAGGAAGTTTGCGCAACTCCAAAATCAACATCAAAATAACCTCAAGGATCAGAGTGACAAAAGGAAGGAGGATAAACCTAGCCAATCGGGGCACAAAGAACGCTGGGTGAAAAATCTTTCCAACTGAGTACTCACTCAGACAGAGGAAGAAGTACTGTGCAAAGGACTGAATTTCTCTGTAACTCCTAACCACATCCCCACGGTGGACTACATCATGGCAGCGGAAACCGCCATTAGAAACAACAAGCTCACAGAGACAGAAGCTGGAGACCTTAGACTGAAATTAACAGCTGCACTGAGCAATGCCAAACTTCCACCCTCCAACGTAACACCAGAGGAAAGGAAGCCCATCATTGCTCTAGAGAAGGACCAGAGCATCAACATCCTGCCAGCGGACAAAGGGAGATGCACGGTGATCCTGAACTCAGCTGATTATGAAGCAGCAGGTGAACAGCCTTCTCAGTGACACGACAACATACGAATTACTGAAACGGGACCCCACCAATGGTTACAAAAAGATCTTGCAGAAGTTGGAGAAGGAAGAAGTCATTGATCGACAGCTGTATTACAGACTGTACCCTGGTGACGCTATCCCGTGCATCTATGGCCTCCCTAAGATTCACAAACAAGGAATACCACTCAGACCCATTGTATGTAGTGTTGACTCCATCACATACAATGTGGCCAAACACCTAAAAACCATCTTGGCTCCTCTGGTGGGTAACACAGAGCACCATATTGAGAACACAGCCGAATTTATAAACAAAGTTAAATTTCTCCAGTTTGATCGGGATGAGACAATGGTTTCCTTTGATGTAACCTTTCTTTTCACCTGTATCCCCACAGCTGTAGCGGTTGAAGCAGCAAGAAAGAGACTACTGCAGGATACCAAGCTAGAAGAGAGAACCAAACTTTCACCTGACCAAATCTGCCAACTGCTGGAAATTTGTCTGAATCCCACCTATTTCCAGTTCAGAGGGAACTTCTACAGGCAAATCCATGGCTGTGCGATGGGCTCACCGGCAATGTTCCCCCTAATGTTTTATGTGTCTGAGCAAACACACTAACTCCCTGAGCGCTCCTTGGACCCCTGTGCACGACATCCGACATGCACCCCCTGTACACGCTGTTGCGAAAGAGCTGCACGTGCTCCTCGCACACCGGTAGAAGTTTAATACGAGACACGTACTTTTGTTTCTGAATACGGGACGATTCCCCCGTATTCAAATGACCCCGCGGCTGAAAAAAAAAGCGTAACTCTTTCATCTCTGCGCTGCATAGGTTTTCTTGTGCGCTGAGAATGTGCGAGCAGTGCGCAATTGCACAGGCGCGCAGCTTAGAGGGAACGTTGCTCACCGGTCTCCCCTATCATGGCTAATTTATACATGGAACAATTTGAACAGAGTGCTTTGGCCTCATATCCAGGCACTCCACCCACACATTGGTTTCGCTATGTTGATGATAATTTTTAAAAAATCAAAATTCAAGATTTGGAACCGTTTACTGCACATATCAATTCTGTAGATCCGAACATCAAATTCACCCGTGAAGATGCCCAGGACAACACATTGGCTGTCTTAGATTGTGCAGTAATGATAGGAGAAGACTGGCAACTCCAAATAGAGGATTTTAGGAAGCCCACACACACGGACCAATACCTGCTTTTTGATTCACACCACCCACTGCAGCACAAACTGGGTGTTATTCGGACATTACAACACAGGGCCCAAGTGGTTCCCACAAGCACAGAGGGTAAGGAGAAAGAAGAACAACATGTGCTGAAAGCCCTCTCTGTTTGTGGATATTCTAAATGGGCTTTCAACAAAACCCAGAGAGAGACAAGGACAAGAAACAAGACAACAGAGAGTCCGAATCCAGGAGGAAAGGGGTAGCGATTCCTTACTTGGCGGGCGTTTCTGAAAAACTACAGATGATTTTCAGACAGTATGAAATCCCAGTTTATTTTAAACCCACAAACACTTTAAGACAGAAATTGGTCCACCCAAAGGACAAAACACCGAGCCACAAACAAAGCAATGTGGTCTACTCCATTCAGTGTAGTGAAGACTGCAGTGAGCGCTACATTTGAGAAACAAAACAGCCACTTCAAAGTCAAAGTCAGCTTTTTATTGTCCTGCCAGCTGCCACTTCACAAGAGGATGTATCAACACAGACGGGTGAGCCAGAGTGGACCTTCATCTGCCGTACATCTCCACCTAGAAACCATGGGCCACTCCTTTGAGGACAGTGAGGTACAGATCTTAGCCAGAGAAAAGAACTGGTATGAGAGGGGAGTTAAAGAGGCTATTTTTGTCAAAAAAGAGAATCCTTCATTGAACAGGAATGGGAGAGTCAGACACAATCTCTCTCCCATGTATAATTCCATTCTCAAACCTAAATCAAAACAAACAAAGGAAACAATAGGGCTAGCCAGATCAGGTCCAGAGGTGTGAAACCACCCTTTATGGCCCTGAATGGGTATGCTAAACTAGACGCCAGACAGAAACTGTAAAACAAAGAGGTGATAGTTTCTTAGTAATTTCGTTATAGTTAGCTCCACCCTGCAGCTAGATATAAGCAGTGTCCACCAGCACTCCAACCAGAACTGACGAAGCAGCTTGGATGAGCTGCGAAACGTTTCGACCAAATAAACTTTGTCCAGTTGACAAATTGAATTTCTCCTTTTACCATTAGAAGTAAAGTGAAGTAGATTTGCAGTCAGAAGAGAGGAGCAGAGTAAGTGATGGTGTCCTTTCAAACCTGAGCCAGTTGAGCTTGTCTTCGTTTAAAGGCATCAATGGGGTCCTCCTCCAGAGCGTAGTTCTCCAGCACCGAGCGCACATCCTCCACTCCGCTCAGAGCTATGGCTGCAAACACAAAACTCTACTATTTACAAGCTACTGCAACCAGAAACAAGGAGAAAGAAAAGGAAAACTACTACTGCTACTACTATTACCAATACCAATACTAGTACTGTACGAGGCTGAGGTTTAACACTTATTTTGCCCAACCCTCTAAATAGAAAGGCAGAAAATGTATTTACAGAAAAACAACCAAACTTATGTTTTATGAGTGCGGGAAAGAAGACCTACTTAATTATATCTTTTGGTATACACACATACAGACATACAATCCCATGCATGCTGATGTTCATACACACTCAAATCCATGAGCACGGCAGTATGTATACACAGCAGTACTGCTACTACTGCAACTGAGACATTTTCTACACTGCTCAGGAGCAATGGCTACAACAACTATAACTATAACTACAACTATTACAACAACTATTAAAACAACAACTACTACTACTATTACAACTACAACTACTACAGTTATTACAAAACCTACAACTATCACAACAACTACAACTATCAGCAATAATCAGACTTGTAGGAGGCTAATGTAGAGTTTTTCCTTCTGCAGACAGATTATGACCAGTTCCCTTGGACCAGAGCTGACCACATGGCTCTGATCATTCATGGTGTGTCTTACTCTTGAGGAAGTTGGCGAGGTCGTATAGCGCTCGGTCATCTGAGTTTCCATCCCATTTCTTCAGGGCCATTCCGTTAAAAGGTTGCAGACTGAAGGCCTCACGCTTACAGTCCACCACGATCACTTTGCTGGTGTCGCGGTTTAGACACGAGACATCCTACACAAAAAAACACAAACTAAATATTTACAAACAGGAATTAGACAAAGTGTAAAGGTCTCAAAGGTCGATTATTGGGAGCTTTAGGCCATGTTAAAATGCTGTTACCGCACCAAAAACATACCTGGAGATGTGTTTTGTTTCATTCACTCATTTGAGCACTTCTTTATTATAAGTCTGTCTAAATCTATAAAGTTCAAAATGCCCTGTTTTCACCTTGTAATTATGTCATGTAGTGGTAGTTCAAGTTAAAAGGTTAACTTGAAAACTAGGTTAGGTAACATTCTAACAATGCTTAAAGCTCTCAGGAGACAAGTTATAATAGTATAGGACCTTTAAGTAAACATTTTGGCCTCCTCTCTGACCCATGTGACCTGAAGCTCCTCAGTCTGTGTGGTGGCCCGCATTTGGATGGGATCAGACATCTTAAGTTTCCTCCACAGAGCAAAGACAACAGTGGGATTAACCTCTGTGTGGAAAGGGGACTGCCCAGACCCCAGACCCTGCTGTCAGAGCTACCAGCAGGAGTCCAATCACAGTCAATATTGAGATGTTTCATCAGAGGAAGAAGGCCATTCAAAATACAGGGACTGGCGCAAACATCATCATCATTATAGGTTTAGTGCAGGTTTAGGGCCATCCACACAGCAACGTTTTTTGGTGGAAACAGAGAAGTTTTTATTTGTTTTGGCCTTTCGTCCACATGGCGCCGGCATTTTGGGTGGGTGAAATCAGTGTTTTTTGAAACCAGGTTCCAGAGTGGAGAAATCTGAGAATGCCGGGGTCGCGTTGTCATGTGCATGAGCAAAACGCAGCTTTTGGAACAAATGACGTCGCGATGCCGTCATCATCACGTGACCAGAAGAGAACCCCACGCATTTTGCCGGTAACAACCAGATAACAACAACCATGGCGGACAATGGAGTTGAGTTTGTTCTGTGTTTGTTCGCCATCATTATTATCTACTTGTGTTTGTTTGTTTGTGGAAGTGAAAGGACTTTATGCGCATGCGCTCTTTGTAGTATTGTGTTACCGGTGGCTCTGGCTGTTTCCTGTTTACAGCACCGCATATCGGTGTGGCATATGTATTACATCGTTTTCACTCAGCGCTCCGTTTTCGTCTGATGTGGATGCGAATATTTACTGATCCAACACGTGTGCGGAGGCACATTTTTTTCAACCCATTCAGGTCCGGTTCAGTCCTGGTTTAGTCTTGGTTTAGTCCTGGTTTAATTGTTTAAAGTGTCTGTACCCAACTTCTTTCCATGCATTTGAACAAAACTTGTTTTAACCCAGTACAGATGTATGATATAAGCAGTTCTTGAGGTAGAAAGGAGACCACTGTGTACTTTCTGCATCTAATAATAAAATCATTTATCCTTAGAGAACCAGGACATGAGCTGTTAGCATGCCAATAATGTTTGTTAGCATTACTGCAACGGTAAATCTCCACTCTAGCCTCTCAAAGTTCTGAGAAGAGCTTATAAATACTACTACATACTACTGACAGTTGCACATAAAACTAATGTTGCAAAATATGTACATAGCACCTAGCCTATGTGTATACCTAGTGTATATTCTGTAAAGATTGTTTCTATTTGATTATATTTTTTTACATGCTTCTCTTTATCTTATGATAACAGGAGAAGTTCAATTTGTCAACTGGACAAAGTTTGTTTGGTTGAAAACGTTTCGCCGCTCATCCGAGAGGCTTCGTCAGCTCTAATAAGAATACTGGTAAGACACTTGCTTATATCTTGCTGTAGGGAGGAGCTACCTAGCTATCATCAGCTTATCATGGATTCTACCTGGACGACTGAGGGACTTTTCACGCTTCTCTTTATCTTACTTATTTTACTTTTTTTGCATGCTCTTGGCATCCAATGTGGGCAGCAAAGTAAGAATTTCATTGTACAGGGAAACATGTTTCTTTACTGTACATATGACAATAAAAGCTTTGAATCTTGAATCTAAACCCATAGCAATAAATAATTAGGATGCTGGGACTTCGTTATGAAAGTGAGTAATAGGTTTGGACCACAGCAAACGGTTTCAAATGAACCAGTTCTGTTTTGGTTAATATTTGTACCAGTAGGAGTGTTTTTATTTGCTTCGCTCATTTCATTCTTTCGAGTTTGTATAATTAATCTCTTAAAGCAGGCTGAAAAAGCACACAGCTCTTGTTAATTGAAATCCCAGTATTTTTATGATAGCATGTTAACTTTCTCTGCACATATGGAGGCTGTGCTACTCTCTCTGAACATATGCCTGTCTGGACTTGACTTGTGTTTTGAGAATGGGAAGTAGGTTAAGACCCCTCTCCCTCCCCTTCCCTTTCTCCCAAATACAAACTGAACAGTGAAGTGATTGAGGAAGCGGGGGGCAGGACTTCGTAATGAGGGCAACCAATCAATGAAGCAGAAGGCAGGAAAGCAGGGTGCCCACTCTGGCATTTAAGGGTTGGTGAAATTTTATGTAAAAGGATTAAAAGGGGTGACTTTTCCCGGTTTAGATAATAGTGCTGTCAGTCGATTAAAATATTTAATCGCGATTAATCTCAAGAATGTCATAGTTAATTCATGATTAATCACAATTAATCACACATTGTTGTCCCTTGTCAGTAAGACAAGTTTGTGTTCAATGTTCCACTCTCATGTTCCCACTGTAGGTGAGATAATGTGCTGTGACCCTGTGTTCTCATTACTGAGGGGCGTGCTGTAATCTCCAGTTAGCGCCACTGTGTTTGTCTGTCCTAATGCTTACTGCACTAGGGGCACACTCGTGCTGGGACTTTTGGGCTGTGCCGTGCTCGGGTGTGGTTTCCTGTGGTTCTGTGGCCCACGTTCGCACCTGTGCATCAGACAGCACTGTTTGTTTGCCTGTCGCACGATAGAGCTGGCACTTTTGGTGGAGAGGGTGGATTCAGCGGCATGAGGTGTCTATTGAGCGGTGGGACCGAAGTGGGTCCTGCTGCGGTGCGCGCTCCTCCGTGGGTTTGTGGATGTGGTGGCAGCGTGGAGGAGTGGGGTGGCTGGGAGGCTGCGGGGCTTCTGTCGCTGTCCACGGTCCTTGCCTGGGGTGGGAGTGGATTCCCGTATGTTTTGGAGTGAACTTTGTTTTGAGTTTTCCTCGTTTGGGCGGCATCAGCGTGCGCGCAGGGCTTGTGTGGTGGTGTTGTGCATGTACGCGTGCACGGATGGCCGTGCCGTGCTTTGGCCCTCCTCCTCCAGCCGGGACTTCTCAATTTTGTACAAATTGTTTTCCTGCCTGTTTACAGCAGGATCATGTAGTTTTTCTAATGTTACTAGCAGTGGCCACATCTTATGAAAAAACTAGTTCACTAGATCACAGAGAGCATTAATCTTGCAATAAAAAAATGAACGGTGTTAAAATTGTTTTGAGTTAATAGCGCAATATTCTTGACACTACTAGACAATATAGACCTGGCTTAATTCTAGTCTAGGCCTGGTTAAGACCTGGTTCTTCCACAGTTAGTACCTGCTTCAGTCCTGCTTCAGTCCAGAGTGGTACTTTATGTGATAAAACAAATTTGAGTCTACAATCTGAAAATGAATGGTTTATCTTACAGAAATCCACCCTTTTTATATTGTGTATTGAGGTATACAGGAGTAGAATAGTATTTGAAGTTGCTGTGTTATTGTATATTGAGGTACACAGGAGTAGTACTGTACCTTGACATGGTGCCCATCCATGTACCGCGTGGCGTCTCTGAAAAGGCGGTACATGACGAAGCCTTGAGGATCTATGCTGTCAATCAAAGGATATGCCGTCTGAGGAGAAAAAAAAAAAATATATATATATATATATATATATATATATATATATATATATATAAAAAATAAAAAAATAAAATGTACAAGCCTATACAGGCCTTAACTTGCTATTCTAAGACTTTTCACCCCAAAACGACTGGGGCTAATTTACATTTCTTTAAGATGACCTATAACTGTCTATTCACCATCATTGACCACAGACAAAACCCTGTATATAGTATAGTGTATAGTATATAGAGTTGAAATGCTCTCACCATTCCGGTCTCTGCGGTGAAAATGACAATCTCATAAAGTGGTGCCAGCTGCTGGAACAGATACTCGATGCCTGGGCGCTTTTTAAACCTCCAACCGGTCGCCAGCTTAGGGGAGAGAGGACTGGGTTAAGTACAGCAGTGTCTTCAAAACATGATTTTAAAGGTTCTATATTACACTAAATTGACTCTTATGGGCTTTTAGAATGTTGTTACCTCATCAAAAACAGACCTGGAATTGTGTTTTGTTTCATTCACACATGTTTGAGTAATCCTTTATTATTAGTCTGTCTACAGCTCCAAATCTCAAAATGCTGTGTACCACCTTGTGATGTCATGAAGCGGTGGTTGTCAAGTTAACAGCTCCTTTAACTATTGTTTAGTAGAGGTTGGTAATTCCAGGGCTGATTATCCAAATGGTTCTATTGAAGATGTGTGGAGTTTAAAAACACAGTGGAGTACTTTCTGCATTACCACATGACATCACAAGGTGGAACAGAGTTTTTTGAGTTTGAAATGAGGAAAACTACAATAGAACATTAGAAGATTTGAAAATGGCATAAAATGGGCCCTTCAACCATAATATTTTGCAATATCTAAAAGGAATGTATAGTATTGTATGAGATGTGTAACTTTTTATTTTTTGTGAATGGGCAGTCTGTTGAAGCACCTGTCAGGTAAAGTGCGAAAGGTGGAGGACACGCCCCCCCACACCACGCACCTGTCGACGGCCTCTGTTCTCCACCACAGAGTCTCTCCTTTGAGTCTTTGTCAAGCTCCAGATAAATGACCTTTGTAATGTGTATCCGTAAAGCAGTTTTTAAAAGAATAATAAATACAGAAAAGACAGATGGATAATTGGGATAATATGAGCGACAGGTGCAGACAGGTTCATGGGTCATGGCAGCATATTGTGGAGATTAAAACCAAACTATGTCTATTAATAATACAGTGAGGAGAAGATGACACCAAAAAAGCTTTAACTGCAGGCTGAACAAAACTTGCATCTAGTATGTGTTAGAACAGTTTTCCACAATATTTAGGAATTTGAAACTAAATGTGAGTATTTTATGCATAATTCACGTCATTAAGGATGTGTTTATTGCAATGACAAAAAAATAAATAAATGTTTTATCAGAGGAAGAAGGCCATTCAAAATATAGGGACTGATGCAAACATTATAAGTTTAGGTGTAGTCCAGGTGTAGTCCAGGTGTAGCCCAGGTGTAGTCCAGGTTTAGTCCAGGTTTGGTCCAGGTTTGGTCCAGGTTTGGTCCAGGTTTGGTCCAGGTTTTAGTCCAGGTTTTAGTCCAGGTTTTAGTCCAGGATCAGTCCAGGTTCAGTCCAGGTTCAGTAAGCAAGTCAGCAAATAATTCTTATTGATACTGAGAAGATTTTTTTTATCCCCAAAATGACTGGTGAGGCACTGCCCCACCTGCCTCCCCTGACCGCACGTCACTGCTCCAGGTTCAGTCCAGGTTTACTTGTTTAAAGTGACTGTACTCAACTTCTTTCCATGTAATTGATCAAAACTTGATTTTTTGCTCTTGAGGTAGAAATGAGACCAGTGTGTACTACATCTACATCTAATTTTAAAGCCACTTATCCTTAGAGAATCAGGACATGAGCTGTTAACATGCTAATAATGTTTGTTAGAGGAAAAAAAAAACTGAGCAGGCTTAATGTACATCTCCACAAACCTGGTCTGTTGTTCCTTTGGTTATAATATTACACAGTATGACATAAAACTTATCTCCATGGAGAATGTTACAGAAAGTTACACACTAGTCAGATCTGAAAAGAGGCAAACGCACTCACTCACTCACTCACTCAAGTTTTAAGGTGTTTTTGAGCAATAAAAACAGCTGTAATAAAAAAAATGCAAAAATAGATAAATTTAATGCCATACTGTAGTTCACAAATGACACATTTTCTTTTTTCTAACGATAATAATTTTTGTGCATTGTCCCTGATTAAAGGTGCACTGTGTAACTTTGCTGGTGGAGGCCCCGGCAAATGCTTTTCTCCAGGGAGATATTATTGATTTGTCCGGAATGTTTAACATTATAGCATTAAACCTTTCTATCATCGTGGAGACCGAACGAGACCTAGTTACAGGTTAGGTCTGTGGAGAGGCGATCCTGTTCACAGTCAGAATACTTGTTTTTCTATGTATTTTTGGGCTATAAACTATAAATAGAATAAACGTAAGGTAGAGCTATTTAACATCATACTGTGGACCATTCTAAACATACAGTAGAAACAAGCAGGTGATGGACCTCCAACCTTAAGTTACAATATGCCCCTTAAAATAAATTCTAAATCAAAATATATGATGGTGAATGGTGAGATTTTTCTGGAGCATAGTGAACATGTGATGGTGTCAGGCCTCATGAAACTTGTTACTTACCGACCACTCTGGGTGCAGTAGTACGTCTGTGAGCTCCAGCACCAGGGTGTAGGGCGGCTGGTAGTACGGCTCCTTTAAAGGGTCTGGGAGAAGCTTTGGGCTGGTTGGCTCAATAATCATCTGAGAAGAGGAGAGACAGGGATGTGGGTTAGAGTTCGCCTGACCAGCCAGTCCCTTCTACATTTTGTCTCAAATGCTCGAAAATTCTCGTAACATTCAGAACAAAATATAGAACTTCTTTTACCAAAGCTCAAAACGCTCTGTTCCACCTTGTGATGTCATGAAGTTGTAATTTTGAAGTGAACAGCTACCCTTTACCTTTTGTTTAGTAGAGATTGGTAATTCCAGGGCTGATTATCCAAACAATTCTACTAAAAGTGTAAGGAGTTTAAAAACACAGTGGAGCACTTCCTGTACTATCACATGACATCACAAGGTAGAACAGAGTATTTTGAGTTAAAGAAAAGAACTCAGTCTAAATGTGCAGGGTATGTGTGCTAAAAATGAAACAAAATAACTCCAGGCATGTTTGTGATGAGACATTAGAACATACAGCAGGTCTGTATAAATAGTGAAACATGGGCCCTTTAAACCTCAACTACATTTAGAGACACATTTTGTGGGTATTGCCAAACACTGGGAAGCACACCTAACTTTTCTTTTTAATTATGATCTTTGACAAGCATCACATTTTGAGTCTCAAACTGTGCGATTGTTCCTCACCTGTCTGTAGTCTTTGAAGTATTTGACTGTCCGCTTCAACTGTTGAATGACTGGCGGCTCTGAAATACAAAACACAAGAGTCACTTTTCACCTCTCAAAAATAAAAATATAGTAGCCATTATGGGTGGAACAAGATACAATTTCCATAAAAAATGAGACGAGACACAAGATGGGATCTACGAGAACAAGAAAAGATGAGATTTTCTTTAGAATAAATAAATTGTGTAATCCAGTTCCCAATTTTGACCTCACCATTTTTGATATACTTTATTTAATATTTTTGCTGTCATTGTAGCAATGCTTTTTGGGACTACAACTTCCAAAAAGATGTAACTCACCAGTACTCTCTATTGTAACTCTATTTTATATTCAATCCAAACGTAAAAACATGAAAAAAAAAAAAAAATCTCACAAGATCATTTTCAGCATGTGTGCATAATCTCGTGGTTTGTCCCATCCCTACAAGCCATTTAAATAAAGGCTTTTTAACTACTCTTTTCCTCGTGCGACTTTTACTGTTTTGAAGTGCCTGGATTTCGTTTTGTCTGAAATTTTGATCCTTTTTCCGAGAGCACCTTCTACCTGTTCTCACAGATTGGAACACCTGCGGCAAACATTCCACACTTTTGTTTTTTCAATAAAAACAGTGACTGGATCATAGACTGTATATATAAATGGACAAAGCTAACCTGCGTTTTTAATAAGATGAGAACATGAGTGCGCTTCTGGCCCTATCGTCTATTGAGAAAATGTTGCCCCTCTCTCTGCAACTGCTTTTTTTCCCAAGATTCAAGATTGTTTGTCATATGCAGGATCAACACAAGGTCAACAATGCAATGAAATGCTTAGGATCAGAAGAACCGTTGACTCGCTAAGATAGTCAAGAAGTACTAATAGTACATGGTAGAAAAGTGTTGCAAAAAGTGCAGTGAAAGAAGTAAACAATATAATAAAAAAATATGTAAAAAATGTAATAAAATACAAGATACAGGTGTAAGTAGAGTAAGTAGAGTATTTCACAGTGCTGCTGTGAGACTCGTCATTTTGGTCTTAAATGTATGCATTAACCCGCTCTACATGATCATGTGTGTGTGAATGGGTGAGTGGTTCCTTGTACAGCGCTTTGGGTGCCTTAAAGGTGGAAAAGCGCTATATAAAGATGTGACCATTTACCATTTACCGTTTTATTTTTCCATTTTGTCTGTAAATAAATACCTCTCCCTAATATCATAACATAACTGCAACCCTCAATGAGCTTCATTTGACTGGAGCCGACCGCTATGAGTGACGTCACACTAAGTCTAAGTTGTAAATCTATAAGAAAAGAAAGGAATAATGACAAAATTAGAAATAAAATCAATTTAAAGTCAAATTCTTAATCAAAATGTGAACGTAAGAAAATTAGAAAATGACGTTAAAAAATGATATCCTGACATCCCAAAGTGAAAGCAGTGAGAAAAGCTTGTAGCATTGGCCTCTTCTGTTTTTAAGTGAATACATTGCATCCAAAACAAGACGGACGGGCTGTTGACGGCAACGCTGATAAGGAAACTGAACGCGTCATAGTAAAAAACAAATGCCCAGCTGTCAGTGCCTAATGCCTCATAATAATAAAGACTTCATTTCCCAGGGGGCCGAGGGGCTCATTACAGCAAACAGTCGGGACAATGTCACATAGAGAGAAGTGCGCGTGCCTCCCTATCCTGGCCATTTCTGAACACACGCCATCAACTCCCCAGGGACTCAATCCTCCAGAGTTCATTGCAGCATGTGGAAGCAGGAAGCACGGCCATCTGCCACAATCATGTCACTAAATAATAAGGAACATTTGAGGAACAGGTAAAAAAATACAGCCATGAAATTTGTGCCAACAATTTTGAAAATACCTGAAGAAAAACAAAAAAAATCTACATCCTAACAGTAAACAAGTATGTAGCCTGTGCTCTTACTATTTTAAAAAAGCTACTACAATCACAGCTGAAACGGTCTCCAAAGCCTTAACCTGCACACAGACATCCAAATTTGTTTCACTCTCAGTATATGGGCAGAACATGCCTCATGTAAAGTTCAGAACCTCCAGACTTCCCTCCCTGAGCTGCAGAGGCTGCACTAACACTGATTCAGGATTGGCTGCAGGGAGTGACCATTCAGATCAGAGGCATTTTAGGTTTAAACCAAGTGGTCTGCTTTCTGACTGGATCATCATCACAACTGTTTATGAAACAGTTCCTTTAAACGGACTTGAATTCAAACATGTTTATCATGATTTTAGTATTTTGACAAGATTTTGAAACTGAAATGGCACATTTCTATTCAATTGCAATATATGCAATAAACAATATATCATTTGCACTAGGCCAAATGATTCACTGTACACAGCAGGTGGGGCTCCAGAAGAGAGAGGTGCTCCTAAAATAAACAAATGAATAATCAAAAGCCTGATCTGAGCTTCTCTATCACACTAGATGGTCCCTAGAGCCTCAGTCCCCCAGAGTTCACTGCAGCATGTGGAACCAGGAAGCATCGCCATCTGCCATGATCCAATGCTGAGGACACAAGAAAGTCCAATCAAAGTCCAAAAGACATGAGGAAAAACCCATAGGGTACACTCAGTCCTCACACACTTCTGACATAAAATATTAATAACAGGACAAAATAAGAACTACACAAGGTCCAAACCAGGACTAAATCAGGCTCACACTGCTTGTCTCCATGGAACTCTTGTTCTTGTTATCATAAAGTGGAAATGAACTTTGTAATAGTTTTGGTTTCACGCGACAGACAGATCCCATAATGACTGTTCATTATGAACCGTGTACCATTAAAACGTACGCATTTGGACTGTTTTAATGCCAATTCTAACATAGACCTCCAACGCTATTTGAAACTATAGATTCTTTAGCCTGCTATCACATGACGTGATTATATTCGCAGAAATGGGGCCCATGCTATGCAGAAGAATTCAAAAAAACCTGAAATGATTTGGTGTTTTGCTCCAGTGAAAATGAGGAGAAAAAAAGGAGGAGGAGGGGGAGCTCTTTTCTAATGCAAATGTGTGAGGTAATGGGTGAGGGGCCACATCTGATCAACAGGAAACCGCCAATAAATAAAAGAGCATTGATTTTTTTGACGCCTAATTTAACTAAGCTTCAAATAAAGACTGATGGCTGTTTTGAAGCTCACAAAATGGAGAAACCTGGAGGTGAAAGGGGGTCATTTCCATATCATTATAAAGTTGGCCAAACAATATCAATTATGTTACGTGATATCCAAATTTAATTAATAATAATAACATGGGGTAATCAGGCAATAATGGAGCCCCATATATTTATTTGGTTCATGTACTTGATTCAAAAATGGACTCTTGTGATCTTTAGGTTATGTTAGAATGTTGTTACTTCCTCAAAAACATGCCTGTAGTTGTGTTTTGTTTCATTGACTGCGTGCACATGGAAAACTCCAAACCGATTGCAAACTGAATGGGGTCGTAATGGCTGCATGTGCACAGGGATTGGTTTGGATTGGGATTGGTTTGCCCCATCCCCAAGGAACCCCTGGCCTAGGCCGATAGCAAATCACTTGGCGTCGTCATGTGAACGATTTAGGATCGGATTAGCATACTGCGCATGGGTGCGCCAGAATTTCAGGAATGTCAGGAATGTCACCCGGAAGTTGTAGGAGTGGTAGGGGGTGCCTACGGCGTCATAAGTAGCGCTTGTTGTTGCCGGACTTTCAGACGAAAACATGGCTGTGAAGAAAACTACAAGCTCGCACTACTGGACCGAGGCAGGGTTTGCTCGGACCCCGGAGCAAATCAAAATCAAGTGGAAAAACGCCAGGGCGGCGTATGCCACGGCAAGAAAGAACAACGGGAGAGCGGTCAAGACCGTACAACTTGCCCACATTACGACGGCGTTCTTCACGGAACCAACAAGTCCCATCTTCCACCATTTCGGGACTATGGACACAACGTAGAATCGAAACGCGTTGTTTGCTCTAAGCCCCATAAAGGAATAAGAGTATGCGGTAACTTTCATCTTTTCTGGAATTATTCAATGTTCCTGTTGTTACCAGCACCTGGAAGCTGTGCATGGAGTTTTGAACTTTTGAAATAACGCACAGGGAACTTTTACATTTTGAGTTATCTATTGTGACCTCATAGTATCAGAAGAGTGTGTTTTTTTTAAACTGTTGTATAACTTAAATATTAAAAACGTAAATATTAAAATCAGTGTGAAAATTTACTTAAGTTGTTCACTCAGACAAGACAAAACAGAGAGTGGAAGAGACAACAGAATATAAGCTAAGCATTACAAAGACATACAAAATGAAAGTGTGGTTGTGTAATTTTCCCCAGACCTTACATAAATGAACGATAAACCCATAGCTACAAATTTAATGCCTTTATTCGTGGCACAAAAGATGCAAGCAACAAAAAACAACAAGGCAGAACATGATTAAAACGTGCGCTATAGCTCCCAATCCTCGTAATTTTCGTTGTCCTCGATTGCTTGTAATATCAAACGCCGACTACACAGTTTGTATCGTATTAAAGAAACCAAAAAAGCTGTTTTGTCATTCATACGAACAACCTAACTCTGCAGAATGCACACCACGTACGCCAATGCCGCTCTGTCAAGCTCCTCGAAAAGCCATCGCAGTATACTGCCAGATAGCTGTGTTGTGTTTTTATTGAGTAGCCGTCACCCGGAAGTAGTTGGACTACAGCGCCACATAGCGTTGTGGAGCGTGCCAGGTCGCTGACCTGAATCTGATTGCGCGACATGCATGTGCACTCGGATTGGACGACAGACCACTCGCCAAGTAACGGGAGAAATCCAAACCAATCCTAATCCAATCCTACCATGTGCACGCAGTCGTTCACACATTTGAGTAACACTTTATTATTTGTCTGTGTCTACATCTCCAAACCTCTAAATGTTCTGCTCAGTTCCACCTTGTGGCCTTATGCAGTGGTAGTTTTCAAATGAACAGCTCCTTTTACCTTTAGTTCAGTAGAGATCGGCAATTTCAGGGCAAAAATGATCCAAATGTTTCTAGTGAAGGTGTGGAGCACATGGTGTTTTACCACATGACATCACAAGGTGGAACAGAATGTTTTCCATTTGAGAGAGACCATAAATAAATAAATACATGTTTTTATGTTAAACATGTGTGAAGGACCTCCTATGTTTTTGATGAAGAAACTACATTACATGAATAGTTAACCTAGAAAAAACAGATACGGGGTCTTATACTCCTGCAGTGTTTAAGGATTAGATGCAAACCAGCGCCAAACCAGGACCAGGCCAGGACTTACAGGTCCCGTGGCATGAAATTTTCACTTTCTGAGGTTTTTGAACGTTAATGTGAGCTCCCCTACCCTATTTACGCGTCCTCCCCCATGGCTAAAAGTTGCGAAATGTGTAAACTGAGCATTTGCGATCCTATTCCGCGTTTGAAAAAAAAAAGACAGCCCAAACGGGTGATTCTGAACAAGGGAACTTTCTGACGTCACATTCCTGGAAAGGTTTCCACCCCCCGTCTGGATGTCTACCCACCGTCTCTGGAAATCACGCCCAGAGAACTTCGACCGCAAACGAGCTACGCAATACGAGATGCGTTTTTTTATTTGCCTGGAGACAAATAAAAGAGTGTTTCCAGGCTTGGATGTCCTTTATCCGAGCCTCCGGAGAAGGATTCATTTACAGTATTAGGGAACCATTAAGGCGCCATATAAAAGCATCAAGAAGTACCATGTCATGGGATCTTTAAGACTGATTAAGATGTATTTAACAGTGACACAGAGAGACCCCATAATTACAGAAATATTAACCACGTACCATGCAAATTCTATTCACATCACTTATAGGTGTATAGGCTCTTTTGATTGGTTTGAGGTCAGTGTTTAGAGCGAAGGGTGAATAGCTAACACTTATAAAACAAGACATGAATCATATGCCGCATTTAATGATTAAATTACAAAACATGTAAACTTGTCAAACACTCTTTAAAAGGTCATATATTACACAAAATCCATGTTGTATGTTGAGTAATCCTTTATTGATGATGATTCTAGTGAAGGTGTATGGAGTTTAAAAACACAGCGGAGTACTTCCTGTATTACCACATGACATCACATGGTGGTTTGAGAGAAGAACTCAGCCAGGCTTTGTGTGTTAAACATGTGTGAATGAAACAAAACGCACCTCCAGCAACATTATAACATAGATGAGAAAATGTAATATGGGCCCTTTAAGATCAAGACATCAGCATGCACCACATTTGATCTGAAAAAGCCATTTCCACATCAGAGGGGCTGTTGGGGGCCAATGGGGAGGCTGATGGGGGGTACAGGAGAGACCACCCAGGCCCGGCGTTTGCAGAGGGCCCCCGTGAAAGAAAAGAGTGACCGTTACAGAAGGAGAGAACGTGAAAAACAGCTCTTTAAATGGAATCTCAGACATGCTCAGATCTATGATGCCTCCCAACTTCGTAAAGAAGCATCAAGACAGATTCTTGGAAGTTATCCACCAAATCTTAAAAAAAACTCAAACTAGGTCATTACTGGTGTTCAATGCTGTAAATATTGTTAAGGTGATTTTAAATATAATAGTTTTGTCAAGTAATTTAGTTAAAGATCCTATATTACATAAACTGACTCTCTAGCCATGCTATAATGTTGTTTCCTTCTCAAAAATATAGCGGAAAGTGTGTTTTGTTTCATTCACACATGTTTAACACACAAACCCTGCATATTTACCATTAGAGTTATTCTCTCAAACAGAAAACACTCTGTTCCACCTTGTGATGTTATGTAGTAATACAGGAAGTGCTCCAGTGTGTTTTTAAACTCCACACACCTTCGCTAGAATCAGTTGGATAATTTCAGATCTGGAATTCTACTAGGAATCTCTGCTGAACTAAAGGTAAAAAGTAACTTAACTTCAAAACTACCACTAACGTGACATCACAAGGTGGAAAAGAGCATTTTGAGCTTTGGAGATGTAGACACACTAATAAAGGCTTACTCGAAAACGTGTGAATGAAACAAAACTCCAGGTATTTTTTTTTGGCATTCACATTTTATTTTTAATGTTTTTATGGACAAGAACAAAACAACAAACAAACAGTGAATAACTTAAACACGAAGATACAGAGGAGAAAAGTCCATAATCCCAGTCAGACGAAGTTTGGTCTCACAGCTGGTATGTACATTAACCATTTTGAACAAATATTCTTCAAATAAATCAATTTGTAATTTCAGTTTATAAGTTATTCTTTCTATTGTGAACATCTTGTAAATCAGGTCAATCCATTCATCAAGAGTGGGAGTGTCCTTCAGTAGCCATTTACAAGTTATACATTTCCTTGCAGCAACTAACAAAACTCTCATCAGATGAGTCAGCTTTCAAAAGGTGTATACCTCTCAGATCACCCAGATACATGATTAATTATTAATTAATTATTAATTAATTTTTTTTTTTTTTAAATACCACTTCCAAAACCTTATGCATTTCTTTCCAAAATGGAGCTTTAAATATGCATTCCCAAAAGATATGAAAATGACCTGCCAGTGCTTGACCACATAACCTCCAACAATCTGTTTGGAGTGAATATCTAGATTTTTGAAATAACGAGTCACATTTTTCCCAACTAAACTCCCTCCATGAAGGAGCACTTGTAACAGACCACTGTTGCTTACAAATCATTTTCAAAATCTTCTGCAGTTAAGGAGAGATTATCCTCCATTTCCTTGTTTAATTTTCTTGCTTTAATATGTGTTGAATCATATGCTTTACAATTTTGTATACAGGTGCATATTTTTGAAATAATTTTTTGGTATGGGAGATCTTTATATGCACTTTGAAAAAATTCAAGAATTTTGGCTTTAGTAAAAATTTGGTGTTTAAATTTCTTGGTAACAAAATCTTGAGAAGTCAATCCAAATTTATCTTTAAGGTCCTGGAAGCTCATCATTATCCCTTCTTTAAATAGAGTGTAGTATGTAGTTAAACCAGATTTACCCCACATTTTAAACCTTGAGTCGATTTTACCTAACCTGGGAAATCCCAGGCTGCTTTGCACGATCGTTCCAATCTAAAAGACAGCCTGGCAACTAGGCTAAGCGAAGGCTCCTGATTTGGGGAGCCAATCAGAGAGCGGGGAGGGGTGGAAAGACGGTGACGCGTACTACGTGACAAATGGAAGCTTGTAGTTTAAACTGACAACATGATTGGCTATGGGCTACGTATACGCCAAATGATAGACATTCATAACGCCCAATAAACGGCCGCTGGCAATCGTAAACCACACCTCCGCTACGAGATATTCAGTAGGTGGCTCCCAGACCATATACAGTATCACTTGTGATATGGTCTGGTGTAAACCAGGCAAAATTTTACCTGGTGCAAATTCTGAATCATAAGCAAACCATTTGAAAAAAATCTACCTTTTCACGCAATTGGTATCTTTTTAATATATCACTCCAAATTTAGATCAAAGGATTATTACTATCCTTAAAATATTTTTTATTTGAGGGGTCGCCAATAAGTGTATTACAGTGAACCCTTGCTCTATCGCGGTTCACTGTTCGCGGCCTCGCTGTTTTGTTTGTTTTTTTTTTCATTTTTTTTAATAGTGTAACTTTTTTTTTATAGTGTAACAATGTGTTCGATGAGAGGTTTCTCGTGGACAAATCCGTGACAGAGTAGCCCGTGTCGCGCACTTCTCCAAGGGGTGGGTGCGTGTCTCGTCCCAGGACGTGGCAGTGCTCCTCGCGGGGCTGGCGGGGCTTCTGGGGCCGTGACCCCCCCCCCCCCCTTGCTTCACTATTAATACATTTTGTTGAAAATCTATGAAAGTTTGAGTGTTTAAACTAGAGACAAATGTGAGAAAATGTTAATTCCAGTCTGAGAAAAGCGTATAATGTGTGTGGTGAGGCATTTACAGCCTTAAAACATGTAGAATAATTGTAAAATATAAAGTTGTCCTACTTCGCGGATTTCTCTTATTGCGGGTTATTTCTGGAACCTAACCCCCACGATAAACGAGGGATTACTGTAATCGGAAAATTATCTGCTAGACCACACTCTATTTCCTTCCATTTAGCTTTATAACTGGGTTTATACCAACCTATTAATGGGTGTAACTGAGCTCCTCTCTAATAATCATGAATATAGGGCAGGGCTAAACCCCCCTTTCTTTTGAAAGTTGCAAGGTTTTATATTTCACTCTTGGCTTTTTACCTGCCCATACAAATCTGGAAATGATTTTGTCCCATTCGACAAAATACTGATCCAGTTTCTCAATTGGATATAGGATTCTTGGAAGAATGTTCATTTTAATTGTTTCAACTCTAGAAGTAATGTTCAAAAAGAGTGTTAGATTCCATCTTTTATTGTTCTGTCGAATATACTGAGCTAATGGTTCAGTAAATATTGCAAAGCAGAGTGGACTGAGACTACATCCTTGTCTAGTAGATCTTTCAAGCTCAAAAGAATCAGAGTGCACCATTAATTTTCAATCTTGCTGTAGGCAAGATTCAATCTTACAAGGCCTTCAATGTCCTAATACTCATTTTATCAAATCCAAATTTTTCCATAACTTTAAACAAAAATTCCCATCTCACTGAGTCGAAAGCTTTTTCAGCATCCAAACTCAGTAATACAGATTGTACTTTATTTAGATTTCTAAGTCTAATTATTTGCAAGGATCTTCAGATATTATCATGGGTTTGACGAGACCTTACAAACCCTGTTTGGTCTAATTCAATTATTCTTGGTAAGAGCTTATCTATTCTCCTAGCTAGAATTGATGTAAATATCTTATAGTCTAAATTCAAAACATTTATTAGTCTATAATTGGAACAATCTAGCCTATCTTTCCCCTCTTATTATTGCCTCCCTCCAGGATGGAGGGATTTCGCCATTGCTTAAAACCCAATTAAATGTTGAAAGGAGGACAGGGGTTAGCACTTCCCTGAGCTTTTTATACCACTTTGCCGTAAATCCATCAGGACCAGGGGCCTTATTAGTTTTAGTTCTTTTGTAATTCCTTTTGTTAGTCCCTTTATTTTCCTCTGCTGTAAGAGATGGTAGATTCAGCGATCTTAATAGTCTCTCCATTTTTTGATCATTAGCTATAGGAGGTTGTGAATATATTTTGCTATAATAACTTTTAAAGCAATCCCTTATTTTATCTAATTGACACTTCTTTAGTTGGAGTCTTTTATCTTATAAACAGTGTTTTCAGACCTTTGCTTTTTAAGTCTGTAGGCCAATTGTTTTATGTTTAGTCCCTCCTTCATAATACAGACCCCCCAGGATTTCGCGGGCATTTTTTGTGATTGTTGCGGGCTAAAATGCCTGAATTTGCGGGAGCTTTTCCAAAAAGTTGCGATGAAAGTTGCGGTGTTTTTAAGGTTTTTGTTGCAGGAGGAAGTGAAAGTTGTGATAAATAGTTGCGATTTTCGCTTTTTGTAATTAAAATTGAGTAATATTTTGAATACCGAGTTATTACTGACAAAGAATAATACAAAGACACAGAGATCACAGAACAACCTTACCAACATCGAAAATAAATGACTACTAGGAGGGGAACTGTTTGGCGCGGTCTTTTGCCGTTATTTTTGTGGGCAAATGGCGCCGCAGACATGTTTCTTTGCCATTAGAGGCCGTGTCTCAATTCCCAGAGCGCGCGGCTCGGAGCGTGGGCCGAAGGGCATGTGTGTCACACATTTCGACAGTACACCGGCGCGACGACTGCTGTCCCACTTATTTTTTGTCCCATGCGCAGTTAACACGCGGTCCGAAGACCGCAGTCGTTAAGCGGTCCGCGGACTGCAGTCGGGGCTGAGCAAGTGTGCACCTCCTTGACTGCAGTCTGAGCCCCCTTCGGGCCGTGCTCCGAGCTGTGCGCTCTGGGAACTGGGACACGGCCGCAGTTTCGTTTTGTCACACGGAAGAAAAGCAGAATGTTGCAGCTTCCAAACTCAAACCTTTTAGCCGCCGAGAATATGAGGTTGGGTCCTATGGCTCGCAGATTTGCGACGCGCAAAGATGAGGCTATGGTGACAGATATGCTGAGATCCAGATATGCGTTTTGTGCATTTATTACAAAAAGAGCGCACACAGTTATGACAGCGCAGCAGGATGAAATGGAACTCATGAAAACCAGCAGGATGAACAGATTAACGTGAAAGATGAATGAATGGTTTGCGGTCAACAAAAAATACGGCTACACCCCAACCCTGACTCTCTCCTCTGTGTGAAAGGTGAGCGCGCGCTTTTACACGCACAGACTTTCGTACGTGCACACACCCACACTCACGTGAACCACACAAACACACACACGCATCGTGCACCTCATCTCAGTTATGTCTCCTACACAGAAGGAAGTTGGTCGGCGTTCAATACGTCGCCGATGATTGGTCAAAATTTGTAAAAATTGCGGAAAAGTTGCGGTGATTGGTCAAAATTGCAACACCGCCCTGAATTCGCGGGGATTGGCTGAAGTTGCGTTGAAGTTGCAAATCGCAACATCGCGAATTCCTGGAGGGTCTGATAATAATTCTGTTTAGTATACAATAGTTTTTTTTTTCCCAGTTTCTTGATTGTATATTTCCTCTATCCGATTTCTTTTCTCCTTCATTTCAAATTTTATTTTACCATGTAACTAATGCCCTTGTGTTTTGTTTCTAATGTTAGTAATTCTGATTGTAGTGCCTCAAGTCTTTCAGTCCTTTTTTTGAGGTAAGATTACTCTCTGTCAAAGAAATTATAAGATTATCTTCAAATATATTGTAAAACCACTGTTGGCCTGACTCACACACTATGATATCACATATGATATCAGCACTTATGATAAAATGTGTTCCAGAAAGATAAGCCCCTGATTCCTCATATCTTGTTTCTGTCACAAACTGTGCATGTTCCTATGATTTTTGCAAGCTGTGTGTCATGTGATTAACTCAATAAAAGCTGAAGCGGCATTACCATTGTTGGGAGACATTGGTGAACTGGCTCAGGTGCTGTCAGTCGCTCTGTGCCCCCTTGCCGACAAGTAAAACTTCAACCTGGTGTCCCTGGTTGTTCTTTTAGTAATACTGTGGCAGTATTGAATCTGTGATCTAACTCTGACATTCTCCCTCTCATCACAACTTTACAGGCATCCCATACTATGGGTAGAGATACTGTATCTCACCATTATCGTTCATTTGTAAATATTCAGCTATTTCTGCAGAGAACTGTTCACTTTTTGTTGTTTAGTATACTATTATTTAGTCTCCAATAAGTTAATTTATTACTTTCAATCATTTTTATATCAAAATATAAAGGGGAGTGATCAGATATATCCATTGCTCCAATTTTACATTCTTGCATTCTATCCATATCCGAAATGAAAGTAAAGAAATAATCAATTCTTGAATAAGATGAGTGTGGAGATGAATAGAATGTATAATCTTTGTTGGATTAAACTGTCTCTAAATATCTACAAGACCTATTTCTGATAACATAAGATTGATTTTTTTTGGTTATTTTTTTGTGACTGAGAAGCTCCGTTTCCTGTTGAATCTATATATGGTTTTAGGGTGACGTTAAGATCCCCTCTTCATACCAGCATCCCTTGTGCCTCTAATACAACTTTTTCTAAAATTTTTACATATTGGTCTGACTTAGAGCCAGATGGGACATATACGTTATGGAAAGTGACCTATCCTCCATCAAGCTTTCCTATTACCATCACATATCTTCCTTCCTTATCTTTAATTGTTGAAATATGTTCAAAAGTAACTGCAATGGTTAAGATCGCCACTCCTCTTGTATGTAAGGCTGGGCGATATGGAGAAAAAAAATTATCTCGATATGTTTTTGCTATATCTCGATATACTATATATATCTCGATATCTATGCAGGGGGAAAAACAAAAACAAAAGCGCCAAATTCAGCAAGGTTTTTTTTTTTTAATTGAAGTGCAAACAGGCAGCCAAGTGCCTAAAGGTAGACGGGTACTAGTAACAAAGCGCTTGTGCACCATTTTTAACATTACCAAACCAAGGAAGTAGTATATTGCCTTATTTTAATTGTAAACATAAAACCTGAGGGTAGACAGTTCTTATGAAGTGCTTCTTTAACATTTAAGATAAGACAAAAAAAATCCCTCATTTCGTAGCCAAGTGAAAAAGCACATATTAAATTAATAGTTTTTAAATATAGATTAATCGAGCCTCAATCCATGAATTCTCGTGTGTTTTGTGACTGTAGTACATTTTATATTTGTGTGTGTATTTGCTTTAACTTAGCACATTATTCTGCATACATTTTTTTTTCTAGAAATACTATATTAATTTATTGCAACCATTAAAACGCAAGTGTGATTTAGAATCAACGCCACATACCCGACCCACCCAAATATTTCACTCACTGGCAACTCCCACCCACACACAGAGAGAGAGATTAAAACTCACCGATCGCCAAATGCAGCCTTGCTCTGTACCGCACTGACAAGAAAGTGGCGACTAGGGAGATTGTATCTAGGGTCAAGTGTTTTTAGCATTCGTATGAAGCCCGGTTGCTCAACAACCGCTATGGGCGTCATGTCTTTTGCGATATGAAAGGCAATGGACTCCGTAATGCTGACCCACCTTGCACTTGTTTTTCCATATGGTAGACACCGGGGTAAAGATGAGCGTTGTTTGTTGTGTCTTAGAAGTGGTGGTGGGTTTGCCCTCGATGATTTTGATGGCACCAGTTTCTTGCATTCTCTGCAAAATGCCTCTTTCTGCTCCTCATCGGACGTTTTAAATCCGAAATACCGCCATATAATGGAGCCGTTTGTTCTTTTCTTTCGTATGAATTCTCTCGTGCTTCTGTGGGCGCCGCCATGTTGAAAATGAGTTATCAACAAACACACGCGGTGTGCGTACGGTTAGGGGAGGGGAGGGGGAAACATGAGACGCAGTGAAACACAAACGCAAGAAGGAGGCGGGGCGGACAGCTCCACAACACAGTTAAGGAAAATAAGCAGAGTGGCGAAATCTTATTCATGTCGAGTTTTTCGATATGCCAAAATCTCTCTCGATTTCATAAAACATCTCGAGATATCGCAAATCTCGATTAATCGCCCAGCCCTACTTGTATGTTTTGTGCCATTTGAAGCGTAAAAAAAAAAACATGTTTAAAATCTGTATGGGTTTCCTTCTAAAAGTTTCGTGGAGTAACACTGGCTTACCTCTGACAGTCTCCGCTCAGCCCGATTCTGCTCGCGTTCTGGAGCTCACCTAAGTAGGTCCGGTAAGTTCGCAGGGACAGTTAATAAAGCTTGTTTTTCTTCTCAAAACAAATCATTTGTCCGAAAGGTGATATATTTGCATCCCAAACAGAAAAATCCAGCAGCGTATTTTGCATTTGCATATTTTCTCTCTAGATTCGTATCAATGTGCCCGCTCTATCGCGGTTCACTGTTCGCGGCCTTGCTGTTTCGCTGATTTTTTTTTATTTGTATAGTGTAACATTTTGTTTTTATAGTGTAACACTGTGTTCTGCGTCCTGATTGGCTAAGAGACTGTAGACCTTTGCCGATTGATAGATGGGGGATGCAGGGGGGACTGGGACTAGACCAGGACTAAACATGGACTAAACTAGGTCTAGACCAGAACTAAACTAGGTCTAGACCAGGTCTAAACCTGGACTGATCCTGGACTAAACCAGGACTGGACCAGGTCTAGACCTGGACTAAACCGAGACTGGACCAGGTCTAAACCAGGATTAAATCACCCCGTGCGGCTCTTTGCTGGTTTCGTGCGGCTCTTGCGTTCATTTGTGCGTGTTTGGTTTGTGGCTCGGGCTGCGAGGACGCGGTCCTGAGGGAGAGGCATGGTCCGGGCGCCGCGGTTCGATCTCGTGCTCGCAGCCCCGGTGTACACGCGGGCTCGCGTGTACACCGCTAAAGAGCCTAGCCTCCATTCTACATAAGTCCAACTAACTTTATTCTTTAAAGAAGATTTATTTTAGGTTAAGTGACACCTGTCATCATCAGACACGGCTATACAGGGGGTCCTCGGGTTACGACGGTCTCGGGTTACGACGTTTCGTGGTTACGAACGCGCCCCCATTAAAAAAAATATGTATATATTACGCGTCATTCCGTCTTACGCGGTTTAGCGTGGTAAGAGATGTAAACAAACACGAACGGCGCGCGGCGCACGGCGCAAGAACACGCTCTGTTGTGGTTGTAGGGAGAAGAAGACGGCCTCATGTGCGTGTCCAATGTGGGCGGAAGTACCTGATGTGGGCTCTGATCTGCTCCTATGAAAGCGGCAGTGATAACCAAGCAGTGTAGTGGTCTAATTATTGAGATGGAAAGGTTATTGGTGCTTTGGTTGGAAGATCAAAGGCAAAATCCGGTTTACGACGAAATTCGGGTTACGACGCGTCTTAAGAACGGATCTACGTCGTAACCCGAGGACTCCCTGTATTGACCAAATGCTCAAACTAACTGATTTTTCTTATTCCAATACAATTAAAATTGCAAATAATGTAGCCTACACTGTGGTTTGTAATCAAGTATTAACTAATAAAACTATATTTTTATGCCGTAAGCTGTTAAATCCAATTTAACAATCTTCACTTTGTCTTCGAAACTCCTGTAGTCTCTCCTTCACTCTTTGGCCGGCCCTGCTCCGCGACGCTGACACCGGAGTCCTTCTCTGGGTCTACTTGTTGTCGCCCTGTGTGCGCACTGTATCCCAAGAGTCATCTCTGTTGGCATCTCAAGTTCTTTTCGTAGCAAGCCTTCCACAAACTGAGTCTGTTCCGTAATTCTCTGGAACTCCAAAGATCTGGATGTTGTTCCTACGTGATCTTAATTCTAAATCTGTCAACTTTTCTTTCAAACATTTCTGTTCCCTCAGGAGAGCCAATATTGCATGTTTTGCTTCGATATTCCATTCTTCAATGTCTCCAATGTGTGTTTGTGTGTCTTTCAGTATCTCCTTTTGAGTCTGTAATTACTTATTATTGGAGAGCTTTTTGAGGATTTCCTCTTTGAATGCAGTAAACTCCATCTTCTTTAAGTGATCCAAACTGCTTGTTTATATCCTGTTGCAGCTCTTCTAGTTTGTTTAAGACAAAAAAATCCTTCCTGCCAAGTGTTAGCAGTTAGCATAGCTTCTTCGACAAACATGGAGTCCTCCACGCTTCTCTACGGCACTCATCCCACCTTTAAATTAGTGAATTTTGTTGTCTTGTTCTTTTGTGGGGTTTAATCAAAACTTTACTGACAAGACCTACAGGTTATGCTGCCATCTTGAAATTCGCTGGGCGGTACCTTAACTCCAGGTTTTTGATGAGGTAACAGCATTATAACATGGCTTAAAGCTCGTAAAAGTCAATTTTGCATAATACAGGACGTTTAAAATGAGCCAAACAAATAAAAAGAGTAGCTCGCCCTTTGTATAAGTCAGTGGTTCTTAACCTTGTTGGAGCTACTGAACCCCACCAGTTTCATATGCGCATTCACCGAACCCTACTTTAGTGTAAAATAAAATATGATTTTTTTCAAATTGAAGACTTATGTTTTTCTACTGGTGCACAAAATGAACCGTGCATGAACATCACCTTGTTCAAAGAACAAGATTCTACCTGGATGACTGAGGGACTCTTCACGCATCTTGTTCAAAGAACAAAACCAACATAGTGCATGAACTCACAACAAATTACATACCTGCAAATCAAATCAAATCAAATAGTTTTGCCAGTGCGAGGCTAGAGTTGCTCAACTTGGCATTGCAAATCATGGAGATAGGACGCTGACTCCCATCCCGTTCCGCGATACATGAGAATCCATAATGTACATATTCGTCCGACCACTTTCTTTTTTTGCTCAACATAGTTAGTATGGATTAAAATATTAAGAAATTACACGACGTACTACGATGACAGTCACACGTTGACCACTCCTGAGTGCACTAAATTCCTCGCAGCACTGATTGGCCAAGCAATGTAACGTGATCATCTGCAGCCAGTGACGGCCAAGCGGGGCATGTCATCGCGTATTGACATGATGAGTCGGTGTGTCTTGACCTCCGCGGCAGAGGCTCCACCGAACCCCTGAGACCGACTCACCGAACCCCTAGGGTTCGATCGAACCCAGGTTAAGAACCACTGGTATAAGTTTATTCTATAGCTGCAAGATGAATCACTATTGAATTACAAATTGAATGAAAGCAATTAGCAAATCAATTGCAATTTCTGACGTACCATAATTTCCTCCACAAACAGCAAAATCTCCTGTCTTATACTGCATTAGTTTGTCAGTTCAGATTTCAGTCTTTTTGTAAATTCTTCTGAACGTGCTTACAATGTGAACTTTGAACTAGAGCTGGGCGATATGGCCTAAAATAAAAAAAATTTTAAAATCAGATTTCCGATTTTAATAAATTTTTCTCTGCCCTACTCAAAAACAAATAACAGATGACAGACAAATGGCTCAAAATAATGCAACGTTCTTTTATAAAACAAATACATTACACCTTGCATCAATTAAGCTGTTATTGTTAAAAAAAAAATATATCACTTGAAGACCCTTACCTATAGCATTGGGCAGTCTGTATACAGTTGTGGCAAGGCAACTTCAGAAAAATATTTGCGGGTTGGTAGCACATACTTTCCAAAACTTTCACCATGTTAATGAATCCGGGCTTTTCCGCAGTATATATGGGCACCATGTCTTTTACAACATACATCAAGGTAGCGTGTGTGATTGCCTTCCGTCGTTCGAAAATGTTTTAGGGACTTTGGACGGTGTGCTCGTGCTGTGGCTATTTTCATTCCGTTCGAACCTGCACTTCTCCCACTTCGCTGCGTGCCTCTGCTTTAGGTGCTAGGATAAATTTGTCGTGCTGCAACAGCTTTTGAACAGACCTTACAGTGAGCACTTGTTTGTTCTAAGGCCAACGCAAGAAAACCGAACCAGTTCCATATAACAGATGTAGCAACACCTTTGTTTGGTACAAGCTCCGGCTTTCCCTCACTCTCTGGAATGCTAGCTTGTACAATGTTTGGGTACGCCCCGCTAACTTACCCATGTAGAACATACCGTGACGTGGCGGCACATTAGTTCCGCTCGCATGTAAAAAATAACTAAAAAATCATTTTTCATAAAAACACATCGTCCTGAACTGTAAATTCAAATTAATCAATTTAATCGATAAATTACGCATGTCTACTTTGAACAGAATCTTATTAAAGGTGCATTGTGTAACTTTTCAGGTGGAGGGTCCCTCAACTGCTTTTCTCCATGGAGATGTTATTGCTTTGTCTGGAATGTTTCACAGTATGGCATTCTGTGTGGAGTTTGCATGTTCTCCCCGTGTCTGGGTGGGTTTCCTCCGGGCACTCCGGTTTCCCCCACCAACCCAAAACATGCACCGTAGGTAAATCCTCCAGCTTAGGTCCTGACCAAGCCGAAGCAAGAAGATCATGGAGATGGTCCCCGGGCGCAGTAATGTGCTGCCCACTGCTCCTAATAAAAGGATGGGTTAAATGCAGAACTGGAATTTCCCCACTGTGGAACTAATAAAGGCATAGCTTTCTTTCTTAAACCGCTCTATCTTCATGGAGACAAAACCAGGTTAGAGGTCAGATCTGTGGAGATGCGACCCCACTAACAGTCAGAATGCCTGTTTTTCCAAGTATTTTTGAGCTATAAAACCACCTGTAATTGAATAAATGTAAGGTAGCTGTTTAATGTCATACTGTGGAACATTCCAGGCAGAGCAATGACATCTCCGTAGAAATAAGAAGGTGGTGGACCCCCAACCAAACAGTGCAACTGTTTGAACAGTGCAAGTTCAAAACATAAATCCAACTGCAGTGCTTGTCAGAAAAATCGCAATTTCAGATTTTCTTCCAAATATTTACCACAACACAACCGGCTAAATCCATGTAACCTCTGACCCATTTTCCCTCCAAACATTTGTCAAAAGGCAGAGAAGTAAAAACAATGAGAACAGATGGTGACAGTAGAAAAAGTCATTAAGGAGTGAATGGGCAGAAATGCAAAGAATGTTGAAAACAAAGGGTTAAAACGAGAATGTGGGGAGGGGTCAGGAGGAAAATGATACAAAACTCCAAAACTTCAGACCATACATACACACACATACACACACACACGTATACATTATATATATATTAGAGCTGGGCGATATGGCCTAAAAATAAAATCTCAGATTTAAAAAAAAAAAAAAAATCTGATTTCCGATTTTAATCGATTTTTCTCTGCCCTACTCAAAACAACAGATGACAAATATCTCAAAACAATGCAACGTTCTTTGATAAAACAAATACATTACACCTTGCATCAATTAAGCTGTTATTGTTTTAAAAAATATACTGTATATCACAGTTATATAAATATCTTTTATAAAGAAGCATTTTATGGAGCTAAATTATTCCCTGATTGTGGGAAAGATGGACTGGAGTGGGTAGTGTTGTGTTTTAGTTTTTCCTCGAGTGATGCAGAAAAGAAGAAGCGACTGTCTGTGTTCATGTATGTTAGCTTGTGCAGTCTGTATACAGCTGTGGCAACTTCAGAAAAATATTTGCGGCTTGGTAGCACATACATACACTACTTAATGAATCCGGGCTTTTCCACAGTATATATGGGCACCATGTCTTTTACAATATACATCATGTTTTTGGTAAAACATACAACAGCGTGTGTGATTGCCTTCCGTCGTGGGCCGTGCTTATCATACTGCAAACAGTTTGAAAGTGTTTTAGGGACTGGACGGTGGTTATTTTCATTCCGTTCGGACCTGCACATCTCCCATTCCTCTGCGTGCAACAGCTTTCGGCGCTAGGATAACGTGCTGCAACAGCTTTTGAACAGTCCTTACAGCAAGCACTCGTTTGTTCTAAGTCCGACGCAAGAAAACCAAACCAGTTCCATATAACAGATGTAGCGACACCTTTGTTTGGTACAAGCTCCGGCTTTCCCTCACTCGCTAGCCGCGCTAACTCGTACAATGCTTGGGTACGCCCCGCTAACTTACCCGTGTAAAATGTGTCCGTGCATTAGTTCCGCTCGCATGTAAAGAATAACTAAAAAAAAATCGATAAAAAAAAAATCGATAAAAACACATCGTCCTGAACTGTAAAGTCGAATTAATCGATAAATCGCGCAGGTCAATATATATATATATATATATATATATATATATATATATATATATATATATATATTAGGGGTGTAAAGATTAACCAATTTGGATCGGTTATCGGTCTGTGACCTCTGCGATCTGAGTGTACCGATCAGTGGAGCCCGGATCGGTCCAAATTCACTACGAAAGGTCCGATGCACCGGATTTACAGCCAAGAATCGGTTCTCGGCTCCTGAGCGGTCTCTCTCATGGCGCAGAAGCCGCGCTGTGTGTATTTGCGTTCTTTCGCGAACGGTGGGTGGTTCACTTACCTGGGGTTGAAGCTTATTGGCCGGTTAACTGCCAATCATGCGAGCGGCGCGGGCTATATGCGGAAGCGAGCACAAAATGTTTGCACTGTATAGCCGTGTCCCAATTCGCATTGTGCCGAGGGTGGGTTTCCCGCCGCCTCGTCTCGTCAGGAGATCTACTCTATCGGTAAGCTAAGCTAAGTTTCCTTTTATTGAGCTGTGGTTAAATTAATTTGGTGCGCCACCGCTATTTATGGACATGGTTCCTATACGTGGTTAACTTTTGTGCCAGTGTTGTGTCGCGTTGATAAAATTTTCACTGTCGGTCTGATGTTTCACTATCGGCTCAGTAGTCTGCATAGCAGGTATAGACCATAACAACTGTATGATACTAGCGTTTTTATTGTCACGGTTCGTGGATTGGGTGATTTATTTAGACAACATTCATGTATTGGCAATGTATATTTGATTTGGGCTAAAATTGACTTGGCTAATTTACTTTTGTGTGGAAAATACAATGTATAATCAGAATTGGTGCATTTCTGTATTAAATACTTATGATTTGTGTGTATAGAAATGTACTTCACACACACACAGATGATTTTTGTCTCAAAGGAGACTGAGGTAATGTTATGAGATGGAGAGAAAGTATTATTCAGTGTTAAGAGCTCTCTGATTTTCTTTTTTTTTGTTAAGAAAAGTTAATTACAGGCATAAAAAGACATGTTGGATTTAACATGCTAGTGTTTTCTATAACTGCCTAGTAATATCTATCTTCTTGTCAGTGATATGTTGCACTTTTATACAGTTACTGAAACTATGACTGAAGCACTAATTCTGATTCATTCAGATTTTTGCCTTTAATCAGACCCCCCAGGATTTCGCGGGCATTTTTTGTGATTGTTGCGGGCTAAAATGCCTGAATTTGCGGGAGCTTTTCCAAAAACTTGCGATGAAAGTTGCGGCGCTTTTAAGGTTTTTGTTGCGATTTTGTTGCGGGAGGAAGTGAAAGTTGCGATAAATAGTTGCGATTTTCGCTTTTTGTAATTAAAATTGAGTAATATTTTGAATACTGAGTTATTACTGACAAAGAATAATACAAAGACACGCAGTCTTTTGCTGTTATTTTTGTGGGCAAATGGCGCCGCAGACGTTTCTTTGCCATTAGAAGCCGTGTCCCAATTCCCAGAGTGCGTGGCTCGGAGCGTGGGCCGAAGGGCATGTGCGTCACACATTTCGCCAGAACACCGACGCGACGACTGCTGTCCCACTTCTTTTTTGTCCCATGTGCAGTTAACACGCGGTCCGAACACCGCAGTCGTTAATCGGTCCGCGGACTGCAGTCGGGGCTGAGCAAGTGTGCACCTCCTTGACTGCAGTCTGAGCCCCCTTCGGGCCGCGCTCCGAGCTGTGCGCTCTGGGAACTGGGACACGGCCGCAGTTTTGTTTCGTCACACGGAAGCAAGGCAGAATGTTGCGGCTTCCAAACTCAAACCTTTTAGCCGCCGAGAATATGAGGTTGGGTCCTATGGCTCGCAGATTTGTGACGCGCAAAGAGGAGGATATGGTGACAGATACGCTGAGATCCAGATATGCGTTTTGTGCATTTATTACAAAAGGAGCGCACACAGCTATGACAGCGCAGCAGGATGAAATGGAACTCATGAAAACCAGCAGGATGAACAGATTAACGTGAAAGATGAATGAATGGTTTGCGGTCAACAAAAAATACGGCTACACCCCAACCCTGACTCTCTCCTGTGTGTGACAGGTGAGCGCGCGCTTTTACACGCACACACTTCCGTACGTGCACACACCCACACTCACGTGACCCACCGCCTCTGCCGCACACACACACACACAAACGCACCGTGCACCTCATCTCAGTTATGTCTCCTACACAGAAGGAAGTTGGTCGGCGTTCAATACTTCGTCGATGATTGGTCAAAATTAGTAAAAATTGCGGGAAAGTTGCGGTGATTGGTCAAAATTGCAACACCGCCCTGAATTCGCGGGGATTGGCTGAAGTTGCGTTGAAGTTGCAAATCGCAACATCGCGAATTCCTGGAGGGTCTGTTTAATAGGCAACTTGCTTGTTTTATAACTACTTTTTTTATTTTTGATATCTACCTTATCTACCTTTGTACTGAATCGAAATTAACTGAACCGGATCGGATCGAATCGTATCGAATCGAACCGGATCGTTTACTAATTTTATGAATCGTCCCTGAATCGAATCGTAGCCTGTGAATCGAGATTCGAATCGAACCGTTTTGTGAGTGAAAGATTCACACCCCTAATTATATATATATATATATATATATATATATATATATATATATATATATATATATATATACAGTGCTGCTTGAAAGTATGTGAACCCTCCAGACATGGTCACCGTTTTTGTAAAAAAAAACATTAAAAGAACCTTATTTAAAGGGATATGCCACCCCCAGGTCAAACTTGGGCATCTCCCCACAGTCCAGAGACTAAAATAAGTGATGGAAAGCGTTTTCCTGGTCACCCAGCCATTGTCCGAGTCTGTCAGCACTGACCGCCGCTGCAGCTACTCCGCGTTAGACTGGAGGCCAACGTCGCCAGAGAAAGATTTTGGCCAAAAGGAATTAATTTGCTCGATGCTTTTCCCAATTACTTTCTGTGTAGTGCGCATTCATATCGAGCGCAAATAAATGTGCAAATCAACACGGAGAGCTTGACTTGGTCATTTTGGGTGGGAACTATTTTTCAGTGCGGAAAAACAGAGCCGAAGCACACACCACGCTGCGTAACAGGGGAACTCCCAACGTGGTGTGTAACAGGGATTCCCCTGTGTGCTTCAGCTGTGTTTTTCCCCACTGTAAAATAGCTCCATGAAGACCACTTCTGGCTAGACTTCTCCAGACTGTAGATGGGTGTACCTGGGTCCCACTGGTTTCTGCCAGTTCTGAGCTGATGGCACTGTTGGACAGCTTCCGAAAAGGCTAATAAGCTTGATGTGTCTTTCATCTGATGCACTGAGTTTCCTTGGCCGGCCACTGAGTCTACGATCCTAAACATTGCCAGTTTCTTTGTGCTTCTTAAAAAGAGCTTGAACAGCACATCTTGAGGGTTTAAAGATGCCGCTGGTGAGGCCAGCTGCGTGCCGGAGTAGCTCTGTCCCTACTTTTCCTTTTTTCCTCTTTTAACTTGTATATATTCGTTTTTCTTGCTTTTTCTTTAGAGTAGGTGAAACAGGGCGCAGTCACGCACCTGGGAAGCCTACTCTCACTACAGCTATACTGTTAGCTGTAGTGTTTTTGGACATTTAATGAATCCGTGCCAGGAGATACGCTGGGAATCACTTTCAGCCACGAAAAGGATTACATACGCGCGCGACAAGCTTCTGGAGCTACGGGGCCCTTCTCTACTCCACGCGGGGAAACCGGAGGTCCCGGCGGAGATACGGAGAAAGAGAAGAGGCTCAGGTGCGGACGCAAGAACCGGAGACCATATTCACCGAACGGAGTACCCACGGTGATAACGGGGAATCTGCGTTCTTTAAACAACAAGGTGGAGGAGCTTGTTGCACTGACCCGACATCAAAGACAATACCGGGACTGCAGTTTGATGTGCTTTTCTGAAACATGAATGGGAATATACCGGACAATGTAATCTCGCTGGACGGATTTACTATGAGGCGGGCGGACCGGACCGTGACAGGGAGCGGGAAGACACGAGGAGGAGGACTTATCTTCTTCATTAACTAATAGGGATGCAAATTATCGATTAATTCATTAATTGATAGTTGATTGACCTTATCGATCGATTAACGATTAACTGATAAGCAGCGTTTTTCACCTGAATTTTAGTGTTTCAATAGGGTCTTTAAGAATATAAGCTATAGTATACATAACACTGAGTCAAAAATATATCATAGTATTATTATATTGTATATTCCTCAATTAATTATTCCTTAGTAAAAAGCAGACGAATGTATTGATGCTGAATAACAAAATACAGTAATCCCTCGCTCTATCGCGGTTCGCGGATTTTTATTTTTTAATTTTTTTATAGTGTAACATTTTTTTATAGTGTAACATTGTGTTCTGTCCTGACTGGCTAAGAGACTAGACCAGGACTAAACGTGGACTGGACCAGGTCTAGACCAGAACTAAACCAGGTCTGGACCTGGACTGGACTGGACCGGGACTGGACCGGGTCTGGACCTGGACTGAACCAGGATTGGGCCGCTGCGTGCCGCTGCTGGTTTCGTGCGGTTGGTTTGTGGCTCGGGACCCGGGCCAGCCGCGCGGGACTCGGGGCCCGAGCCGTGGGCCAGCCGCGCGAAGCTCGGGGCCTGGGCCGCGGGCTGGCCGCGCGGGACCAGCAGCGGCACGTTGCGGCGCATTCCTGGGCGCCGCGGTTCGATCTCGCCTCGCGCGTACACCCGGGGCTGCTGAGCAGTGCCGTTGGTGCCTGCGGCCGGCTGTGAGTCGAGCGCAGCGCGGTGCACGGTTGCCTCGTTTCGTGACCACGCGGGTGCGCGTGTCCGCGATTAGCGATTAATTACAATTAATGCATTTTGTTCGACTAACGTCTTAATCGACAATTAATCGTTAATCGATTAATTGTTGACATCCCTATTAACGAACGCTGGTGCCATCCCGAAAATGTACACGTGAAACACCAGCTGTGCTCCCGGGACATTGAACTGCTCGCTGTCGGTATGCGGCCGTACAAATTGCACACATTATTGTGTTCTGTGTGTACATTCCTCCATCCGCGGATGGTGCGGCAGCATGCAAACAGCTCCAAAGCGTCGTTAATGACATGATGATACGTCATCCGCTCGCCTTATTTCTGATCACTGGGGACTTTAACCATACATCACTCTCCTCTACTCTCCCCACATTCACTCAATACGTCACATTCCCCACGAGAGACAATAATACTCTGGACTTGTTTTACGCCAATATCAAAGACGCTTACACCTCCGCCCCCCTCCCCCCGCTCGGATCACTGTCTGGTTTACCTGCTCCCGCAATACACACCTAGGGTGCGAAAAGATCCTGCGCAGAAGCGGTCTGTGAAGCTTTGGAATGAAGAGGCCTCTGAGAGTCTGAGAGACTGTTTCCAGAACACTGACTGGGACATTTTCACTGACTCTTATGGAAACGACATCAACGACCTGACCCATTGCATCACAGACTACATCAACTTCTGCGTGGAGAACACTGTACCAACCAGGAGGGTACGGTGTTTCTCCAACATCACCCCTGGGTCACCCCTGAGCTTAAAGCCCTCCTGAACCAGAAGAAAAGGGCTTTCAACTCAGGGTCCAGAAAAGGGTCCAGAGAGAGCTTCAATGGAGGATCAGACGGGCTAAGAAGGACTACGGGAGGAAGATGGAGGAGCAGCTGACCCAGAACAACGCACGGGGCGTGTGGAGAGGACTGAGGAGCATGTCTGGTTTTGGACAGAGTGGCAGAGGGACAGCTGACGGTGATCAGCGCTGGGTGGACGAATTAAACTGTTATTTCAACAGGTTTAATGCGCCCCCCACCCCCTCTGCCCCTCTGCCGACTCCCCCCTCCTCTTCACACCCCCCCGGGCCAGTAGCCACATCCCCCTCCCCCTTCACACGGACCCAACCCAGCACCAGCCCCCTCCACCCCCCACCACCCCCTGCAGTCCACCCCAGTCCACCCCTCACTCCCCCCTCTCCATCACACTGGACGAAGTCAGGAGGGAGCAAAGGCGTCTCAGGCAGGACCTGAAGGTATCTGCCCCAGGCTGCTGAGAACCTGTGTAGACCAGCTCTGTGAGGTTCTCTGCTACATGTTCAATCTGAGCCTCAGCCTGGAGAAGGTCCCCGTCCTGTGGAAGACCTCCTGCGTGGTCCCGGTTCCCAAAACAACAAACGCCAGGGAACCGGCCCACTACAGACCAGTCGCCTTGACCTCCCACCTTATGAAGACCATGGAGAGGGTGATCCTCAGTCACCTCCGCACTGTGGTGAGCCCCACCCTGGACCCGCTGCAGTTTGCCTACAAGCCAAACGTAGGAGTAGAGGACGCCGTCATCTACTTTCTGCAGCGGGCGCTCACCCACCTGGAGACCGCCGGGAGTGCTGTGAGAGCCATGTTCTTTGACTTCTCCAGTGCCTTCAACACCATCAGGCCGGCGCTGCTGCGAGGGAAGCTGGAGGACGCGGGAGTGGATGGACATCTCGCTGCCTGGACCATCGACTACCTCACTGACTGTCCACAGTATGTGCGGCTGCACGGCTTTGAGTCAGAGGTGGTAGTCTGCAGCAGTGGGGCCCCCCAGGGAACTGTCCTCTCACCCTTCCTCTTTACCATATACACCTCGGACTTCATATACAACACGGACAGCTGCCATCTCCAGAAGTTCTCTGACGACTTGGCCATTGTGGGCTGTGTGTCGGAGGGGAACGAGCTGGAGTACCGCTCGGTCATCAGTGACTTTGTGGACTGGTGTGGGTGCAACCACCTGAGCCTCAACACCAGTAAGACAAAGGAGCTGGTGATCGACTTCAGGAGGAGACCACTACCTCACTCACCGGTGAACATCCAGGGGCAGGACATAGAGACTGTGGACAGTTTCAAGTAAATGGGTGTTCACCTCAACAATAAACTGGACTGGTCCCACAACACCGACGCCCTGTACAAGAAGGGCCAAAGTCGCCTCCACCTCCTGAGGAGACTGAGGTCCTTTGGAGTGTGCAGGCCTCTGCTCAAGACTTTTTATGACTCTGTGGTGGCCTCTGCTCTCCTCTACGCTGTTGTCTGCTGGGCCCCGAGCAGCACAGAACGGGACAGAAAAAGACTTAATAAGCTGGTCAGGAGGGCCAGCTCTGTCCTGGGCTGTCCTCTGGACTCTGTAGAGGAGGTGGCTGAGAGGAGGGTACTGGCCAAATTCATGTCCATTATGGACGACACCTCTCACCCTCTGCACCGGACTGTAGAGGAGCTGAGCAGCTCCTTCAGCAGCCGACTGAGGCACCCCCAGTGCAAGAAGGAGCGCTACCGCAGATCCTTCATCCCCACCGCCATCAGACTGTATAATTCTAACTAGTGCTGTCAGGCGATTAAAAAAATTAATCTAATTAATTACAGGATTTGTAATTAATTAATCTAATTAATCGCATTTTTTAAATAATTTTTTTTAGGTGGTTTATTGTGCTCTCCCACAGTGCAAAAAAGGTGTCAAACGTGTGATTTATAGTGGTACATTGAAAAGACTGCAGACTTCCCCTTTAAGTCTAAGTTTTTCACTCACTCTCCATTGTAAACATGACAAGACCCCCATTCCCCCTCCCACATTATGTAACATTCATTGGAAAGCTCATTTACACCATTCCACTTATACATGGCAAATATTTCTGGTGCCAAAAGGTGAGCACGTACAGCAGCTTTCATGCAACGTCAATAAATAATATTGTAATGACCTGGGTTAATGGTGTGTGTGCCTTTAAGGGGTTGGCTGTTGGGCGCATGCGTGGGACAGGTGTGGGTGTTAATGTTGAGTGAGTCCGAAGTTCTGTTTAATAAAGTTCATTGGAGAATAAGAGAAGCCTGGAGTCATTACAATATACAAGGCTTCAAATATACAGAGAATACAAATAATTGCCCGTGAAAATTACTCATGGCTCACATGAGCCCCGGAACCCGTGAGGAGGATTTAAACTCCCGGTGTGGATGTGGCACCACGGGAGGAGGGAGGAGGCAGCAGCGCGGGGTGAGTAAATGATCGGGTTTAGCGTGATTTAGCGTAGGGCTGGGCGATTCACCCCCCCAAAAAAATCTTCGATTTTTTCATAAAAAACTCGATTCACGATTCACGATTCGATTCAATGGCCCTCCCCCCCATTTTAAAATGAAATAACTACTCATGGTCAATTTATTTCCAAAATACACATTTATTTTCATCAAAATAAGTGTTTCAGTCTGGAATCACAGTATTCAACAGAAAAAAGTGCTTGTGCACTGCAGTGTCATAGACTTGTGCTCCAATGAGCAACTAAAGCAACAAAATGCCTGAGGTAACTTTTTGTAAAAAAAAAAAAAAAAAAGTGCATAAATGTATGAACTGCATAAATTTTCAAACATTCCTTGTAAGGAAAAGGAGCCTAGCAACAACAGCAGGCTTAAAACATTCCATAAACATCTTAATAGAAAAAAAGACTTGTTGCAAAAATATCTAAAGTGCAGACGTGCTTTTTAAACATTCTTTGCAAGGAAAATGAGCCTATCAACAACAGCAGGCTTCAAGCAAGCTCGGTTGCAGGTAACAATACTCCCAGCCACACTAAAAACCCTCTCAGACGGGGCGCTAGTCGCTGGAATGGCAAGGTATTTTTTTGCAAGACGACTGAGTCTTGTGAAGTTGGGCTCATGTTGCTTCCACCAATCGAGTGGGTCGATGTCAGGGTCCACCTTAGGACCCAGTAAGTAGGAGATGAGCTCTGCTTCAATTTTGTCCTTATCTGACTGGTAGGTCTGTGACGCAGCAGCAGGTGCTGCTTTCCTGAAGAAGGCAGCTAAAGTTTTTTTCTTTGGTGGGCTCTGTTCGCACTGTTGTACAGCAGGGTGTTCTTCCTCTGAGCCGAGGGCAGTAAGCTCTCTGATGGCTCTCTCCTTGATGATGTCCAATTTGCCTGAGGTAATGTAAGTGGTGCGAAACCTTGGGTCCATTAGCGATGCCATGTCCAAGAGCTCATCATTCTCTGGATCACTGTATTTCTCTTCAAGGTAGCTCATGATTTTTCCTTTAATTGTAACGGTGAGGCGTGGATCATCCTCCTGTGGCTGCAGGAGATTTGTTTTGAACAGGTGAAGCACAGGTTTAATGCATGAAACGCTCACGTAAGATTCTCCAGATAGTGCATCTGTAAAGTCCTGTAGTGGTTTTACAGCTCTGTTTGTGGCCTCTAGAACCTCCAAATCCTGCCAAGTGGGAACAAGATGGCGAGTTTTTTTGTCAGCAGACAGGATACGGTTTATGGCCCTCTCTTGTTCGAGAAATCGTTCAATCATTTTTTGTCGTGATCCCCATCTGGTTGGGGACTCTGTTACCAGCTGATGAGGAGGAAGGCCCAGCTCAGCCTGAAGCTCTGCCATGTCCCTTCTTTTTTTCCAGCTGTAGGAAAAGGCAGAAACTGCCTTTCTGCACAATCCAATGGCACGGTCAATCTTTTCATCTTTAACGCCATTCACTGCAGCAAAGAATAAAGAAGAAAAAAATAAACGGTATTTAGTCATGACAAATTCAGATTTTTAAAGCTTATGAATACACCACAATGTCATTAAACGGTTGGAAAACAGCACCAAACTTCGTGTGGTCATCTGTAGTATTCCTCTCTCCCACCACATGAAATAAAAAAACTGAGCTCAAACATCAGGTGGTAAAACCACAGCTAATGCCCATAATAAATTAATGAGTAATTGCTAGTTAATGTACTGTAATGAATGTGCTTCTTAGATAATCCACTAAAACAAACATAATTTAATCCAACAACTAGTCATTGACCCAAATATAAAATATTTGTCATACCACACACAATCCAGAACGCTTTTACTGTAATGCATATACTAATATATTATAACATAAACGTACCTATGGCATTATGGAGTCGATGTCCAAAGCATTTCAGGTTCGGCCAGTTGTTGTCTTTCATGGCTCTGATAACATTGGAGCCGCTGTCGGTCGTGACACAGGTCAGTCGCTCCTCAGAAAGGCCCCAGGAGCCGAGTGCATCCTTTAACTCAAGAGCAATGCTTTCGCCTGTATGATCCTGCGGGAAGTATGACGTTTGTAGACATACACTTCGCATTTCCCAGCTTTCGTTGACATAATGAACCGTAAGGCTCATGTAGGGCTGCGTGGTTCGACTAGACCACAAGTCTGTAGTGGCAGCATAAAAGTCAATTCCTTTCAACTCACTTAATATCTTCTGGCGAGTAACATTATACAGTTGAGGGAGTGCAACATCTGAAAAATACTTGCGACTGGGGACGTTGTAGCGAGCATCCAAAACTTTGAGCATATGTTGAAAACCTCTTTTCTCCACCGAATAAATTGGAAGCATGTCCGTAGCTATAAAGTAAGTAATCGCATCCGTGATTGCTTTCCACCTTGCTCCGCTCTTCTCATACGGAACACGGCTTGAAAAGCTTTGCGGCAGTGTAGTTTGTTTTGCAGACGAGTTAGCATTAGAGCTAGTGCTAGCAAGGTTTTCTTGCCGCTGAAGGCAGCATTTCTCCCACTCAGCCGGATGCTTTCGTTTCAAATGTTGAAACAAATTAGTCGTACTGCTTCCGCTTACAACAACCGCCTTCAGGCATATTTTACAAAGAGGTGTTGTTTGGCATTCATCAGATTTCGCAAAACGATACCAGTTCCAAATGACAGAGGTTGTGGGGCATTTTTTGGGCAGGAGCCCCTCTTTCTCGCTGTCTGTTTCAGTCGCCATGTGTGTCTGTGCATGAGGTGGTGTGTATGTGAAACGCACTGCAGGAAGTTCAGTACGGAAAGCCTCGAGGTGTCTTGGCGAATGTAAAAATGAACAGCGTGCGCGATGCGCTTGGAAATATAAACTACGCTATAGGGACAAAAAAAAATCTTAAAAACTCGAGTTTCTTAAAAAATGAATCGATTTGACGTGCCAACTCGATTTTTAAATCGTATCGATTTTTTGCCCAGCCCTAATTTAGCGTGATGGGCAAAACTGACAGTCAAAACTTCTAAGTGTGCACCCTTAGTCGCGACAGAACACGCTGGAGAGGTTATGGGAATTGAAAATGGTTAGGGATAGGGAAACGGACTCGTGTGTCTTCACATGCTCTCCCCTATTAGAAGTGCATTCGTCTCTGTAGCCGGCCAATGGTAGCACGGCATTTCTCATCGGGTCATCGCTGTCCAGGGACAAGAGGGACCTGCCCCGTCACATTTTTAATCAATAAACTCGCCGTTCAAAGGCCCCGCACGCCAAATTTAAAATGCGTGCGCATTGAATTGCCGCTCATAATTAATTGCGTTAATTTTTATAACGCGTTAATTAGCAGTGTAATTAATTAATCTAATTAACGCGTTAAACTGACAGCCCTAATTCTAACATATAGGCCAGACGTGCAATATCCTCTCTTCCATGTTGATGCTTGTTGTTACTATTATTTAAATGTTGATGCTTGTTGTTACTATTATTATTATTACTATTTTTATTATTACTTACTTTATCCCATTCGTACGGTGGCCGAGGGGTGCAAAACGCGTAGCAAAAGCGAAAACACCTGCAAATGAAAAACGATGCAAACCAGAAAACACCTGCAAATTAAAACGCGTAACAAAAGCGAAAACGCGTAGCAAAAGCGAAAACGCGCTGCAAATAGAAAACCGATGCAAACCAGAAAACACCAGCAAATGAAAACGCGCTGCAAATAGAAAACTGATGCAAACCAGAAAACACCAGCAAATGAAAACGCGCTGCAAATAGAAAACCGATGCAAACCAGAAAACACCAGCAAATGAAAACGCGCTGCAAATAGAAAACCAATGCAAACCAGAAAACAACAGCAAATGAAAACTACAACGGAAGTGCTCCAAACCTGAAGAGGGCGCTCTCAGTGTAACAGCGCAAGTTACTGACTCAGTGAGTAAACAGGGGCTGACACGGAGAAACTACAGGACAACAAAGTTATTCTTGAGGTAATGTGGATTTTATTTGACTATGTTCATATATTGTGCTAATAAATACACAAATGAAACAGCTGTACAGGGCGGTACATCACGTGCCGTTTATTTTATTGTTTCATACATAACCAGACTTTGCGATAGGATCAGAGATTGACACAAAAAACTGCACTCGTTTTAATAGTACATTAAAAAGTCATCTTGTCCCAGTCTCCCTTACCATACGACACTGCACATTATACTTGTTAATGACAGCACTTAACTTGTACGCAGTTACGAATGAGCTCCAATGTTGGTGTAGAAGTAGTGAATTATATAACATCTGACTTATACGTTTCTGATTTCAGTTTTCTACTTCATCGAGGACTTTTGTCCTTATTGTGGACAACATCTGGGAGCCATTCTGATGTTCTGTGGCTCATGTGGTGCCAATGTGCAATTTTTGTCAGAATATGCAGACAACAGTAAGTGGACCCATAACCTTTTTTTTCTTTTTTCATAAAAATATAAATGTCCTATGTCACTCTTTTGAGTTCTTATTAATATTAGGGCCATGCAACATATTAAATGAAATTCTCTGCCTTTATCCCATTTTGTGTTTTGTAGGGTCAGCATTAGATACCCCCACAGAAGAGGATCTAATAAAAAGATGTTTTAATCACAGCTACAGCTATGCAGAAATTTGGGATTTTTTGGTTTCAAAACATAATGAGCCTTTGCACCCTGAAGGGGAAGCTGAAAAGGATGTCTTTATTCAGGCAAAAAGACTACTCTCCTCTTGCCAGCGTTCGTGCTGCTATACAGGAGGAATTAAACGGTCCAGGTCAACACTGTGGTTACCGTTCAATGTGGCAGACACTGCGCCTAAAATATTCTCTGACAGTTAGGAGGGATGATGTTATGGCCCTGATGAGAGAATTTGATCCACACGGAACTCAACTTTGTGCAAGCAGAAGATTTATAAGAAGGGTTTACAGTTCTGATGGACCAAACCATGTGTGGCATATCGATGGATATGACAAATTAAAACCATATGGCTTTGGAATAAGTGGCTGCATAGATGGATACTCTCGTAAAGTGCTGTGGTTAAGATGTGGAGCAAGCAACAATGACCCATTGCCCAGAATTATCTGAACTGTCTGTCAGAATGTGGAATCATCCCAATGCGACTTCGCACTGACTGTGGTACTGAAAATGGCACAATGGCAGCCATTCATTGTGCCTTAAGATCACCTCACACCGATGACTATGCTGGGGCTCCCAGTCATTTGTACGGCTCCTCAACGGCAAACCAAAGAATTGAAAGCTGGTGGTCATATTTTTGCAAACAGAGGTATTATGTATTTTTTTGTCTTAAGTATTTTATAAGCTAGATGCACATCAAAAAATAAATAAAAAATGGACCATTGTGGTCTTTGCGAGTATTTTTTATTGCTTTTTTTGAACAAATTGCATCCATCAGTAAATTAAAACATTTTCAGTTGCAATAGAACCCAAAACATTTGCTCAAATGCATTGCCCCAATTCCAGTTTGTTTTTACAGGTCTCAATTTTGGATGGACCTTCTAAATGAGAGAGAAATCTCTTCAACACTAGTCATGAACACACATGCCTCCTGCGATTTGCATTTATGGATGTGCTACAATGTGACCTTGATGAATGTAGAGAAAAGTGGAACACTCATACAATCAGACCTGTTAAACAGTCTCGTGGTCCATCTGGCAAACCAGAGGTCATGTACAACCTACCTCACAGGTTTGTATTTATTACATTACCTGGAATAACAGTACATGATGAAACAACATTATAATAATAATCTCTCTCTGTCTCTCTCTCTCTAACTCTCTCACTCAATCTATCTCTCTCAATCTCTCTCTCTCTCACTCAATCTCTCTCACTCTCTCAGAGAGAGAGAGAGAGAGATGGATGATATACATAGTAACAACAACATGAGGTAACAACAACAGTACATGATGAAAAGATGAACAATCTGCACTTTTTGTATTAGAAAAGGCAACTAATCAGTCCAAGCAGCATGTAACAATGTATTTTCATCAGGTTTGGTGGAACTGACTGGATTTCCAGTTTCACTGGAAGATCTGCGTCCATTTCAGAACGAGGCAACACGCAGCCCATGTGGAGATCACCATCTCCAGTCACGCTTTGAGGCTCTGGGGGTATCTGATGCTGACCCTACAAAACACAAAATGGGATAAAGGCAGAGAATTTCATTTAATATGTTGCATGGCCCTAATATTAAGAAGAACTCAAAAGAGTGACATAGGGCATTTATATTTTTGTGAAAAAAGAAAAAAAAAGGTTATGGGTCCACTAACTGTTGTCTGCATATTCTGACAAAAATTGCACATTGGCACCACATGAGCCACAGAACATGAATGGCTCCCAGATGTTGTCCACAATAAGGACAAAAGTCCTCGATGAAGTAGAAAACTGAAATCAGAAACGTATAAGTGAGATGGTATATAATTCACTACTTCTACACCAACATTGGAGCTCATTCGTAACTGCGTACAAGTTAAGTGCTGTCATTAACAAGTATAATGTGCAGTGTCGTATGGTAAGGGAGACTGGGACAAGATGGCTTTTTAATGTACTATTAAAACGAGTGCAGTTTTGTGTCAATCTCTGATCCTATCGCAAAGTCTGGTTATGTATGAAACAATAAAATAAACGGCACGTGATGTACCGCCCTGTACAGCTGTTTCATTTGTGTATTTATTAGCACAATATATGAACATAGTCAAATAAAATCCACATTACCTCAAGAATAACTTTGTTGTCCTGTAGTTTCTCCGTGTCAGCCCCTGTTTACTCACTGAGTCAGTAACTTGCGCTGTTACACTGAGAGCGCCCTCTTCAGGTTTGGAGCACTTCCGTTGTAGTTTTCATTTGCAGGTGTTTTATGGTTTGCATCGGTTTTCTATTTGCAGCGCGTTTTCATTTGCTGGTGTTTTCTGGTTTGCATTGGTTTTCTATTTGCAGCGCGTTTTCATTTGCTGGTGTTTTCTGGTTTGCATTGGTTTTCTGTTTGCAGCGCGTTTTCATTTGCTGGTGTTTTCTGGTTTGCATTGGTTTTCTATTTGCAGCGCGTTTTCATTTGCAGGTGTTTTCGCTTTTGCTACGCGTTTTGCACCCCTCGGCCATCTGGTTTGTATCGTTTTTCATTTGCAGGTGTTTTCGCTTTTGCTACGCGTTTTGCACCCCTCGGCCACCGTACATTCCTGCCTGCATGCACTTTTTTTCTTGTCCAAATGTCCTGGAGCTACTGTGGCAAGTAAATTTCTCCTGTGTGAGATCAATAAAGTCTTATCTTATCTTGAAACCCCAGTCTGCTTTGAAATCATAACTTCATTGTGTCTTGTTGCTGTGCTCAGTCTTGCCATGGTGTATGACCTGTGCCATGAGACTATCTTCCACAACCTCACCTTGGTAGCAGAGTTTGGCTGTTCCTCACCCAGTTTTAAGCCTCCTACACAGCATGAAGTGTCCTTGAACCTTTATTTACTGGCGGCACAGTAGCAGAGTGGTTAGCGCTCTTGCTTCACAGCAAGAAGGTTCCGGGTTCGATCCCCGGGTCGCCCAGACCTTTCCGTGTGTGTTCTGTGTGGAGTTTGCATGCATGGTCTGGGTTCGATGCCCGGGTCGCCCGAGCCTTTCTGTGTGGAGTTTGCATGTTCTCCCCGTGTCTGGGTGGGTGGGTTTCCTCCGGGCACTCCGGTTTCCCCCACCAACCCAAAACATGCACCATAGGTACTCCAGCTTAGGTCCTGACCAAACCGAAGCAAGAAGATCATGGAGATGGTCCCCGGGCGCCCTAATGTGTGCTGCCCACTGCTCCTAATATATGTATATATATATAGGATGGGTTAAAATGCAGAGAAGAATTTCTCCAGTGTGAGATCAATAAAGTCACTTCTTCTTCTTCTTCTTCTATTTCCAGCCTATGTGTGACATTAATGATCATTAGCAGTTTGGTATAATTGGCTGATCATAGACCTGACTATAATCCTACAATATCCCTGACTTTATGTGTACCCGTTTGTGTGAAATTATGTTGGTTTGAAGGCAAAAGGTAGTAACACCAAATACTGATTTGATTTAGATTTTTCTTTTGCTTGCTCACTTTACATTTTGTAAATTGCATATATAATATAATATAATATAATAATATTAATATAATATATATATAATATATAATTAATATAATATAATAATATAATATAATATCACCAACAGAAACAAACTCACCAAGGTCACCCGCACAGCATCCAAAATCATCAATCGGCACATCACAGACCTCTCACATTTTAACAATAAATCCATCACACCTATGGCCCGGACAATTATCAGAGACTCAGATCATCCATTACATCACCACTTCTGCCTGTTGCCCTCTGGCCGCAGGTACAGGACTCTGAGGTGGAAGCGGGCACGCTTCATTAAAAGCTTTGTGTCCTCTGCCATTGCCGCACTTAATAATAATATGTAACCATCCTATCCACTCCTCATTTACATGTGTGATGTCCTGTGTGTAATGTCCATATGTATAATATAATATAAATATAATATAATATGAATTGCAAATACAGCTACAATTATATTTCTTTCTCAGGGCATATTTTTTAAAAGTGTACCTTAAATAACAATATCTATAGATTTACCAAACCAAGTCTAAACCAGGACCGGACCAGGGTTGAGCAAGGTCTAAATCAGGACTAAACCAGGACTAAACCCAGTCTAAACCCAGTCTGAACCAGGACCAAACCAGGTCTAAACCAGGTCTAAACCCAGTATTTCCAAAGTCTTTTGTTACATTTGCCCCATTATCACATATTGTTGATTCAGTTAAACTAATTGATGTAACTGCTGTTGATGGTATTGGAAAGAGTGGAGTAGAGATGGAGCTCTGCTGGAGGTCCCAGGGGAGTCGTGAACTTTTACCCCGTCCCTAAGCACCTTCCCTCGGTCCCTAAAGTCCTGGGAGTCCCGAAGGTCTTTTCATTGAGGCACGTTTATTTGATCAGAGTTTGTTTGAGCTTAATTCAAAACGAATGACAAAGGAATTAAAACAAGTAGAAATGTAGAAATGACACCTAACATCTGTCAAGGGACTACAGGTGAAAATTAGCCGTTTGGCTAACTCTGGCATATTTACATGCAAATGTTGATTAATATGCACTGTCCCTGAAATAAACAAATAATAAAAAAAAAAAAGTCAAGGGTTAATAATGCTGGACTGAAACAGGATTAAACCAGGAACTGTACAAGGACTTCAGGACTAACCAGAACTAAACCAGGGCCAAACCTCACACTGAAATGAGAATTGAAACAGGGACTGAACAAGGACTATGATCAGGACTATGACCAGGGACTAAGACGGGGACTACAACTGGGACTAAGACCAGGACTACAACCAGGATTATGACAGGATTGAACTAAACCAGTGCTTCTCAATTATTTTCTGTAACGCCCCCCCTAGGAAGAAGAAAAATTTTCACGCCCCCCCACCCTGCGTGCGACTGTAAATAGTATTATTTATCTAGAAAATTGTTATTAGTACACCTCTGCATAACATTGTATCGTTTATTAACATTAAAAACAAAAAAGAAAGAAACTTACAACTTACTGTACGTCTTTTTGCACTGAGGACTCAAATATTAATGTGTTTTTAATGCAGCTTTGCACACATTTGTTTACGTTTTACAGAAACGAAACTTAAAACTACATTACATAAACTAAAAGTGCTGAAAAAAAAAACACTCTCTCCTGGTGCTGCTGATGCGTCAGCTTCTGTTGGACTAAAGGACACGACTCAGTGGAATATATGTGTTTTTCTGTGACAGAGGATGTTCTGCTGATGGTGAGTCTCTTCTGTATATTGCGTATTTAAGGTTGCCGACCCCTGCCCCAGAGCAACAATGAGAGCGCCACTGCCAACTACTGTTGTTGATGTGCAATTACACTTAGTTCTAGAACAGTACGGCAAAAAGCATGTTTCCCAGGGTCACACACGCCCCCCTGGCATCACACCGCGCCCCCCCAGGGGGGCCCGCCCCACTATTTGAGAAGCACTGAACTAAACCAACAAGGGTCCAAAACAGGACCGAAATGAGCAACACCCAATACAACAACTTTGTTTATGACATTTTGCAAAAGTGAATCACTTTTAAAAGTATAATAACTATGTTCAGAATTTAACAAAAACACGATGAGGCACTTCCTGTATGACATTTGCCTGGAAGAATCCATGACTCATCGCTGTACCAGCGAGTGAGTCTGGTAACGCTTGATCCACAGAATGCGCTGCGGTTGCGCGTAGACAGACAGCTAAGTGAACCAATCAGAGATTGCGCCATCTTGATTCAAAACTGAGGCGGAACTTCCGCTGCCTAAGAGTGACTTTGCGGGCAAAGGCGGGTGCACTGACGTCACCATCTTTGAACGAATCAGAATCGCGGAGTCGGTTTGGAACCGGAGGAGCGAGAGTGGATGGAGAGTGTCCAAATGGTATCGCGGTGTATAGGAAATACAGAGAGATATCATTTGGCTGGCCAGGTAAGTATGACATGACATCACAATGTGAAACAGAGTGTTTACTGTTTGAGAGAAAAACTCAGTCTAAATATGCAGGGTGGGCAGCAAAGTAAGAATTTCATTGTACAAGGAAACGTGTTTCTTTTCTGTGCATATGACAATAAAAGCTTTGAATCTTGAATAGATCACAAAACAGCATAATATAGGCCCTTTAAAGGGATATTCCAGGATTTTTGACATGGGGGATAATTTCCGAGTTAGCCAGAGTGCTGCAGAGATGTGGAGACACGTTTTAGCGAATTTCATGCAGTCCTTCTAGCTGCAGAGTTTTCAGTTGCTAGGCTAGCGCAAGTCAATGGTAAATGGTAGCCTGATTTAAATCAGGGTTACCCCCTCCATAGTGCACCCAAAACAAGTCAATTATAACGGCAGACTGTCGATGTAAATATATGTTGATTGAGTAATTTTTGAAATAAAACTGACTGCGAATAGCATGAACCATTCCATATCTGAGGGACTAGCTTCGCAGCAGCAGCGGAATTTTACTTTACTCTAGTTGGTTGTGAAGTGACCAATCACGTAAACAGAGAAGCGAGAAAAGTCGTAGTAGGGAAGAGCACAGAGTGAAGAGGTGAATTTTAAAGGAACTACCGGGCAAAATGGTTTTTCAGTGTGCATTTAGAAAATGTACCCGCAGGTGGGCACCACAAAGTTTTCACAGCTTTCCGGTGCACGATTGAGAAAGGACGCGACTGTGGCTTGTAGCTGCTGGCTTAGACATCAACACACCGGTGGAGACGCTACATAAACAGAAGATTTCCAGTGATCATTTCGAACCAGACTACTACACCAAATCCCTTGGAAAGCCTAGTCTGACAACCACTGCAGTACCATCTGTCTTTCCAAGCGCAAGATCCCGTGATGAAGAACAGGTTTGTACCTTTTTACCCAAGCTTGCTCCTGTCGTTATGTTAGCCTGCTGGTCAAAAGGCATGCACGCTCATAAAGTTGTTGCTAGCCCGTGAACATTCATGTTGAGCATGAAACTGAAAAGACAGCCCCGCATTGATCGTTCATTCCAACGAACAATGCAACAACCCGGTTTTCTGTAGCTGTAGCGGGGGCTAACTCACCGACACTCTCTCGCGTTCTGCCCTTTCAACATCCATCTCTCTCAACTCTCCGTCTGTATATTCCAAGCATCGGGGAGACCTCCAAACGTGGCCATGTCTGGATTGTAGAACAGGGCAGGCTACTGTACTCTACGGCTAACGATGACAGCTGAAGGTAAACAAATATCAGCTGGAAACCTAACTGCAAGGCAAGGTGATATCACTCCGCCCATGCCTAGCTAGATCGGGAAAAAACGCGCTGTTGCATAAGGACATAAATCCTTTAAAGTACAAGGTTGATTATATTTCTAAAATTGTTCCATCAACACAGACATTTGCATCGACAGTCTGGCGTTATAGTCGACTTGTTTTGGGTGCACTATGGAGTGGGTAAGCCTGATTAAAATCAGGCTACCATTTACCATTGACTTGCGCTAGCCTAGCAACTGAAAACTCTGCAGCTGGAAGGACTGCATGAAATTCGCTAAAAAGTGTCTCCACATCTCTGCAGCACTCTGGCTAACTTGGAAATGAGCCCCCATGTCAAAAATCCTGGAATATCCCTTTAATGTATTTATTTATCCACTAAACTTGACTTGACGAAAAATATGATTTATTAGCAGCACATTGTGTAACGTTTCTGGTGGAGGGTCCATCAAATGCTAATTTGTGTCCTATAAAACCACCTGGTATTTGAATACATGTAAGGTAGAGCTGTTTAATGTCATACTGTGAAATATTCCAGGCAGAACAATGACATATTAATTACAGAAAAGTTACACACTGCACAGTGTACAAAAGTGTGTTCCTTAGCGATCTGCAGCTTTTTAATGATTGCTTTTTAAATGATGGCCCCTGGCTTCATTTAGAGATCGGTCTTTAGCTTTGTCTGCTGTGTAATGACTTCATCAATACGTGTCGGTGTGGGCCGCTCATTGGTCCTGTTGTTTTAAGTAAATTTGTCCGATCGTCATAAAAAAATAAAAATAACTCCCAGAGGAACCATGTCTGAGTCTGCTGTCTGTGTCTGCTGTCTGTAACTTTACAAGGCTCATTCCAGCATCTGTTTGGGTTAGAACACTAGGCAGCGAAGAAAAAGCTCCTATATTACTCAAAATTGACTCTTGAGCTTTAAGACATGTGAGAATGTGTTATTACTACATGCCTGGAGTTGTGTTTTGTTTCATTCACGTTTGAGTAACCTTGCATTATTAGTCTGTCTACATCTCCAAAGCTAAAAATGCTCTTTATGATGTCATGAAGTAGTAGTTTTCAAGTTAACAGCTACATTTTACCTTTAGTTCTGTAGAGATTGGCAATACCAGGGCTGAAATAATCCAAATAATTCTAGTGGAGGTGTATGGAGTTTAAAAACACACTTGATTACTTCATGTATTACGTGACATCACAAGGTGTAGCATAGTGTTTTGTTTGAGGGTATGTTTTGTATGTTTTTGATGAAGAAACATTATAACAGAGATCAGAAAATGGTATAATATGGGCTCTTTATGGTCCCAAAGTGCCATAGCTGAGATCAATAGTCTTAGCTGAAGCTGGTCTCTGTGGGTGGGTGAATGATGAGGCTAACAGTGAAACCGGGTGAGATGTATGGATTTATAGATGATTGACTGAAGGATGGTTTGATTGATAAGCAGCAGGACAGCAGTGATGGGGGAGGATGAGGAGGGGGAATATTGACAGAAGCATTACCTGTATCTGAATCAGTTTAAAGTGAAGATCTGATTGACCCAGAATGACATCTGTCCCACATAACCCCAGTGTAAACTCCTGCGCAGACACTGGTGGTATCCTTGTGCAGGCTGATCTAGTCACCAACACTACTAAGATTCTGGATAGAAGTCATAGTCACTATTGTTTGGGTTCTGTGCATGATAGCACTTGTGTAGCTAACCATTATCAATTATGTTTGTCTAAATCTAAGGCTGCCACACACTACGGGATTTTTTAGTCTCAAATGTTTTTTAAACGTGCGTCAAAAAGCGGACACCACAGACACGAGGAGAATCTTATGAGATTTTAAATTTCTGACCGCAAAGACTGCAGCGGGATATGTCTGCGGACCACAGGCTATAAAGTTGTGGGAGTTCTCCTATTTTCTGTCTACACTAAAATGACTCGCTTTGAGACTTTTAAGTGTTCAAATGATCAGAGCACTGCACTTGTAGTTTAAATGCAAGTCAAAACTGTGTTATTTGTGAAATGTAGTGCAATACTTCAGATAGATAATTTTTAAAGCACAGAAGTACATAGGAAGTAGAGTCAATATCACTAATCTCCAGCTTCATCTGTGCAGTGTATGGATGTAAACAGACAAGTTTTTACTTTTAAAAATAGTTCATACTGGATTAACAGTGCGGTTTTGTGGGCTGGGAGTCATATTTTTTGCGGAGGACATTTCTATGGATAATATGGATGAGATGCTGCAGTTTAAATGTACAGCTATCCATAGAAACAAGCAGGTGATTAACCTCCTACCAAAACGTTACATAGTACACCTTTGATATTAAGGTTACATTGTTGTGTCCTTAAGCAAGACACCACGCTCTCTCCAGTCACAATATGAGGCCCGGTGTGACATTTAGTAACAGCTTTTGTAAAACACATAAGCAAACGCACAGCAGCTTAGACTTTTGTGGAACCTTTAGGAAAATAAAACACACAAAAGGTCAAAATGTAGAAACAAAAACAGCACTCACCTGAATCAAACTCGTCCGGAATCTGTAAAATAAAACAATGAAATTTGTGTTAAAAACAATACAAAATATGGCCATTAAAAAGAATATGGTAAAATAACATAGATATCACAAGCCCAGCGTTGGTGAAAATATTGAAAACGGTGTCCATCTTTGTCTCTGATACTTTCTCTGCATGGCCCCAGTCTGTGTGTAGCAATCATTTCAGCCTTGGAACTATTCTGCAATCTCTACTGAACTAAAGGTAAAAGGTTGCCTGGTTTACACCTGACCATATCACAAGTGAGATATGGTCTGGAAGCCACCTTTGAAATATCTCGTACCAGAGGTGTGGTTTACAATTGCCAACGGCCGTTTATTGGGCATTATGAATGTCTATCATTTGGCATATACATAGCCCATAGCCAATCATGTCAGTTGTCAGTTCAAACTACAAGCTTCCGTTTGTCACGAAGTACGCGTCATCGTCTTTCCACCCCTCCCCGCTCTCTGATTGGCTCCCAGAATCGGGAGAGCTCGCTTGCCATAGTCGTCAGGCTGTCTTTCAGATCGGAACGAACGAGAGACAGCCTGGGATTTCCCAGGTTAGGTAAAAGGAACTGTTCACTTGAAAACTACCACCTCACGACATCACAACGTGAGGAACAGAGCATTTTCATGTGAATGAAAACTCCAGTATGTTTTTGATGAGGTAACAACGTTGTAAAATGACTTAAAGCTCACAATTACACCATCCCTAATATCACATTTGACTTGACCACTTTCTGTTTTGTTGTTGTTGTCGTTGTAGTAGTAAAGCCTGATTTTTTTTATTTTTTTTATCGGCAGGTTAGCTCAACTGGTAAGTCACTTGACTTTCACCTGGGGGACCTGGGTTGAGCAAGCCAATGTTGGACTCTGGGCAAGACCCTTCACGGTACTACCCCCTGGGCGCCTGAAAGATGAGCTGTCCACTGCTCCTGAAAAAAGGACGGGTCAAATGCAGAAATGAATTTCTCCTGTGTTTGAGATCAACAAAGTCTAAAAAAAAAAAAAAAAAAAAGGCATTCAAATATATGGCAAGTATCTTAAATGAGGGTTTCAAATCTGAAGTGTGTTTTACTCCTTCTCAAAGCTGACGATGAGTGTCTAAATCCAAACAGTCCTTTGTGTGGCAATCCCAGACTGGTGTGAAGCTCCACCTAGTGACCTCATGCAGAATTACACCAAGCTCTTATGCTGCCAATTAAAGCAGGACTAAAGCAGGATTAAACTAGGAGAAAACCAGAAATAAAGCAGGATTAAACCAGGACCAACCCAGAATTAAACCAGAACCAAACCAGGAATGAAGACTAAACAAGCATTAAACCAGGACTAAACCAGTACTAAACCAGGAGTCAGGATTAAACAAGCATTCAACCAGAAGTAAACCAGGAGTAAACCGGGACCAAATAAGGATAAATTCAGGGCTAAGATGAAACTAAAACTAACAGACCAGGACAAAGGTTTGAACAACAGCGCATGTTCTATGTATAGCCAATAGATAAATTAGTTACTCATTATATTATCAATATTTATTGGTTGTTTTTTTTTGTTTTTTTTGCACTACTGGGAAATGTGTTTTTTTTTTTTTTTTTTGGCAATATAAGATTTGAGCTGTAGAAGAGAAGCTATTCATTCAACCTCACTCAATACAGATGCAACTAAATATTAAAGAGTTTCAATCTGCTCTTTATTTACTGCAGCTTAGGGCTGGGCGATATATATATATATATATATATATATATATACTCAACAAAAATATAAACGCAACACTTTTGTTTTTGCTCCCATTTTTCATGAGATGGACCCAAAGATCCAAAATTCACTCCAGATACACAACACTACCATTTCTCTCAAACATGGTTCACAAATCTGTCCAAATGTGTGACAGCGAGCACCTCTGCCCCGCCGAGACAATCCACCCCACCTCACAGGTGCGCCACATCAAGATGCTGATCCGACATCATGACCAGTGCACAGGTGCGCACCAGTGCACAGGTGACTGCCCACAATAAAAAAGCCACCCTGAAATGTGCATTTTATTTGCTTTATTGGGGGTCGGGGGACTCAGAACCAGTCAGTATCTGGTGTGACCACCATTTGCCTCCTGCAGTGCAACACATCTTCTTCACATAGAGTTTATCAGATTGTCAATTGTGGCCTGTGGAATGTTGGTCCACTCCTCTTCAATGGCTGTGCGAAGTTGCTGGATATTAGTGGGAGCTGGTACACGCTGTCGTATACGCCGGTCAAACACATCCCCAAACATGCTCAATGGGTGACATGTCCGGTGAGTATGCTGGCTCAGCTTCCAAGAATTGTGTACAGATCCTTGCAACATGGGGCCGTGCATTATCTTGCTGAAACATGAGGTGATGTTCATGGATGTATGGCACAACAATGGGCCTCAGGATCTCATCACGGTATCTCTGTGCATTCAAAATGCCATCAATAAAATGCACCCGTGTTCTTCGTCCATAACAGCCATTGAAGAGGAGTGGACCAACATTCCACAGGCCACAATTGACAATCTGATAAACTCTATGAGAAGATGTGTTGCACTGCATGAGGCAAATGGTGGTCACACCAGATACTGACTGGTTCTGAGTCCCCAGACCCCCAATAAAGCAAACCTGTGCACTGGTCATGATGTCGGATCGGCATCTTGATGTGGCGCACCTGTGAGGTGGGATGGATTGTCTCGGCGGGGCAGAGGTGCTCGCTGTCACACATTTGGACAGATTTGTGAACAATGTTTGAGAGAAATGGTAGTGTTGTGTATCTGGAGTGAATTTTGGATCTTTGGGTCCATCTCAGGAAAAATGGGAGCAAAAACAAAAGTGTTGCATTTATATTTTTTGCATTTATATGTTCAAATAAACATTTATGTGTATTCTTCAGGCAACCTTTAAGTAATTGCAGTCTTTGTAATTTGCTAATCTTGCAGCCATTCAAATTGTGTTTTTGATTTGATTGTGAATAATCCTGCATTCCTAAGTGGACCCCAAGACCTTACAGTTGCTTGATGGGACCGGTGCCTTGTCTGTGGTCTTGGCCAACAGTTTAGTGGGATTTAATGACCCCTGCGCTCCCCCACTTTTCAGCGGCACACTCCAAAACCTTCTGGGACATTTGGCACGTGGGGGTGAGAGCACAGACTGAGAGGGAGTGAGAAGTGTGCCACGGAAACACCACGGAGACGTGTGAGCGGAGTGTGCCTTTGAAGACTCCAGACGACAGACTGTTCCCACGAACGCTGCCTATTCATAAAACCACTGTGTAAAGGACGAGGACAAATGTCTCTAAAATCAAGCTACATGCAAGTGAGACAGTTCTCCATAGATTTTTTTTGGGTATATAGAAAACTTAAAGATTAAGATTTAAGATTAAGCTTAGGCTTTTAGCCTTTATTGGTCTCACACACAATGACACACAGTGACACACGGGAGAAATTTGACTTCTGCATTTGACCCATCCTTTTTCAGGAGCAGTGAGCAACTGTGCAACTTTTCTGATGGAAGGTTTGCCATCAGCTTGTCTCCATGGGGAAGTTATTGATTTGCGTGGGATGCAGTATGGCATTAAACAAATATGTATTGTATATATTCAGTTATAGATAAATCTATAGTTAAAACATAGATAAACCTATACTTAAAACATGCATTATTAATGTAAACTGGCACACTTTTCCATCGAGCTGACTTGTAACTTGGCATTGTAATGCATCTGCATCCATGCAGTTAAGAAGAAGACGACATGCTTTATTTATCCCCGTAGGGAAATTATTTCTCTGCATTTGACCCATCCTTCAGGAGCAGTGGGCAGCTCATCTTTCAGGCGCCCGGGGACCCATCTCCATGATCTTATTGCTAGACACAGTGCACCTTGAATTGACCAGGTAGAGGTTGCAGATTAAGGATCTATAAAACTAATCCATTCTGACTTTTCTTTTTCAACACAGTAAATCTTTACCCCATTAGAAGCTACTGAGGTACAGCACTTTTCCACCTTCAACGCTCTCAAAGCTCTTTACATCAAGGAACCACTCATCCATTCATGCACACATTCTCACGCCAGTAAATGCACATTAAAGGTTTAAGTGTCTTGCCCAAGGACACAATGACAGCATTCATCTGTGAGAGCTGGAATCGCACCAATGATCTTTATGTAGACAGCAAGATTTGAACCGCCAACCTGAATAAATATAACTACATATTTAAAATAATTTAATTTCAAATATTTAAAAAAACAGGTTAGTATAATACCATGTGTGAAGAATCCCTCAGTCGTCCAGGCAGAATCCATGGTTAAAGGAGAAATTCAATTTGTCAACTGGACAAAGTTTATTTGGTCGAAAATGTTTCGCAACTCATCCAAGTTGAATTTCATCCAAATTGAATTTCTCCTTTTACCATCAATTCAATACCATGTTTACCTGTCAGCCCTCAACAAGCACCAAATCCACATAAAAAAAACACAAATTTTGAAGGCTGATTTCACACATGCACAGCACACTTTCACACACTTCACAAGCATTTAAAAAGGTGCACTGTGCAAATTTTCAGGTGGAGAGTCCTCTACCTTCTTGTCTCCATGGAGAAGTAATTGCTTTACATGGAATGTTCCATGGTATGACATTAAACATATCCATCTAGCATTTATTCATTACGGGTGTTTCTATTGCTCGAAAATAAAATACTTCACCCTGTGAACAAACTGAAAACACCACCTTGTGATGCCATGTGGTAATACAGGAAGTGTTGCACTGTGTTTTTAAACTCCATACACCTTCACTAGAATTTCCAATCTCTACTGAATTAAAGGTAAAAGGTGTAGTTAATTTGAAAACAACCACTATTGGACATCACAAACAGAGCATTTTGAGCTTTGAGCAAGATTCCTCAATCTTGTGTGAATGAAACAAAACACAGCTTTAGGTACATTTTTGATGAGATAACAACATGGCAGAGTTATTTTGGCCAAATATAGGAACTTCAAGACCTGTATGAACATGAACTGATGCAAAATTTGAGACATCTAGGAATAAAATATTGTAAGCGAGTTAAACATCTCTACATCTCGAGAGTATCGTAGACTTAGACAAACGTTATTGATCCAAAAGGGAATTTACTGGGAAACAGAAGCTCACATATCACAATATATTATAATAACAAAGAGCAAAAATATAAATGGTAATAATAAATATTCTAAATAAGTAGCAAAAATGGCAAATGGTGTCAAATAAGGTATAATTATATAAATGCATATGAAGAAGTAAAAATGATAGATTAGATAGATAGATAGATAGATGGGGAGTGCCCAGCAGAAACCCACCCAGACACGGGGAGAACATGCAAACTCCACACAGAAAGGCTCGGACGACCCGGGGATCGAACCCAGACCATGCATGCAAACTCCACACAGAACGGCCGGCGCTACCCACTCAGCCACCGTGCCGCCAGAAAAAATATAGTAAAAATGTATCTCAGCAATATACAAGCGATTGTAAGCAATCACCAACACAAGCCCTGAAGAAGTTGCCTGGTTGAGTGTGTTTTGAAATATGATTCTTGTATTAGTTTGTCAGTTTAGTCTTTTTGTCAAATCCAACCAGAAAAACATGGAGATGTCATTGCTCTGCTTGCAATGTTCCATAGTAGGACATTAAACTGCTCTACCTTACATGCAGGTGGTTTTATAGCTCAAAAATACCTAGAAAAACAGGTATTCTGACTGAGCATCAGGGTTACCACTCTGACCTGTAACTTGGTCTGGTTTGGTCTCCATGAAGATAGAAAGGTTCAATACCATACTGTGAAGCATTCCAGACAAAGAAGACGAAGAAGAAAAGCATCTGATGGACTCGCCACCAAAAAAGTTACACAGTGGACCTTTAAATATTAGAATATTGTGATGTCATATGAAACAATAAAAAATGCCTCTACAGTGGTCCCATGGGTGTCCTCTCCAGCCCCGTTTCCCACCAGAATCATCACCTCTGACTGAGACTGACACACTCCACCTTGTCCGTGTGTGAACGCTCCCACAGTGAGACATAAAAGACCTGATATGACCCCTATTTCCTCAAGAAACTAGACCAGGACTAGGGATCTAGACTAGACCGGGACCATTCATGGGATCAAACCATAAACCGGACTAATGGGAGCTGTCCATTTTCACACATGTATACAGTAAAAAGAAACAGCTGGGGACTGGCCAATTACAGATCAAATCATACAAATTTTCTTTGCATTATTGCTAAATTTATTGTTTTGTTTTTTTGACTATATGATGCAATTTAAGATGTAAAAAGGTAGAATCAGTAACTTCTATGACTCATTACAGATACAAACTAAAGGGTTTCATTCTGCTGTTTATCACAGCTCATGCTTTTTTAACAATATAGTACATTGAAAATAATGTTTGGTTTGAATATATCACACTTCCAGTTCAAATTTGTTAATATCAGTGGTTTTAGAATTTTAGTACACGAATGCACTGCCTTGGTGGGCTGAGAGTACGCCCGGAATGCGTACTCTCAGCCCTAGCCACAAACCAGCCGCTCAAAACCAGCAGCGGCATGTAGTGGTTTAATCCTGGTTTAGTCCAGGTCTAGACCTGGTCCAGGCCCAGTCCAGGTTTAGACCTGGTTTAGACCTGGTTCAGTCCACGTTTAGTCCTGGTCTAGTCTCTTAGCCAATCAGGACGCAGAACACAATGTTACACTATAAAAAAATTTTACACTATAAAAAAAAAAAAATTGAAAAAAAAAAAAAAAAATCCGCGAACCGCAATAGAGCGAGGGATTACTGTATTTTGTTATTCAGCATCAATACATTTGTCTGCTTTTTACTAAGGAATAGTTAATTGAGGAATATACAATATAATAATACTGTGATATATTTTTGACTCAGTGTTATGTATACTATAGCTTATATTCTTAAAGACCCTATTGAAACACTAAAATTCAGGTGAAAAACGCCACTTATCAGTTAATCGTTAATCGATCGATAAGGTCAATCAACTATCAATTAATGAATTAATCGATAATTTGCATCCCTAGTTCAGACCTATGCTGGACCTACTGGAGATCTTTACCGTGATGCCATTTGAAAAGTACAGAAGGATGAGAATGCAAAAATAATGTGTGAGAATGGACAGTTCCCATCAGCCCGAATTATGGCTGGACTCTGTGGCAGGTCCTGCTCTAGTCCGAGTTCAGTCCTGGTCTTAGTTCTCGAGGAAATGGGGGCCGTTAGCGACAGGAGCAGATCCTTCATGTGAAGTGTGCCGCTCTTGTTCTGAGGTGATGATTTTAGCGGGAATTGGAGCTTGAGAGAGCCCCAAGAGAAGTCTGGGTTAACATTTGGTGTTTAATACTGAGAATACGTGAAGGGCCCTCAGTCGTCCAGGTAGACTCCATGATAAAAGGAGAAATTCAATTTGTCAACTGGACAAAGTTTGTTTGGGAGACTAGAGACAGACTAGTGGCCGCTCCAAGTACTGCAGCTCCCACAAAATGCAATGTATTTTGGGGAATTCAAACTGCCTGTGTTCAGCTGACAGGGCATCCACAACTTTCACAAAAGTCGGATTTTGTAGGGATTCCTTTCTTTGTTCACAACATAAACTTTTAAAGATCCCATGACATGGTACTTCTTGATGCTTTTATATGGTGCCTTAATGGTTCCTTAATACTGTAAATGAATCCTTCAAAATCAACGCTCAGTGCATGAGAAAGACACATACCACAGACATGGTAAAAAAAATATCTCTCTGAACGCGTTTTATGCACGAAGGTATGACAAATAGGCTCAGGGGGTACACAAGCCAAAAAAGGTTGGGAAACACTGATGTAACAGATAACCCTATGTCATCTCAATCATCTTCCCATTGTTTCCCTTATGACCTCCTGTATACAACAGATATTTTTATTACTTTCTTTTTTTGACTTGTACATATACATTTATATAATTATGCTTTGTCTGACACCAGTCTCTTGCTATATTTTGCTTATTTAGAATGTATTAATACCATTTATATTTTTTCTCTTTGTTAAGTTAATATATTGTGAAATAAATTCCCTTGTGGATGAATAAAGTTGGTCTAGGCCCAAGTTTTTTTTTATATATATACAAAAATGGCTCATTCACAAAGCTAGTAACCCCTCTTTAAATGGTACTTATTTCTAATCTTCTGCAGCCCTAATGTGTGACACTAAACAACTGTAATGAGGTTCTATTCTAAAAGGGAGCCTATTCTAAGGCCCTGTCCCCACGACAAAGTTTTTTGGTGGAAACGGGGAAGTTTGTCTTCGTTTGGGCCTGTCGTCCACATGGCGCCGGCGTTTTTGGGGGGTGTAAACTGTGTTTTTCAAAAACGGGTTCCAGAGTGGAGAAGTCGGAGAACGCCGGGGGTCGCGTTGTCGTGTGGGTGGCAAAAAACGCGACTGTTGGGAAAATGACGACGTCACGCTGCCGTAATCAGTGACCAGAAGGTAACCCTGTGCACAGTACGCACGACACACGAGTGTTTGCCAATTCAAAGCTAAACACGTATTTTAAAACTGGAAAAATCCCGTCAATGAAAAGGCAGATAGTGGACAATGAGGAGCCCATACCAATTTGAATGTGTTGTGTGCTGTAAATAAAGAAAAAGAGCAACCATTTCTTGCCTTTTTTTATTGAATGAAAATGTATCTTTTACAAACAGGCACATGCAGTATCACAAAAATATATAAAAGCATTTCTGTTTTCGCTTGTCTGAGGGGAATCCGGGGAAGGTGAAGAACACAGCGATCTCGTAGACGTGGGGTCGTCCTCTAACAAATCCCAGGTTTCCACTCTGGCTGGCTGTAATGGCTGTAGTAGCTGGCGATCCACCCCATATTTGTTCGCACAGCTCAAAATATAACAGGACCACATGCCACTGCGACGCCCAGAGTCAAAGGCATGATGGTGATGGTATGGGGATCGTGAGAAAAATCTTTCCCTTCGGCCGTGTCCCCGGTAGTATATTCATGCCGAAAAGCCAACATAATGTCCGAGTATTTGCTTGGGCAGGACTCCCAGTCGACGTTCTGCTGATACTGTTGTGTTTTGTAATCCAGCGTAACGAGCAAGGTTAACGAGAGTTCTACTTGTCAATGTCTATTTAATAAAACGATAGCAAGTAATACTAACTATCGATTTACAGGCAAAAACTCTGCTCACGCAGCGCAAATCTTCGTTCTGTAGCGTCTGTCTATGGTAGGGACTGTCAACATATTCACATTACCGGAGTGAGTCACTGCTACATTGGTGGAGCAGGGGGACAAAATAAATTCGCGTTTGTTGACTATCCCTAAAATACACGTGTTTGCTTGTTTATGAAAGAGAAGGACTTTCTGCGCATGTGCTCTTTGTAGTCTTGCGTTTCCGGCGGCTCTGGCTCTTTCCGGTTTACAGCACCACTTATCGGTGTGACATATGTACTACATCGTTTTCACTTAGCACTCCGTGCTCATCTTGACGCAAATGTTTTCTGATCCAACACGTGTGTGGACGAGACTTTTTTTCACCCCGGGTAAAAAAAAAAACAGGAACGTTGTCGTGGGGACAGGGCCTAAGAGTGCGTTAACTGGCTTTGGGGGAAATGGGGGTCGTTAACGTCAGTATCAGGTCTTTCATGTCTCTGGGTGCATTCACACATAGAAGGTGGAGTGTGCCAGTCTCAGTCAGAGGTGACGATTTCAGTGGGAAACTGAGCAGGAGAGAGCACCCATGGGACCACCGTCGCAACATTTGGTTTACATAGATATCAGCACTTCAGAAAGGCTGGGGAAATAAGCATCAAATCCTACCATGTGCACGCAGTCCATGAGTGCGTGCACATGGTAGGATTGGATTAGGATTGGTTTGGATTTCTCCCATTAGTCGGCAGATGGTCTGTCGTCCAATCAGAGTGCATATGCAGGTCGCGCAATCAGATTCAGGTCAGCGACCTGGTCCGCTCCGCAACGCTAGGTGGCGCTGTAGTCCAACTACTTCCGGGTGATGACTGCTCAATATAAAATCACAACACGAGTGTCTGTGCGAGGAGTTTGACGGAGCGGCATTGGTGTACGTGTTGTGCATTTTGCAGAATTTGGTTGTTCGTATGAACGAAAAAACAGCGTTTTTGGTTTCGTTAATACGACACAAACTGCGTCGTCGGCGTTTGATATTACAAGCAATCGAGGACAACGAAAAATACGAGGATTGGGACCTTTCGGGCTCCTATACCGCACACCATTGTTTTAATCATGTTCTGCCTTTTTGTTTTTTGTTGCCTGCATCATTTGTGCCCAAATGATGCAGGGCACAAATGATTTATCATCATTTGTGCCCAAATGATGATAAAGGGCAAATTTGTGCCCTTTATTTGTGCACAAATAAAGGTATTAAATTTGTAGCTATGGGTTGCCTGGAAGAATCCATGACTCATCGCTGTACCAGCGAGTGAGTCTGGTAACGCTTGATCCACAGAATGCGCTGCGGTTGCGCGTAGACAGACAGCTAAGTGAACCAATCAGAGATTGCGCCATCTTGATTCAAAACTGAGGCGGAACTTCCGCTGCCTAAGAGTGACTTTGCGGGCAAAGGCGGGTGCACTGACGTCACCATCTTTGAACGAATCAGAATCGCGGAGTCGGTTTGTAACCGGAGGAGCGAGAGTGGATGGAGGGTGTCCAGATGGTATCGCGGTGTATAGGAAATACAGAGAGATATCATTTGGCTGGCCAGGTAAAGCTATGGGTTTATCGTTCATTTATGTAAGATCTGGGGTAGTGAAATTAAACAACCACACTTTCATTTTGTATTTCTTTGTAATGCTTAGCTTAAATTCTGTAGTCTCTTCCACTCTCTGTTTTGTCCTGAGTGAACAACTTAAGTAAATTGCCACACTGTTTTTTAATATTTACAAGTTATACAACAGTTTAAAAAAACACACACACACTCTCTTCTGATACTATAAGGTCACAATAGATAACTCAAAATGTTTGTAAAAGTGCCCTGTGCGTTATTTCAAAAGTTCAAAACTACATGTACTGCTTCCAGGTGCTGGTAACAACAGGAATATTGAATAATTCCAGAAAAGACTAAATTTACCGCATACTCTTATTCCTTTATTTGGCTTAGAGCAAACAACGCGTTTCGATTCTACCTGATGACGCTGTGGAGGCGAAACGCGTTGTTTGCTCTAAGCCCAATAAAGGAATAAGAGTAAAATGAAGCGAGTATGCGGTAAATTTCTTCTTTTCTGGAATTGCCCTGTGCGTTATGTTCATAGTCCAGAAATGGTGGAAGATGGGACTTGTTGGTGCCGTGAAGGAAAGCTGTCATGAGTCATCTGGTTGTGGGGTGGAGGACAGCTGTCGGATGCGTGAAGTGCTCTTCCAGTATCTCGTAATGCGGGCAAGTTGTACCGTCTTGACCGCTCTCCCGTTGTTCTGAAAGTCCGGCCACAACAATCGCTACTTACGACGCCGTCGGCACCTCCTACCAGTCTTACCACTTACGAGTGAAATCCATGGCACATGCGCAGTACGCAAATCCGATCCGAAATCGTGCACATGGCGACGCCAAGTGGTTTGCTATTTGCCTAAGCCAGGGGTTCCTGGGGGATTGGGGAAACCAATCCCAATCCAATCTGTTGCCTGTGCACATGCAACAGTTACGATCCCAATCAGTTTGCAATTGGTTTGGACTTTTCCATGTGCACGCAGTCATGGACAAGTGCAATCTGACTGCAAATGGATTGGGATCATATCGGATTCATGTGCAGAGTGGAAGGAGGCGCCGACGGCGTCATAAGTAGCAATTGTTGTTGCCGGACTTTCAGACGAAAACATGGCTGCAAAGAAAGCAACAAGCACGCACTACTGGACAGATGAAGAAACTGAGTTCATGCTGCACCAGGTGCGAGAGCTAAACATTTTAAAATTTATGGACGGACGGAGGACAAGAAACGCTAGTCTTTATCACAAGATAGCGTTGAAGATGGAGCAGGCAGGGTTTGTTCAGCCTGAGCAAATCAAAATCAAATGGAAAAACGCCAGGGCAGCACATGCCACAGCCAAGAAGAACAACGGGAGAGCGGTCAAGACCGTACAACTTGGCCGCATTGCGAAATACTGGAAGAGGACTTCCCGCATCCGACAGCTGTCCTCCACCCCACAACCAGATGGCTCAGGACAGCGTTCCTTCACGGCACCAACAAGCCCCATCTTCCACCATTTCTGGACTATGAACATAACGCACAGGGCAATTCCAGAAAAGAAGAAATTTACCGCATACACGCTTGACTTACTCTTTTTCCCTATATTGGGCTTAGCGCGACCAACGCGTTTCCCTTCTACAGCGTCATCAGGTAGAATCGAAACGCGTTGTTTGCTCTAAGCCCAATAAAGGAATAAGAGTCAAGTCAAGCGAATGTGCGATACATTTCTTGTTTTCTGGAATTATTCAATGTTCCTGTTGTTACCAGCACTTGGAAGCTGTGCGTGGAGTTATGAACTTTTGAAATAACGTACAGGGCACTTTTACAAACATTTTGAGTTAACGCTTGATCCGTTTGAGACTACAGAATTTAAGCTAAGCATTACAAAGACATACAAAATGAAAGTGTGGTTGTGTAATTTCACTACCCCAGACCTTACATAAATGAATGATAAACCCATAGCTACAAATTTAAAGGGATATGCCACCCCCAGGTCAAACTTGGGCATCTCCCCACAGTCCAGAGACTAAAATAAGTGATGGAAAGCATTTTCCTGGTCACCCAGCCATTGTCCGAGTCTGTCAGCACTGACCGACGCACGCAGCTGCAGCTACTCCGCGTTAGACTGGAGGCTAACGTCGCCAGAGAAAGATTTCGGCCAAAAGGAATTAATTTGCTCGATGCTTTTCCCAATTACTTTCTGTGTAGTGCGCATTCATATCGAGTGCAAATAAATGTGCAAATCAACACGGAAAGCTTGACTTGGTCATTTTGGGGTGGGAACTATTTTACAGTGCGGAAAAACACAGCCGAAGCACACAGGGGAATCCCTGTTACGCACCACGTTGGGAGTTCCCCTGTTACGCAGCGTGGTGTGTGCTTCGGCTCTGTTTTTCCACACTGAAAAATAGTTCCCACCCAAAATGACCAAGTCAAGCTCTCCGTGTTGATTTGCACATTTATTTGCACACGATATGAATGCGTAATTGGGAAAAGCATCGAGCAAATTCATTCCTTTTGGCCGAAATCTTTCTCTGGCGACGTTAGCCTCCAGTCTAACGCGGAGTAGCTGCAGCTGCGCGCGGCGGTCAGTGCTGACAGACTCGGACAATGGCTGGGTGACCAGGAAAACGCTTTCCATCACTTATTTTAGTCTCTGGACTGTGGGGAGATGCCCAAGTTTGACCTGGGGGTGGCATATCCCTTTAATGCCTTTATTTGTGGCACAAAAGATGCAAGTAACAAAAAACAAAAAGGCAGAACATGATTAAAACAATGGTGTGCAGTGTAGGTGCCCGAATGGTCACGTCTTCAAGCTTCATAACTTCCGACTAGGGTTGCAAAATTCTGGGAATTTTCAAAGTTGGAAACTTTCCATGGGAATTTTCGTGAATTAATGGGAAGAAATTGGGAATTATCAAAGTTGAAGGTTAGGGGCATCAATATAGTTGGTAGAAAAAATATTGTAGCATAATCTTGGCTAAAATAATCACATTTCTGTGAATAAAGTAACTTTTCTGAGCTCACAGCAAATACAGATTACTGAGGCCAGACATTTCAGCAAGAGGACTACATGCAGTCAAGTAAGTCTTGAGGATATCATGAAGTAGATTATATTTGATCTATATATTAAAGATCTATATATTACAGAATATTAAAGTAGAAAAGTAGAAAAAAATAAATATAGTGCTAGCTTACTGGTAAACTAGATTTGCGCCATTTCACTGAAGAAGTTATCTTATGATGCTAGCTACCACAAAATGTGCTAGAGCTAGCTTACTGGGAAACCAAGTTTTTGGACAGGAGGAGAGGTCCTTTCATTTAAAATTTTGAAATATAAGACACATTTTAGCCAATGTTCATGTTTTGTTGTTCAGTGAAGGAGATACGCAATGATAAAGTTCTTCTTACAAATAAATCATGCGAGTCATGTGTTTTAATTGTCTCCCTTTTTACAATAATGCCTGCTGATGACAAAATAAAATGTTTATATTTATGTTGGTATATGACTCACAATAATTCCCATAAATTCCCAAAACTTCTGTGCAAAGTTACCAATTTGAAAATTCCCAAAATTCCCACGCCAAAGTTTCCATGGAAATTTTCTGGAAACTTTCCGGGAACTTTCCAGAAATTTTCCGCCCCTTTGCAACCCTACTTCCGACATCAACCCACACAACTTATCAAAGGTCCTCCGGGTCTCAACAAGTAATTTTCGTTGTCATAGATTGCTTGTAATATCAAACGTCGACGACACCGTTCGTGCCGTATTAACGAAACCAAAAACGCAGTTTTTTCGTTCATACGAACAACCAAATTCTGCAGAATGCACAACACGTACACCAATGCTGCTCCGTCAAACTCCTCGAACGTCAGATAGTTGTGTTGTGTTTTTATATTGAGTTGCGGTCACCCGGAAGTAGTTGGACTACAGCGCCACCTAGCGTTGCGGAGCTGGCCAGGTCGCTGACCTGAATCCGATTGTGCAAGCTTCATGTGCACACAGATTGGACGACAGACCACCCGCCGAGTAAAGGGAGAAATCCAATCCAATCCTAATCCGATCCTACCATGTGCACGCACTCACTGTACAACAACTCACCCTTATGTAGCAGATAATAATCCCTAAAACTGTACAACAACTCATCCTGTCAATCATCATATCATCTTTGTACCTTTTCTCCTTAAGACCTCCTGTATATAGCTGAGTTAGATTTTTTACTTATATTTATTACTTTATTTCTATATTTTATTTTACATTTACAAAGACGTTTATATCAATATGCCTTATTTGACACCGGTCTCTTGCCATTTCTGCTTCTTATTTTGAATTTATTATTACAATTTATGTTTGTCCTCTTTCTTATTATACTACAGTATATTGTGATTTGTGAGTTACTGTGTCCAGTCATTTCCCTTGTGAATCAAAGTTTGTCTAAGGTTAAGGTTTCAATAGATGTCCTCTATGACAACTAAATATCCAATCTTATGTAAAAATAGATGATACTTTGGGTCAAACCTTTGTCCAGTTGACAGAATAGAATTTTCTTTTGCTATGGATCCTACCTGTAGGACTGTTTATTGTCTATTGATAGTGCATTGAAGGCATTATTGGGATCCGAAGAAGATAAATACACAAAAATATTTAAATTTCAGCCATATACATGTTCATTAATACAAAATGTATTACAAAAGTATACATTTCACAGGGACTTAGGGTTTGCACTGTCAACACTGACAGAATTCTGAATGAGTGGTATTCTATATTTTAGCAATGCATCTTTCTTCCTTGCAAGCAGCCATGTTTGTTTTGTCCCTGATTGGTTAACCCACCTGTCAATCATGCCCATCACATTGGTTGTAAGAAAAATCTTTACTGAAAATTTTACGATGAATTTAACGGTCCTATATTATGCAAAATCTCTTGTGAGCTTTAAGCCATGTTGTAATGTTGTTACCTCCTCAAAAACATGCCTGGCATTGTTTCATTCACACGTTTGAAGAATTTTGTATTATTCTATCTACATCTCTACATACATTCCACTACAAATGCTTTGTTGCACTTTGTGATGTCATGAAGTGGTAGCTTTTAAGTTAGTTTTCAAGCTACCTTTTGTGTAGTAGAGATGGGCAATGCCAGGACTGAAATCATCCAAGTGATTCTAGTGAAGGTATATGGAGTTTGAAACCACAGTAGAGCACTTACTGTATTATCAGATGACATCACAAGGTGGAACAAAGTGTTTTCTGTTTGAGAGAAGAACTCTGCCTAAATATGCAGGGTTTGTGTGTTAAACATGTGAATGAAACAAAACACGACTCTGGGTATGTTTTGATGAAAAAAAAAAAGATTGATAAAAATATTGTGTAATAAGGGACATTTAAACAAAGCATGAAAAATGAGGGGGAAAAAAGCCTCAAATACCTCAGTGGTACTAAAATTGACACTCATTTAAAAAGCGCATGACCAGCCCCAAGTGTGGTATGCAACTGTCCACTTAGAATGGCTAACGCTAGGGCAGGTGAGATAAGTGTGCTGCTTCCTCTCCCGCGCTGGCCACAAGTCACGGGGACCAGTGAAGTGTGCCCCGGCATACAAATGTATGCTAACGGGGGTTAACAATGCTAACATCAGGACGCTAAAAGGAAGTGTGCCACAGCGTCAAAGGAATGTATTGAAACGTGCTAAGAAGGGCGCTTAGTAAAGTTGGGTGAGACTGAGTAATGGATAGAGCTGAAAAACTTGGGAATGTCTGGAAAGCTGTATTATTAGGTAACAAGAGGAAAAGGTTGAGTATTAAAATAATGCTGTAAAGTAGAGCTGCAACTATCGAGTATTTTTGGAATCGAGTACTGTGTCGACTATTTTTTCGAGTAATCGAATACTCTAACGAATCATACTGTTTTTTCCAGCAATTTTTTTAGCTATTTATTTTAATACAAAATAATAAGATTAACAATAAAATAAATATCTGTCCTGCTTAACTTAAAACTCTATAAAGTAAAAACGTGCTCCTCACCTTCCACGGTGGTTGGTCTCTCACTCTCATCCAGCTCGGGTCCTCTACCAGAGGCCTGGGAGCTTGAGAGTTCTGCGCAGTATCTTTGCTGTTCCTGTACTGCACTTTTGATGTCTGATGTTTTTCCTGGGATCTGTTGTAGCCACTTCTCCAGTTTGGGGGTTACAGCCCCGAGTGCTCCGATCACCACGGGCACCACTGATGCCTTCACTTTCCAGGCCTTCTCCAGCTCTTCCTTGAGCCCCTGGTATTTCTCTAGTTTCTCGTGTTCCTTTTTCCTGATGTTACCATTGCTTGGTATTGCAGTGTCCACCACCACGGCTCTGTTCTGTTGCTTATCCACCACCACTATGTCTGGTTGGTTCGCCATCACCATTCTGTCAGTCTGTATCTGGAAGTCCCACAGGATCTTGGCTCAGTCATTCTCTGCAACCTTCGGAGGTGTTTCCCACATTGACCTTGGGGTCTCCAGCCCGTACTCTGCACAGATGTTTCTGTACACTATGCCTGCCACTTGGTTGTGTCGCTCCATGTATGCTTTCCCTGCCAGCATCTTACACCCTGCAGTTATGTGCTGGACTGTCTCAGGAGCCTCTTTGCACAGCCTACACCTTGAATCTTGTCTGGTGTGGTAGATCTGGGCCTCTATTGCTCGGGTGCTCAAGGCCTGCTCCTTTGCAGCCAGGATGAGGGCCTCTGTGCCGTCCTTCAGACCAGCCCTCTCCAGCCATTGGTAGGATTTCTTGATATCAGCCACTTCAGTTATGTTTCGGTGGTACGCCCCATGTAGGGGCTTGTCCTGCCATGATGGTCCCTCAGACAGTGGAGTGCAGAGGAAGAGGTGCTGACCTCTTCCTCTGCACTCCACTGTCTGAGGCATTCCTTGAGAACATCTGTCGGGGCCTTGTCCTTGATGTACTTATGGATTTTGGATGTTTCATCCTGGACAGTGGTTCCCACACTTACTAGTCCTCGGCCTCCTTTCCAGCTCGTGTACAGTCTCAGGGTGCTGGATTTGGGATGGAACCCTCCATGCATGGTCAGGAGCTTTCGTGTCTTAACGTCTGTGGTCTGTATCTCCTCATATATATATATATATATATATATATATATATATATATATATATATATATATAAATAAAAAGGGGTGTGAATCTTTCACTCACAAAACGGTTCGATTCGAATCTCGATTCACAGGCTACGATTCGATTCAGGGACAATTCATAAAATTAGTAAACCGGTATGATTCAATTCGATTTGGTTAATTTCGATTCAATACAAATTGACAACTTTACTCCCAAGTGCTTTAAAGTTATTGAGAAGAAAAAGAGGAAACAGAAATTAAATTTCAAAATAGTATCCTTTTGTTTATTTAGTGTCCAACAGACAATACACCAGGTCTACTGAAAAACTGGCAATCCGGTTTGCAAAATTCTGCTCATACTTAAAATACTACACATTCCTTCCCTCAAGCAACACAAAACAATAAGGTTAGATATCAAAAATAAAAAAAGACCTTATAAAACAAGCAAGTTGCCTATTAAAGTTAAAAATCAGAATGAATCAGAATTAGTTAGTAATTAGTGCTTCAGTCACTCATGAGTTTCAGTAACTGTAAAAGTGTAACATATCACTGACAAGAAGATATTACTAGGCAGTTATAGAAAACACTAGCATGTTAAATCCACTGAATAACTAATACTTTCCATCTTATAACATTTCCTTAGTCTCCTTTGAGACAAAAATCATCTGTGTGTGTGTGAAGTACATTTCTATACACACAAAACATAAGTAGCCTATATAAATACAGAAATGCACCAATTCTGATTATACATTGTATTTTCCACACAAAAGTAAATTAGCCAAGTCAATTTTAGCCCAAATCAAATCAAATCACCCAATTCACTAACCGTGACAATAAAAACACTAGTATCATACAATTGTTATGGTCTATAGCTGCCATGAAAACTATCAAGCTGACAGTGAAACATCAGACTGATATCAACGCGACACAACACTGGCACAAAAGTTAACCACGCATACGAACCATGTCCATAAATAGCGGTAGCGCACCAAATTAATTTAACCATAGTTCAATAAAAGGAAACTTAGCTTAGGTTACCGATAGAGTAGATCTCCTGACGAGACGAGGCGGCGGGAAACCCGCCCTCCGCACAATGCGAATTGGGAGACGGCTATACAGTGCAAACATTTTGTGCTCGCTTCCGCATATAGCCCGCGCCGCTCGCATCATTGGCAGTTAACCAGCCAATAAGCTTCAACCCCAGGTAAGTGAACCACCCACCGTTCGCAAAAGAACGCAAACACACACACTTATATATATATATATATATATATATATATATATATATAGTGCTGTCAGGCGATTAAAAAAATTAATCTAATTAATTACAGGATTTGTAATTAATTAATCTAATTAATCGCATTTTTTTAAATAATTTTTTTAGGTGGTTTATTGTGCTTTCCCACAGTGCAAAAAAGGTGTCAAACATGTGATTTATAGTGGTACAGTGAAAAGAATGCAGATTTCCCCTTTAAGTCTTTCACTCACTCTTTCAGTGCACGTTACCTCCAATGTAACGAAGACAAGACTGCTGTACACCCCCATTCACCTCCCACATTACAAGCTCATTTACACCATTTCACTAGCCTATTAAATGGTGAATATTTCGGGTGCACGTGAGCACGTACAGTAGCTTTCATGCAACGTCAATAAATAATATACACAGCTTCAAATATACAGAGAATACAAATAATTGTCTGTGCAAATTACTCATGGCTCACCTGACCCCCGGCGCGGATGTGTCCGGACCATCGCACGGAGGAGGAGGGAGGAGGCTGCACCGCGGGGTGAGTATTTAGTATTTAGCCTGATTTGGATGGGCAAAACTAACGCTTCTTAAGTGTGCACCCTTAGTCACGGCAGAACACGCTGGAGAGGTTATGGTAATTGAAACAGGACTTCAGCTCAAGACCTCAGTTGAAAGTCAATACTTTTATGGCAGAGATGGTCTCTCAGTTCAGTAATAAACCTGAAGTTGAAGAAACTGTGAGCTCCAAACCCCAGTCCTCTGCTCCAGGAGAGGTGGGCTGTGACCTGTGCCCAGAGCCGAGGCTCAGAGCCGTGAAGTCCTGCCTGGTGTGTCTGACCTCGTACTGTCAGAGCCACCTGCAGCCCCATCTCACAAACCCCCGTCTGAAGAGGCACCAGGCGCTGAAGGGTTCAGCGCGCGGAGCGTGGCAGATACGGAAACGGGCGCGCGTCTTCACGTGCTCTCCGCGGAGACAGGACAGGGGGCTTAGAAACGGATCTGCTCCGTCACATTTTTATAAATAAACTCGCCGTTCAAAGGCCCCGCACGCCAAATTTAAAATGCGCGCGCATTGAATTGCGCTCATAATTAATTGCGTTAATTTTTATAACGCGTTAATTAGCAGTGTAATTAATTAATCTAATTAACGCGTTAAACTGACAGCCCTAAAAGATTAACTAAAGATTAACCGATTTGGATCGGTTATTGGTCTGTGACCTCTACAATCTGAGTGTACCAAGCAGCGGAGCCCGGATCGGTCCAAATTCACTACGAAAGGTCCGATGCAACGGATTTACGGCCAAGAATCGGTTCTCGGCTCCTGAGCGGTCTCTGTCATGGCGCAGAAGCCGCCTGTGTGTGTTTGCATTCTTTAGCGAATGGTGGGTGGTTCACTTACCTGGGATTGAAGCTTATTGGCTGGTTAACTGTCAATCATGCGAGCGGCACGGGCTGTATGCGGAAGCGAGCAATGTTTGTATGTGTCTCGTCAGGACAGCGTAGGACAGATCGCCTTGTTTGACAAGGTAGGAAGATTCGACAGAACACCGGTAAGATACGCTTCCATTTATTGAGCTGTTGTTTAAGTTAATTTGGTGTGCTACCGCTATTTATGGACATGGTTCGTATGCGTGGTTAACTTTTGTGCCAGTGTTGTGTCGCGTTGATATCAGTCTGATGTTTCACTGTCAGCTTGATAGTTTCCATGGCAGCTATAGACCATAACAATTGTATGATACTAGTGTTTTTATTGTCACGGTTAGTGGATTGGGTGATTTATTTAGACAACATTCATGTATTGGCAATGTATACTTGATTTGGGCCAAAATTGACTTGGCTAATTTACTTTTATGTGGAAAATACAATGTATAATCAGAATTGGTGCATTTCTGTATTTAGGCTACTTATGATTTGTGTGTATAGAAATGTACTTCACACACAGATGATTTTTGTCTCAAAGGAGACTAAGGAAATGTTATAAGATGGAAAGTATTAGTTATTCAGTGGATTTAACATGCTAGTGTTTTCTATAACTGCCTAGTAATATCTATCTTCTTGTCAGTGATATGTTACACTTTTACAGTTACTGAAACTCATGAGTGACTGAAGCACTAATTACTAACTAATTCTGATTCATTCTGATTTTTGACTTAGTAGGCAACTTGCTTGTTTTATAACGTCTTTTTTATTTTTGATATCTAACCTTATTGTTTTGTGTTGCTTGAGGGAAGGAATGTGTTGTATTTTAAGTATGAGCAGAGTTTTGCAAACCGGATTGCCAGTTTTTCAGTAGGCCTGGTGTATTGTCTGTTGGACACTAAATAAACAAAAGGATACTAGGGGTGTAAAGATTAACCGATTTGGATCGGTTATTGGTCTGTGACCTCTGCGATCTGAGTGTACCGATCAGCGGAGCCCGGATCGGTCCAAATTCACTACGAAAGGTCCGATGCACCGGATTTACAGCCAAGAATCGGTTCTCGGCTCCTGAGCGGTCTCTCTCATGGCGCAGGAGCCGCTCTGTGAGTGTGTCTGCGTTCTTTAGCGAACGGTGGGTGGTTCACTTACCTGGGGTTGAAGCTTATTGGCTGGTTAACTGCCAATCATGCGAGTGGCGCGGGCAATGCGAATTGCCCTCCTGTCGTGTCTCGTCAGGAGATCTACTCTATGGGTAAGCTAAGCCAAGTTTCCTTTTATTGAGCTGTTTAAGTTAATTTGGTGCGCTACCGCCATTTATGGACATGGTTCATATGCCTGGTTAACTTTTGTGCCAGTGTTGTGTCGCGTTGATAAAACTTTCACTGTCGGTCTGATGTTTCACTATCGGCTCAGTAGTCTGCATAGCAGCTATAGACCATAACAATTGTATGATACTAGTGTTTTTATTGTCACGGTTAGTGGATTGGGTGATTTATTTAGACAACATTCATGTATTGGCAATGTATATTTGATTTGGGCTAAAATTGACTTGGCTAATTTACTTTTGTGTGAAAATACAATGTATAATCAGAATTGGTGCATTTCTGTATTTAGATACTTATGATTTGTGTGTATAGAAATGTACTTCACACACACAGATGATTTTTGTCTCAAAGGAGACTAAGGAAATGTTATAAGATGGAGAGAAAGTATTATTCAGTGTTAAGAGCTTTCTCTGATTTTCTTTTTTTTGTTAAGAAAAGTTAATTACAGGCATAAAAAGACATGTTGGATTTAACATGCTAGTGTTTTCTATAACTGCCTAGTAATATCTATCTTCTTGTCAGTGATATGTTGCACTTTTACAGTTACTGAAACTGTGACTGAAGCACTAATTCTGATTCATTCAGATTTTTGCCTTTAATAGGCAACTTGCTTGTTTTATAACGACTTTTTTATTTTTGATATCTAACCTTATAGTTTTGTATTGCTTGAGGGAAGGAATGTGTTGTATTTTAAGTATGAGCAGAGTTTTTCAGTAGGCCTGAGGGGTATTCCACGAACGTGGCTAAACTTAGCCGCGACTAAGTGGTAAGTTCTCGCCTGGCTGAGACACAACTTAGACAAAAGCTTGAACCCGTTCCACAAACGCGTTTCAGCTGCGCCTAGTCAGAGCTAAGCCCAGTCAGGCCTAATCAGGCCGGGCCTAGACGCGTGCACGGGGAAGGTAAGAAGCCCTGAACAAGCGACTGTCGAAAATGCGATCATGTCGAAGATTCGGGCCGATTATTTCAGCGCATCAGAACAGAAGTTGCTTTTGGAACTCTACAACACATTTGCAATAACCAAGGCCAGAGACATGGCGTGGCAGAAGCTCGCCGAACGCTTAAATACGCAAGTTAAATCCTATAACAGTGCTGGATGTTGAGTTTTTTAAGTCTGTTTTTCACCATTGACATCAACGCTGATTTGTGGCGCAGGGGTAAAGTTACCGTCTGGAGTACGGGAGATTGTGAGTTCGATACTCATAGTAGGCAGTTGATGGCATAATTATTATATATTTGTATAGCAGTCCTGTCAGTTATTTATTTTTACTGTGTAAAAGTATTTGCTCCAACTAATACGTTAAATTGTGTTATCTTGTCTTTGAGCAGGAATAATGTGAAGAGGACTGTTTTGCAGGTAAAGACAAAGCATAAAAACATTTTGCAGAGTGGTAAGTAGGCTAATATTAATATTATTATTCAGTGAAATTAGTAATACTGTTGAAATGGTACCTTAATTTAATTTAAAATGAACAGTAGCTACCAAGCCACAGGAGGTGGGAGCCCCCCTCAAAACCTTTCACCTGCAGAGGAGCTGGCACTGGCCCTAAACCGGGGTCACCCACTGGTGGAGGTAATTGAAGGAGGGACCCCATAAAAGATCCTTCCTGCGAGTTCTCCTGAAGAGTATATTCAAGTTACTGAAGATGGCGTACACTTGGACCCTCCTCAGCAGTCCTCCAGCGGTGCCTTGCCTGACCCTCAGCAGTCCTCCAGCAGTGCCTTGCCTGACCCTCAGCAGTCCTCCAGCAGTGCCTTGCCTGACCCTCAGCGGTCCTCCAGCAGTGGCCTCACACCAGAATGTCATACCTAATGTCCTTTATTGTTTTATGCCTATTGATGGAAATTGATAAATAGGATTTCATTAAAGAGGCTTGCACAGCATCTCTGAAGCAAATTTGTTGAATCATTGAAATGTTGCATCATGTTGGGCGGCAGTAGCTCAGTTGGTAGAGCGTTTGTCCACTGATCCAAAGGTTGGCGGTTCAAATCCCGCTCTTGACATAAGAAACATCAGTGGTTGAGCGGTCAGATCCACTGACCCACAGGTTGGTTGGTACGATTCCAGCTCCCACAGATGAATGCTGCCGTTGTGTCCTTGGGCAAGACACTTAACCCTCCTCGCCCCCAGTGTCTGCGTACACTGGTGTGTGAATGCGTGTGTGAATGGGTGATTGGTTCCTTGTTGTAAAGCGCTTTGGGTGCCTTGAAGGTGGAAAAGCGCTATATAAAGATGTGACCATCATGGAGTGTGCCTGTTATTTGGCTACATTTTGTTTTAAAAGTAAAGATTTACCTTTAACTGTATTCTTTGATAGAGATGTCACATAAAATATAAAGTGTCAATGTCGTCAAGTGAGAGTGATGTTAGGACTAACTGATATAAGTTCTATGATGATAACAGTAAATGTAGGTTAAATTAATTTCCATTTCTGTAATATGTTGCAAATATAAATGCGTGAAAATTTAACTGAAATTTGACGTGGGCATCAATAGGTCAATAGCGGGAATCGAACCCGGCCCGCACATTCGAGAGTCAGAGCACATAACCACTCGACCACAGCTATTCTCTAAAATGCTTTTGGAATTCTTCTATATGTTAATGCCGTAAAGACAGCGGCTGAAAAGCATATGTTTAGATTACCGGAGAATTGTCAAGAACCGAGAAAGTAAGGTAATTTGTTTTTTTGCTGATGTTGTTTTCGGACAACACAGATACTCATGCGGGGAGGTGTGCGGAACGGTGTGTTTGACACTCTGTTTACGTCAGGTACGTATTCTCTGCGACACGGCCTAAGTAAGACACAACTTAGCCAGCCCGCGACCAGACTATCTGCTAAGACCATGTTGCCCCAGTAACTCAGCGAGAACTAAGTTTAGCGAGTGTCGTGGAACCGAACTCTCACTTAAACTAGCGCCAACTGACGAATAAAGCCGGGCTTTGAGCTTAGTAGCTTTCGTGGAATACCCCTCTGGTGTATTGTCTGTTGGACACAAAATAAACAAAAGGATACCATTTTGAAATTTCATTTTTGTTTCTCTCTTTTTCTTCTTCTCAATAACTTTAAAGCACTTGGGAGTAAAGTTGTCCATTTGTATTGAATCGAAATTAACCGAACCGGATCGGATCGAATCGAATCGTACCGGATCGTTTACTAATTTTGTGAACGATTCACACCCCTAAAGGATACTATTTTGAAATTTAATTCCAATAACTTTAAAGCACTTGGGAGTAAAGTTGTCAATTTGTATTGAATCGAAATTAACCGAACCGGATCGGATCGAAATCGAATCGGATCGTTTACCAATTTTATGAATCGTCCCTGAATCGAATCGTAGCCTGTGAATCGAGATTCGAATCGAACCGTTTTGTGAGTGAAAGATTCGCACCCCTACTATCTATAATTTTTTTTTTTTTGCACTTGCACAGGATGAGGTAGGATGTTTTATAAAGTTTAACCTGCTCTGTGATACACGCTGTTGCGTAAGAGCTGCGCACGCTCACGGCTCCAGACAAGCACATGGCCTCGCGCCGCTTGCACAAAGCGTAGATCCGCTAAAGGTGGAACTCTTTCATTCCTGATTTTATAAATGTTTAAATAGTTTTTATGTTAATGGAAACAGTGATGCAGTCTATCCGAACAGTAGTAGTAGTCTGACAATGCTGCGATGATGCATGAATTGAAATATATCGCCACGTGATGAAAATTAAACAGAGCCTCGAGGCAAATTATTTGGCTAGCACTCACGCTTCACAGCAAGAAGGTTCTGGGTTCGATTCCCGGGGCGCCCAGGCCTTTCTGTGTGTGTTCTGTGTGGAGTTTGCATGCATGGTCTGGGTTCAATCCCCGGGTCGCCTGGGCCTTTCTGTGTGGAGTTTGCATGTTCTCCCTGGGTGGGTTTTCTCCGGGCACTCCGGTTTCCCCCATCAACCCAAAACATGCACCATAGGTACCTCCTGCTTAGGTCCTGACCAAACCAAAGCAAGAAGATCATGGAGATGGTCCCCGGGCGCAGAAGTGTGCTGCCCACTGCTCCTTATATATATATATATATATATATATATATATATATATATATATATATATATATATATATATATATATATTATATACAGTGGCTTGCGAAACTATTTGGCTCCCTTGAACTTTGTGACCTTTTGCCACATTTCAGGCTTCAAACATAAAGATATAAAACTGTAATTTTTTGTGAAGAATCAACAACAAGTGGGACACAATCATGAAGTGGAACACACTTTATTGGATATTTTTAACTTTTTTAACAAATAAAAAATGAAAAATTGGGTGTGCAAAATCATTCAGCCCCATTGAGTTAATACTTTGTAGCGCCACCTTTTGCTGCGATTACAGCTGCAAGTCGCTTGGGGTATGTCTCTATCAGTTTTGCACATCGAGAAACTGATATTTTTGCCCATTCCTCCTTGCAAAACAGCTCGAGCTCAGTGAGGTTGGATGGAGAGCGTTTGTGAACAGCAGTTTTCAGTTCTTTCCACAGATTCTCAATTGGATTGAGGTCTGGACTTTGACTTGGCCATTCTAACACCTTGATATGTTTTTTGGTGAACCATTCCATTGTAGCTTTTGCTTTATGTTTTGGATCATTGTCTTGTTGGAAGACAAATCTCCGTCCCAGTCTCAGGTCTTTTGCGGACTCCATCAGGTTTTCTTCCAGAATGGTCCTGTATTTGGCTCCATCCATCTTCCCATCAATTTTAACCATCTTCCCTGTCCCTGCTGAAGAAAAGCAGGCCCAAACCATGATGCTGCCACCACCATGTTTGACAGTGGGGATGGTGTGTTGAGGGTGATGAGCTGTGCTGCTTTTACGCCAAACATAACGTCTTGCATTGTTGCCAAAAAGTTCGATTTTGGTCTCATCTGACCAGAGCACCTTCTTCCACATGTTTGGTGTGTCTCCCAGGTGGCTTGTGGCAAACTTTAAACAACACTTTTTATGGATATCTTTAAGAAATGGCTTCCTTCTTGCCACTCTTCCATAAAGGCCAGATTTGTGCAGTATACGACTGATTGTTGTCCTATGGACAGATTCTCCCACCTCAGCTGTAGACCTCTGCAGTTCATCCAGAGTGATCATGGGCCTCTTGGCTGCATCTCTGATCAGTCTTCTCCTTGTATGAGCTGAAAGTTTAGGGGGACGGCCAGATCTTGGTAGATTTGCAGTGGTCTGATACTCCTTCCATTTCAATATTATTGCTTGCACAGTGCTCCTTGGGATGTTTAAAGCTTGGGAAATCTTTTTGTATCCAAATCCAGCTTTAAACTTCTCCACAACAGTATCTCGGACCTGCCTGGTGTGTTCCTTGTTCTTCATGATGCTCTCTGCGCTTTAAACAGACCTCTGAGACTATCACAGTGCAGGTGCATTTATACAGAGACTTGATTACACACAGGTGGATTCCATTTATCATCGTTAGTCATTTAGGTCAACATTGAATCATTCAGAGATCCTCACTGAACTTCTGGACAGAGTTTGCTGCACTGAAAGTAAAGGGGCTGAATGATTTTGCACGCCCAATTTTTCGTTTTTTATTTGTTAAAAAAGTTTAAAATATCCAATAAAGTGTTTTCCACTTCATGATTGTGTCCCACTTGTTGTTGATTCTTCACAAGAAATTACAGTTTTATATCTTTATGTTTGAAGCCTGAAATGTGGCAAAAGGTCACAAAGTTCAAGGGAGCCAAATAGTTTCGCAAGCCACATATATATATATATATATGATGGGGTAAAATGCAGAGAAGAATTTCTCCAGTGTGAGATCAATAAAGTCACTTCTTCTACTACCACTACTACACTTTTATAACTATTATAAGTGTGTTTTTGTGCATACATTAACTATATGCCGTTGTGACGTGAGCCACCTGTGGGAGGATTCTCCAGCTGAAGTCCTGACCAAGCCGAAGCAAGATCATGGAGATGGTCCCCGGGCGCAGTAATGTGCTGCCCACTGCTCCTGATGACAGGATGGGTTAAATGCAGAGGACAAATTTCGTTGTACTTGTGACAATGACAAATAAATAAATATTCTAAAAAAAGGAAAGAAGGGTTGGAGCTTCTGCAGCAGGCAGCCGATCACCCAGCACCATTTTGACAATGAACTTTTCCTGAATGTCTTTAGAATGATGTTGAGCTGTATCAGAACAAGTATAAGAGCACATAGACTAGTATATGCCCATGGACCATTATGGAACCTACAGGACCACTGAGGAAGTACACAGATTAGGGATGCAAATTATCGATTAATTCATTAATTGATAGTTGATTGACCTTACTGATTAACGATTAACTGATAAGCGGCATTTTTCACCTGAATTTTAGTGTTTCAATAGGATCTTTAAGAATATAAGCTATAGTATACATAACACTGAGTCATAAATATATCATATTATAATATTGTATATTCCTCAATTAATTATTCCTTAGTAAAAAGCAGACAAATGTATTGATGCTGAATAACAAAATACAGTAATCCCTCGCTCTATCGCGGTTCGCAGATTTTTTTTTTTTTTTTTTTCAATTTTTTTTTATAGTGTAACATTTTTTTATAGTGTAACATTGTGTTCTGTCCTGATTGGCTAAGAGACTAGACCAGGACTAAACGTGGACTAAACCAGGTCTAGACCAGAACTAAACCAGGTCTAGACCAGGTCTAAACCTGGTTTAGTCCAGGTCCAGTCCAGGACTCGACCAAGTCTAGACCTGGACTAAACCAGGATTAAACCACCACGTGCCGCTGCTGGTTTCGTGCAGCTGGTTTGTGGCTCGGGCTGAGACTACGCATTCCGGGCGCTGCGGTTCGATCTCGCCTCGCGCTTACACCGGGGCTGTTGAGCAGTGCCGTTGGCGCCTGCGGCCGGCTGTAAGTCGAGCTTGGCACTGTGCGCGGTTGCCTTGTTTGGTGACCACGCGGGTGCGCGTGTCCGCGATTAGCGATTTATTACAATTAATGCATTTTGTTCGACCAACGTCTTAATCGACAATTAATCGTTAATCGATTAATTGTTGACATCCCTAACACAGATATAAAACCACATGGGAATAGAAAAGGAAGTACTATGATTTAATGTTGAAAATCGCATTCCATTGTCCAACGAGTGTTTATTCCTTGGTATTGAAATAGAGTTTTATTTTTTTGGATGGTGACAGCACAAGTAACAAAACAAACTAACACCAATTGTGAAATAAAATCTACATACCTGGTTTCCCTGTTCATCCACAGAGTTGGTCCCTAAAAGACAAAGGAATGAGAAATGTTACAATCAGATATAATCATTTAAGAATTTCTACATAAGGATATAACATTGCGTTCATTTTAAAAATTAATAATGTCGTCCAAGATTTCTTACACACCTAGTCAAAAAGTGATATGATAACCCCAATTGATAATCCGATGAATGATCGTGCATGTGAATTAATCCGTCTTCGAGCCTTAATATCCACCTTGGGCCATTGAAAAAATGTTAAATCGTATATTCCACACAACAAAAAAAGATTTATTCCAAGTTTGGTTGGTTGGTTGGTTGGTTGGTTGGCGCATGCGCACTGGCGTCCTCATCTACTCGAAACTATGGCTAAATCTCGAATTAGAGGCCACTTTTGACTCAAACAAAAGTGTAGACTAAGACATTGAGCTTCTATGATTTGAAAAGTGCTCAAGTTTGTGTAATTTTGGTGACTGCAACGTCGTGCCCCGATCACTCACGTTAACGGATATTGCTAATCTAAAACATCTCCGGAAATGCTCCAAATGACACTAAAGTGCTATGGGTGAGTAAAACAACTTGTTTTATTACCAAAAAAAGGCTCAGATTGTAAAAAATGTTAATTCTTTCATGATGACAGATGTGAGTGCTATGGGCCGATAATCATTAGGACAGGATGCTGTGGGGGTCTTTGGGATGGGGACTACAGTGGAGGTCTTGAAGATGGTGTGCACGATAGACTGGCTCAGACAGGTTGAAAGTGTTAGTGAACACCCCGGCGAGTTGGTTCAGCACAAGCTCTCAATACCCGTCCGGGAATGCCGTCGGGTCCTGGTGCTTTGCATGGGTTCACTTTCTTGAACGCCCGTCTCACTGTAGCTGTATCTATACCAGTGCTTCTCAAATAGTGGGGCGGGTGCCCCTGGGGGGGGGGGGGGGGTGCGGTGTGATGCCAGGTGGGGCGCGTGTGACCCTGGGAAACATGCTTTTTTGTCGTACTGTACTAGAACTAAGTGTAATTGCACATCAACAACAGTAGTTGGCAGTGGTGCTCTCATTGTTACTCTGGGTAGTAACAATGTAGTGTCCTTTAGTCTGACAGAAGCTGACGCATCAGCGGCACAAGGAGAGAGGATTTTTTTCCAGCGCTTTTAGATTATGCAAAGGGGTCATGTGATTTTAAGTTTTGTTTCTGTAAAAAGTAAACAAATGTGCGCAAAGCTGCATTAAAAACACATTAATATTTGAATCCTCAGTGCCAAAATACAATGCAGTCTTTCTTGGAAGTTTCTTTCTTTTTTTGTTTTTAATGTTAATCAGGGGCTTGAAATGGACAGGTGTAAATGTTGGTCTAAAACTACAAAGCAACTAATGAGAGTTATATAAAAGAAGTTATTACCTGATGGTTCTCAGTCCTGAGTTGGATGTTCTTTTGTTTTATCATTCACCGTTTTGTCATCATTCGTTTGTCTCACTCGTGTTCAGCTGCGGTCTTTCAATTATCACCGACAGTGCAGTGCGCGCTTAGCTGAAACTAGACTGTACGGTCTGCCCGACAACAGAACAATCTAGTTTCTGATTGGCTGAAAAGGGCATGGTGCCTGGATAACTCTTTTGAGCCACACAGACCGATGTTCTGGGCACAGAAGCGCTGTGACCAGTGGCTAGAGTTTCATTGAATTGCTTAACAAAATTTCAGTGTGTGAAATACCATGTGTGGCGTGTGAACTCGTTGAAATGCGTGTGTCACACTCTCAAAGCATGAGACTTGAGAGCTGTGATGTTAATAAAAGGATAAAATATTATGCAGAGGTGTACTAATAACAATTAGTTATTAGGGGGCCTTACAGAAAATAACTGAGAAGCACTGGTCTATACAGAGTACAGCGTCCTCACTGTCCACATAAGTTCTGGTGACAGGCGTGGTGTTATCTGCATCAAACCGGGCATAGGTGAGCTCGTCCGGAAATGATGCACTGGACAGTTCCATTGGCCCGCTCCTCCCCTTGTAGTCAGTGATGCAGCATAGCCCATGCCACACGCATCTCGGGTCGCAGCTCTCCTGGGCAGACTCCACTCTCTCTTTGTAGTCCCTCTGGGAAGTCCTGATGGTCTTTCTGAGGTCGTACTTGGCTGCTTTGTAGGGTTCGGGGCTCCTGAGTTGAAGTCAGCAGTGCGGGCTTTCAGTTTAGCATGCAGTTAGGTTAATTATGGGCACCGTGTCCTCAATGCACTTCCCTATGTAGCCTACGACAGAGTCTGTGTACGCATTAATGTCCCTATCCCCTGCGTCTGCAAACATCTGCCAGGCTGTTGTTTCAAAGCAGTCCTGTAGCACCTCATCAGACATACTGCTCCATTTGTGTATTTGTCAAGGAACTGTTTTTTCCAGTTTAAGCCTTTGTTTGTACGCGGGCAACAGCAAGATCGTGCTATGGTCAGATTTATCAAAGGCTGGGCGGAGGAGGGGTAACAATGGTCTAATGTCTGCTCCCCCCTGGTGGGAAGGGATATGTGCTGGTAATATTTTGGTAGAACCGTTTTCATGTTAGCTCTATTGAAATCCCCCAAAACAATGAAAGCTGCATCAGGGTCTAAGTTCTCAAGTCCGTTTATAATCCCATAAAGTTGTTCTAGGGCTTCCGTTTTAGCAGCTTGTGGTGGAATATAGACTAAAATGAGGATTACAGCGCTAAAATCTCTAGGTAGATAGAAGGGTCTGACTTTGATGGTTAGCAGCTCTAGGGCTGGAGTGCAGTGGGTTGTTAGAATACGTGCATCTGTTGCCCACAACTGGACAGGTCCAGCCACGTTTCTCTAAAGGCAAAGACAAAACAGTTCCTTGTGTCCCGTTCGAAATAAATCTGTGCACGCAGGTCATCCAGTTTATTCCTTAGAGACTGAATGTTTCCAAGCAGGATAGAGAGTAGGTTTGTTGCGTCTCTGACGGGTTCTCCACAGCACACCAGCCCACTTCCCTCGCCGTGTTCTTCTTTTGTGGCGCCAGAGTACATGTAATCTGTGAACATCTCTAGCATTTGAACTGCACAAATCTCTGTTAGTTCTGCTCAGGAGTAGTGCGTTAATGCTAGTTGTTAATCTTTAAGTCTTTCTTCCCTTGATACTTGATATTTCTGGAAGAATGTTTATCCTTTATGGACCTTGTTGGTTGAAGATCTGGTGATAAGGCAGATTTATGAAGCTGGTGGAGAATATGCGAGACATTTCCTCAGACATTTTGCCATGGAACACCATTAACCACAGTTAATGGTTTTCTATGGCAGTTATAATGGCTAATCTGGAGCATAGTTCCATATTTGAAATCTGACCGCGAGTATCACAGCAACCAAAGAGCCAGTGAGGAGCGAGGGGTGTTGAAGGTAAGATCACTTTTCATTTGGAACACGGCAGCTTATTTATACAGCCTATGTGATAAGCCTAGTAATAAAAAGAATTGTTAACCATAAAGTTCAAGCCAGGTCAACAAATTTGCAATCTGACAGTTAAAAAGCAGGATCTATGATAGGCCTGACCTCCAGCTCAGTTTAAACTCTGGGGATTACAGCCTATTGTGATGTTACATGAACTCGGCCTCTTGTAGTCCAATTGACCGTGCCACTGACCAAAGACGTAGACCATTCCGACGGCTCCTCCGATGCCCATTAGCCCAGCCAAACGCAGAACCATCTTTTTGGCATACGCTGTGTTCTCCTTCTGCTTCTTCTCATCCTTCTGCTCGTGCTCCTGCTCACCGTCTCCCTCTGGTGGCGGCTGGCCCTAGACAGAGCACAAAAAACATAACATAATGGCCACGTTTACATGATGTTTTTAAATTTGGAATTAATTGTTCCGAATTAAATAGTTTAGAATGAAATTATTCTCGTTCGAGTTTACATGGAAATAATTCTGAATTGAGGTTTACACGGAAAACACGTTAAATCATTTTTATTTAATTCCGCTCAAGGTCTGGGCGTCTGAACAGACACTTCAGCTGCTACTGGCTTTTTTGACATCCTGGTTTGGTTAGTGTTTTTGTGTTTTCTGCCATCCACTCTTTTCATACTTTGTAGCTCTTCCAGTGTACTTATTTAAAAAATTGTTTCATTGTTTTTGTTTTTTGTTCGAGACCAAGGTTTGCTCCGGGCCAACATCTCATCATCTTGATTCCTATCACTGCGCGCCTATTATTATTAGCCTGTTCACTTGTAAACATCGCCACTTACAATTGAACAGGCTAATAATAATAGGCGCGCAATGATATGAATCGAGAGAAAATAGCACCAAGCGTTTATGACTTCTGACTTTTTCGTGGGCAACTGTTTTGTGACGCAAATATATCACTTTTTGGACAAATATTGTTTTGAGAAGAAAAACAAGTTTTATTAACTGTCCTGGCTAACTTGCCGGACCTACTTTCGTCAGCTCCAGAACTGGGCAGAAACTCTGCTTACAGGACACGGTCAGGGATAAGTCAGTGTTAATGCACGACACTGCTGAAGGGGATGCCATACAGATTCACATCAAAAAACCCAAAGTATCCCTATAAGACTTTATTGATCTCACACACAGTGACACACAGCAGAAATTTTACTTCTGCAATTGACCCATCCTTTCAGGAGCAGTGGGCAGCCATCTTTCTGGCGCCCGGGGGGCAGTACAGTGAAGGGTCTTGCCAAAGGACCCAACACTGGCTTGCTCATTTGATGCCAATCAAACAACAATATTTTGTAAATTTGCTTCACCACTTCAGTCACAAACATTTCCTCGAATATGACGAATGCATGAAACTAAGACCTGCATCCTTTTCCACATCTGCAGGTAACATTAAAAGTAGGGCTGGGAATATTAACGCGTTAATCGCGATTAGATTAATGTAAGTTATGATCGCGAACAATTTTTTTAATCGCGATCAGAGTTTGCCAGCATTTTCCGCAATTCTACCATCCATAGTACTTCCGGCGCCGGCGCGAGCTGGCTGCCCGTCACAACGCTCCTGCACTTTCCTAACTTTTTGCCTTAAACTGCCCCACTTTTGTAAATATTTTTTATCAACACTGTACGTAAGCTTGGGCCGCACACGACGCTGCACTTTTTCTGCACTTTTGGTGGATTATTTACCTGTCTCGGCTTAAGATGTGTAAGGGACCCCGTCCCCCGCTCGTCTACACAAAGGATCAGCTGATGGCGCTGCGCAGCGCTGTTGTGTTACCCCGAGACAGGCATGTTATCCCTGACGAGATCCTGCGGACGACACGCCGTGGATGCCGCGCGGGACGTAAACTCCGGGAAAAGAGACGCTACAGACCCGTTCTTCCCTCTGTCATCACGGGGAATGTGCGCTCCCTCGCGCTCGTTAGATTTCAGCAGGAGTACAGGGACGCTAGCGTCATTGTTTTTACGGAGACATGGCTAACACCGCAAATCCCGGACTCTACCGTCACTGTGGACAACTTTCATCTGCTGCGCGCAGACAGAACGGAGGAGAGCGGGAAGAAGAAGGGAGGAGGACTTGTGCTGTTTCTGAACGAGAAATGGTGTAAACCTGGACACTGTACAGTGAAGGAGCAGATGTGTAACAAAGACATTGAACTGTTCGCTGTTGGCATGAGGCCCGGTTACCTGCCCCATGAGTTCTCTTATATGCAGCTCATTTGGTTGTATTAATTAAACTCATTGTCGGTTAAACGCGCTATTTTGAGTTTGCTAGTATTTTGTTCCTTCTACGCATCCGTAGGCAGCTCGAGCGGGCTTCAATCATTTATTTACAATTCCTCAAAGTAAGCACTATTACTGGTTCATTGTTACTTTTTCCTTTCTCTGCACTTTTTTTAAATTAAAAAAATGGTGAGAAATACTTTGCATTGTGAGTTTAACTTTACATTCGAACGATCTTACTGCAAGATATCAATTTTAAACATGCAAAATAAATCACGATTAATCGCGATTAACTATGAAATTTCTGAGATTAGTTGCGATCAAGAAAATTAATCGTTTGACAGCCCTAATTAAAAGTTAGCACTGCAACATAAAACGCAATTCAGATGGCACTCAAAGACGCTTTTGCTAAGGGGACGGCCTACGACAAGAAAAGCAAATGGTGGAACGATATTACCAACCTTTAGTGTCCACATAGCCAAAGACAAGGTACCACTTAGTACTGTTGAGAAAGCTGGTTTCAAGGAGATGATTAAAGCACTGGATCCCAGATATATTTTACCAAGTCAAAATTACTTCAGCCGAACAGCAATCCCTAACTTGTACCAAAAGCACAGAGCTAAGGTAGAAGCAGACTTGGCTACTGTTTGTCACTTCTCAGCAACAACTTATTTATGGTCTAGTTGCAGCATAGAGCCATACCCAAGTCTGACTGTTTACTTTATAAGTGATGACTGGGTGTTACATAGTCATTGTCTGCAAACAAGCTTTTTCCCCGACGATCACACTGGCGAGTTTCTAGCAATAGTCTTGCAAGAGGCACTTGATTCCTGGGGGCTATCGGAGCACAGACATCACAACAGACAGCGGAGCCAACATCATTAAGGCTGTTGAGCTAAATAACTGAACAAGACTCCAGTGCTTCGGTCACAGGCTTCACCTAGCCACTAGTAAGCGCTAGTTATTAGGGATGCATCGATGTGAAAATTTTAGCCGATACCGATATCCAATATTAACTCTTTCTCTACCGGAGACGTCGTTTGACGTCAGAGCGATTCCAGACGTAGTCTACCGAGACGTCGATTGACGTCAGAGCCGTTTTTCAGCGGGGGTTGCTAGGATACGTCCGGGAGCAACTTGTAATTCATAGTTCAAGGTGTAATTCACACATCTAACCCCTAGGTGGTGATCGTGTGTGTGTTAGTTTGGCGATCGGGGGCGGAGAGCCCAGAAGCGCTCACCCGTGTGTACTGAGTAGTGGAGCACATGGCGTTAAGGCCTAGCGGCAGCTAACAATCGATCGGTTTTTACGGAGTGATCCGAGCGGTCGGAGTGGTCTTGGGACCCAAGGTCCCGGACCACAGGACCGCGGAGACACGCCGGATCAGGCAAGGACGGCAAGAAGGAGATCTCTTCTGTCCGAGGCAGGGGCCATGTCTATTCGGGTCTCAGACCCGGAGGACAGCGAATTTGAGTCCAGCGAGCCAGACCCCGAGCCGCCCGATGAGCGGCTGCCGTCGGGATCCTCTGGGAGAAGCAGATCCCCCTCTCCAGAGGAAGAGATGGGTAAGAACTAAGTTTACGTGCTGTGTGGTGAATCAATGAATGAACTTACTTTATCTCCTCCCTGCCTGCATGCACTTTTTCCCTCTTGTCCAAATGTCCGGGAGCTACTGTGTGAATGAATGCAGGCGTGCGTGTGTGTGTGTGCGTGTCTGTGCGTGCGTGCGTGCGCGTGCGCGCGTGCGTAGCTATGTGTATAAAGGTTTATGCGTGTGTGTGTGTGTGTGTGTATGTAAAGGTTTATGCTTGGGTATGTGTGTGTGTATATGTAAAATTGTATATGTAAAATGCCACTATTGATGTGAAGGAATTTCCCATTTACAGAGCCTTCATCCAGCAGAGGACCTACTTTGCGAGCAGGGGTGGGGACCTCTGCTCGCAAAGCGGAGAAGAAAGGTAAAAAAATATATATATTCTCCCCATTACATTGCAGCAATACAAAAAAATTACATTAGGTAATGTTGTACATTTCTGTCATTTTACAGGTGGTGCATCTGCCACACAAAGTGTGGAGTGGCAACAAAATGTTGGGAACCCAACATGATTCCCTTCACGGCCACCCCTGGACTCCGGAGCGCTGCAGCGGAGCTGAAGTCTGACGTGCCAGCAGACTTCTTTGAGCTCCTCATCACGAATGAGCTGCTGGCACACATTACTGAGCAGACAAACCTTTATGCTCGCCAGTACTTTGCCGCTCTCCCTGAAGGCCAACAACACACACACACGCGCGCACACACACACACACGCATACATGCACGTGCACACATTGTTCACGCACGTGCACACATTGTTCACGCACATGCACACATTGTTCACGCGCGTGCACACATTGTTCTGTTGTTATTGTAACTGTTGTTATTCTCTCAAGATTGTTCTCTTTGTCAATTTGTATATAGTTATTTCTTATATTTGTAAATAAAAAAAAACAATTTGCAATCAAAAATCTTTCTCTGTTATTTTAGATGTTTGAGGTGTCACTAAATCAATAAGTATTGATGTCAAAGTCACTTATCTGCTTGTAATACCTCCTTTCACAAAAAGGTCATTTTCTCAAATTTGTTGTCAAAAAACAGTGTTTTTGCTGAAACTTTGCTATGTTCTACTATCAATTACTTGAGAACCGAAAAGGTTCTCAAGTTCCGAAAAGGTAGAAACATTATTTTTTTTCCAGGTGAAAGATGAGAGTCAACACTTTATTTTGATGTGTGCTACGTTTATATAGTGAAAGAACTCCGTATTCTGTGAGTCTTGAAAAATCAGTGAAAATGCTCTGAATCTCTGGTAGACAAGGGCTTAGATTTTGAAAACAGGCTGGTAGAGAAAGAGTTAATGTTGCTGATATCGGCCAATACCGATATTAGCCGATACCAATATTTATTTATTTTTAATTCTGAGATAACATTTTATACAGACTGAAAATCATGCTAAATTAATTTTTGAATGTCTACTTTTATTTTCAAAATGTGTTTTGACTCCTGATTTTTATTTTTTTCAATTTAAATCTTTTTTTATAGTGTAACATTTTTTATTTATTTTTTAATAGTGTAACATTGTGTTCTGCTTCTTGATTGGCTAAGGGACCTTTGCCGATTGATGTTATAGATGGGGGACGCGGGGGGGTGGGGGCGGGGGGGGGCGGGACCAGAGTGGGACTAGACCAGGACCAGACCAGGACAAAACGGTGACTAAACCAGGTCTAAACAAGGACTAAACCTGGACTGGACCAGGTCTAAACCAAGACTGGACCAGGTCTACTAGACCTGGACTAAACCAGGACTAGACCAGGTCTAAACCAGGATTAAACTACCTCTTTGCCTGGTTTCCTGCTAGCTCTGCTATTAGCAACAGCAGCTTCACCGGTGTACCCTGAGCCTTTACAGCCGAACAGAGGTGAGTGAGTTTGTGGAAATGCAGCTGGCATATGGATCCCTCTGTAAATGATCTCTACCTGTTCTTTTCCTGCCTGATTTGCTCTTAGTCGTGGTTTTGAATCACGGCTGAGGCTAGCAGCGACGGGGTCCCGAGGCGAGGGAATGTGCCTCCACGCAGTCCGAGCACATCAAACCTCGACATGAACGAACGCATGCAAGAGCCGCAAGAAACCAGGCAAAGAGCCGCATGCGGTGGTTTAATCCTGGTTTAGACCTGGTCTAGCGGAGACACGATGCTCGCAGCCCCGGGTGGTGACGCGCGGTCTCGCGCCGGTCATGCTGCGCTATCAAGGATTTGAGCACGATGAGCGCACACTTCTCCGCCCCACCCCCGCTTCACTATTAATACATTTTGTTGAAAACCTACGAAAGTTTGAGTGTTTAAACGATAGAGAAATGTGAGAAAATGTTAATTCGAGGGATTACTGTACTGACAAATATCGGTCGTTGATATCGGCCCAATTTAACACATCGGGCCGATACCGATACAGTGGTACCTCACCTTACGAAAGACCCAACAAACAAAAATTCCAAGTTACGAAACGCCTTCACGTTAAATTTTGGTCTCTAGATACGAAAGAGAATTCAAGTTACGAAACGCAAAATCTCAAAAATTCAAATAATGCGCGCACAGCCACACACATTATACGCCTTTCTCAGACTGGATTTAAACTTTTCTCACATTTGTCTCTGTTTAAACACTCAAACTTTCATAGATTTTCAACAAAATGTATTAATAGTGAAGCGTGGGGGGAAGGGGGAGGGTGGAGAAGACTGCGCGCAGACACGTGTGTAATAGCGCAGCATGACCCGGCGCAGGGCTGCGAGCACCCTCCTCTAGACCAGGTGTAAACCAGGTGTAAACCAGGATTAAACCAGGATTAAACCACCGCGGCTCTTGCCTGCGTTCGTTCATGCGCTCAGACTGCGTGCGGTCCTGAGGGGAGCACATCTCCTCCCCTCCTCGCTGCTCGCCTCAGCCGTGACTCGTGAGGTACACCGGTGCTGCTGCTAATAGCAGAGCTAGCACGAAACCAGGAAATGGACCCGCACGCGGCGCTTTAATCCTGGTGTCCAGTCCTGGTTTAGTCCAGGTTTAGTCCTGGTCCAGTCCAGGTATAGACCTTGTTTAGACCTGGTTTAGTCCACGTTTAAGTCCTGGGTCTACAGTCTCTTAGCCAATCAGGATGCAGAACACAGTGTTACACTATAAAAAAAAGTTGCACTATAAAAAAAAAATTTGGAATGAAGCCTTGGAACGAATCAGGCTTTTCCCATTGAAATAGCTACTCAACTTACGAAAAATTCACATTGCGAAACCACTTCTGGAACGAATTAATTTCATAAGGTGAGGTGCCACTGTATGTAAAATTTTGGGCAATATCGGCCGATACCGATGTTAATGCCGATATATCGTGCATCCCTACTATTTATTATAATAATTTGACTATACGTTAATGAATTTGCTATAATAAATAATTTTTGCGATTTTCACAGAGAGCTATGAAAGATGACCACATAAAATGTGCAGTTGGAGTCTGCAAAAAAATTGTGTCAGTCTTTTCATACTCATGGAAAAAAGGAGGGACCTGGCCATGGTACAGGATGAACTGGGTCTTCCAAAGCACCAGCTCACAACTGAGACGCCCTCTAGGTGGAGATCACATCAGATGATGATACAAAAAGTACTAGAGCAGGAGAGAGCCATCAATCAGGTTCTAACAGGTGACAGAAAGTCAAGGCATTTGATCCTCAGGTGGCAAGATGTGGAGATCCTGGACACTGTCAACAAGGTGTGTGGTTGTTTATTTTGTGTGCCGTTTTTAACAAAGCTCTTTTTCTATTTTTTTTTAATAATCTGCAGTCTTTAATTTTATTGTTGTGAAAATAGCATTAATGTCTCTCCCTCTCTCTCGCTCTGTCAGGTGTTGAGCACACTCCAGGACTTCACAAATGCCTTATCTGGAGAGCATTATGTTAGTATGTCATACCTAAAGCCAGTACTTCATCTGTTCAACACTACCATTTTTGCCGAGGAAGACGACAACACTGAACTGGTCAAGGATGTGAAGAGAAACATTCTAGCCTACTTGAATGAGAAATAATCAATCAATCAATCAATCAAGCATTTATAAGGCAAAAGGTCAAATCAAGACACAGATGACCTGCTTGATATTGCATCTTTCCTTGAACCACGATTCAGAACCATCTACACAAAGAAAGAAAAGGTGGAACATGTTATTTCCAGAGCAGTGGAAGAAATCAAGTCACTCAAGGATCAACAGCAAGACCCTCTCCCAGGGCTTTTTGGTGATGCAGGAGCTGCAGCAGGGCCTGTTGCTCCACCTGAGGAAAAGAGAAAAAAAGACCTTGTCCAACTTTTTCAAAAAGCAGAGCACCAGCAGCATGGGCTGCAGTGGATAACACTCTCAGAGGAGTAAAACATCAAAATGGAGCCAAGAGCCTACTTGCAGACCACAGAGGTCAACAGTGATGCAGACCTTTTGCAGTGGTGGAGATGCCATCATACAAACTTCCCCTGTGTTGCAAAATTAGCTCAACATTATTTATGCATACCTGCCACAAGTACTCTGAGAGAGTGTTCAGCATTGGTGGCAATATCGTCATGTGCCACAGAGCTGCACTCAAACCAGATGTTGTGGACTGTCTGGTTTTCCTTGCTCAAAATTTGTGATGGCTGAAATGCCTAATTTATGGAGCTTGTTCATAAGGTTTAAATGTGTGTATTGTTTCTATGCTACAGGATAATTATACCCTGCAAGCCAAGTTGCACTTCTTTTATATTTTTGATTAGGGATGCACCGATGTGAAAATTTTGGCCGATACCGATATCCGATATTAATGTTGCCGTTATGCCCGATAGCTGATATTAACAGATAGCGATTTTTATTTTATTTATTTTAAATTCTGACATAACATGTTATGCAGACTGAAAATCATGCTAAATGAATTTTTGAATGTCTTTTATTTTCAAAACATGTTTTGACTCCATAAAGCTTAACTTATTTTATTCACAAAACCCCTGTGAGAAAGTTTAGATTAAAAAAAAAACACACACACACAAGGATGATAAATCACCATGTGCTGTCCTCACGACACGTGACTATGTGAGGGTAGACAACCAGCGAACTAATAAAGAAAAACTTAGGCGTACTTTTCTTGTTTTATGGAGGTCTCATATACACTCAACAAAAATATAAACGCAACACTTTTGTTTTTGCTCCCATTTTTCCTGAGATGGACCCAAAGATCCAAAATTCACTCCAGATACACAACACTACCATTTCTCTCAAACATTGTTCACAAATCTGTCCAAATGTGTGACAGCGAGCACCTCTGCCCCGCCGAGACAATCCACCCCACCTCACAGGTGCGCCACATCAAGATGCCGATCCGACATCATGACCAGTGCACAGGTGTGCCCCAGACTGCCCACAATAAAAGGCCACCCCGAAATGTGCATTTTTTTTTTTTGCTTTATTGGGGGTCTGGGGACTCAGAACCAGTCAGTATCTGGTGTGACCACCATTTGCCTCATGCAGTGCAACACATCTTCTTCGCATAGAGTTTATCAGATTGTCAGTTGTGGCCTGTGGAATGTTGGTCCACTCCTCTTCAATGGCTCCTCTTCAAATGCACCTGAACACAGGTGCATTTTATTGATGGCATTTTGAATGCACAGAGATACCGTGATGAGATCCTGAGGCCCATTGTTGTGCCATACATCCATGAACATCACCTCATGTTTCAGCAAGATAATGCACGGCCCCATGTTGCAAGGATCTGTACACAATTCTTGGAAGCTGAAAATGTCCCAGTTCTTGCATGGCCAGCATACTCACCGGACATGTCACCCATTGAGCATGTTTGGGATGTGCTTGACAGGCGTATACGACAGCGTGTACCAGCTCCCACTAATATCCAGCAACTTCGCACAGCCACTGAAGAGGAGTGGACCAACATTCCACAGGCCACAATTGACAATCTGATAAACTCTATGCGAAGAAGATGTGTTGCACTGCATGAGGCAAATGGTGGTCACACCAGATACTGACTGGTTCTGAGTCCCCAGACCCCCAATAAAGCAAAAAAAAAAAAATGCATGTTTCGGGGTGGCCTTTTATTGTGGGCAGTCTGGGGCGCACCTGTGCACTGGTCATGATGTCGGATCGGCATCTTGATGTGGCGCACCTGTGAGGTGGGATGGATTGTCTCGGCGGGGCAGAGGTGCTCGCTGTCACACATTTGGACAGATTTGTGAACAATGTTTGAGAGAAATGGTAGTGTTGTGTATCTGGAGTGAATTTTGGATCTTTGGGTCCATCTCAGGAAAAATGGGAGCAAAAACAAAAGTGTTGCGTTTATATTTTTGTTGAGTATATTTTGAACTAAGGCATCAACAATATTTCTCTCCCTTAACTCTTTCACTGCCAGCCTGTTTTCAAAATCTAAGCCTGTAGAGTGCCAGAGATTCAGAGAATTTTCACTGATTTTACAAGACTCACAGAATACTGAGTTCTTTGACTATATAAACATGGCACACATCAAAATAAAGCCTAGACTCTCTTCTTTCACCTGGAAAAAAAATGTTTCTAACCTTTTCGGTTCTCAAATAACTGATAGTAGAACATAGGGAAGTTTCAGCAAAAACACTGGTTTTTGAGCAAGAAATGGAGAAAACGAGCGTTGAGTTCAGAGAAGGATTTCGAGCAGATCAGTGACTTTGACATCAATATTGATTTAGTGACACCTCAAACATCTAAAATAACAGAGAAAGAGATTTTTGATGACAAAGTACATTTTTTATTTACAAATATAAGAATATAAGGCTCTGTGAATAGTGCCAAGAGATGTTTACAGGATATAATAATATCTTTTCATATAAAACAGAACTTTGTTGAGGCTTTGTCTGAGGCCCAGAGTACAGACCCATAATAAAAACTAATACACACACACACACACACACACACATATATATATATATGTACATACACACAAGCCCATGCATAAACCTTTACACACACACACAGCTACACACGCACGCGCGCACGCACGCACACGCGCACGCACGCACGCACGCACGCACACACACACACACACACACACACACACACACACACAACTTCATTCATTACAATTACCATACAGCACCATTACTGCTCCAAGTCAGTAAACTTCTTCTTTGGAGCTGTCGTAGTTCTGAGGAGACTCCCTGATCCGTGCAGCGCACACATGACACGCCCCCTCCTCGGGCACAGTAGATCTCTGCTCAGACCTCGCTGCTTGATCCGGCTTGTCTCTGCGATCCTCTGATCCAGGATCCTGGGTCCCAAGAGCGATCTGATCGCTCCATAGGCGCTGATCAACAGTTATCTGCTTTTCCGGGTTCGCTGGCCTCGCCATCTTACACACATCTATACACACACTGCACTCCTCCTTTCTTCCCCGGCTCTGATCGGCAAATAATGATACAAGATCGCCATCTACAGGTTGAGAGATGTGAATTACACCTCAAAAGTTGCTCCAGGCCGTAACCTAGCAACCCCCGCTGAAAAACGTGTTGAACGTCTATAGACGTTCTGGCACTCAACGGTTGGGTTCGCCCGAACGTCTATAGACGTCTCCGGCAGCCAATGAGTTAATCTATGAAGGGTTACAGTACAAAATATAAATTTCACAGGGCCCCTGGACACAGCATAAAACATTACAGGGCCTCAAACCAGAACAATCAAGAAATTATAAAAGCATGCAAGTTACATGATTTTATAATTTCAAAAATATATGGTTCTAGGTCCAGCTCTACTGCGAGTTGCATGGCAACATCCAGAGAGGAAAGGGTAGCGCCCTCTAGCGATTAATTACAATTAATGCATTTTCGGCCAACGTCTTGATCGACAATTAATTGTAAGTCGATTAATTGTTGACATCCCTCGTCTGTATTCATTATCATACGTGCCAGGGGAAGGATTGCGAGTCGCGCAGATCTGCAGGAAGTGGGGACCTGACAGAAACCAGGGTTCTGGCAAATTGTCTGTTCGCCTGGATTCTAAAATGTATCGATTATGTTAAATTACCCTTTTGTAATCAATTCTCCTGGAAAATGTGATCCAGCTGAACTGGACTCTTTGTTTTGACTGCAACTTCAGCACAAACATGTCCAAGGCCGACAGCTGTCGCTTATCTCACAGACTCTACAAAAACATTGGCACACACTATTGGACTCACAATCACATGTATTAAGTAATACTGACCTGTCCATTTTTAGGATGTCTGCTTCTACTTCAGTTTTCAATCAATTCCATTGATTTCTGATCTGCTCCCTTGCCCCACACCCTTCCTCCTTGTCACCAAAGAAAAAAAAAAAAAACACACCGTATGTTACCTGTCCAATTGTTTTTCTGTCATTACATGTTGTGAATAATTGTCATTGATTGTAACTGCATCGTTTCCACTCTGCATCTCCCAGTTGGCGGCGCATGCAAGCGCAGCGGCCCCTCCCCTAGCCACTCTATCACTGTCCTGCCTGGCTAGCGGGGAAACGAAATTTTGGATTACTCTATGTACAGGTACATATGTTTTTTTGACAATAAAGCAAACTATGACTATGACTATGACATGAAGATCTCTATGCATTGTTCTTGAGCTTATCTTAAGACCACATTAAGTTTGGAGGTCTGTAGCGACTGACTCTGCTGACTCTGACTCTGTTGGTGGTCGCTGCGCACTATGCGCCTCAGCATCCCCTGACCCTGCACCGTCAGTTTACGTGGCCTACCACTTCATGGCTGAGTTGCTGTTGTTCCCAATCACTTCCACTTTGTTATAATACCACTGACAGTTGACTGTGAAATATTTAGGGCGAGGACATTTCACGATTGGACTTGTTGCACAGGTGGAATCCCATCACAGTACCAGGCTAGAATTCACTGAGCTCCTGAGAGGGACCCATTCACAAATATTTGTAGAAACAGTCTGCAGGCCTAGGTGTTTCATTTTATTCACCTGTGGCCATGAAAGTGATGGGAACACCTGATTTTTATTATTTGGATGGGTGGTTTCGCTGCTACAGCGTCATCAGGTTCGCCTGAGTAGTGCCCGGTGTGACTAAATACCATCCGGTCACATGTTCTTTCACTTAAAGTAATATTTTTTTAATACAATATATATTACATATATGCAGTAGTAGAAAAACAGACATATCATCCAGTGTGAGTATTTGGAATTGGACAATCACACAACCACAACATGAATATATTAACACTATTTACACACCACATAAGCAATATTTACAAGTAATTATTTACAAAAAGCAGCTCAAATCCTGTGCTTCATTTAGTCCACCAGGTTCAATTGTTGGCAGTCCCCCCCCCCCCCAGGATTAGGTAGCACTTTCTCAATGCAAACAAACCTCAGGGAGGCAGCAGAACCGTGATTTCTTTCTCTATAATGTCTCGCTATAGCGTAAATAAAAATTGTTGTTTCTATTAGCTGCCTTGTGCTCAGCAATTCTTAACTTTACATTACATCTGGTTCACATACATAATGCCACAAGGGCATATAAGCACATAAATGACATGAGTTGTAGAACAATTAATGAAGTCTTTAATGTTATACGTCTTTCCAGAATGTGGATGATTGAAGGTTTTTGCGTTTATTGTGTTACCACAATGTGCACATCTTCCACATCTATGATTGCCCCAGACTTGTTGGGAGAGCCAACTGTGTTGAGTGGGTTGCGTGTAGGGCTGGGTTCAAAAGATCGATCCACGATTCGATATCGATTCACTATCAAAAAATACGATATCGATCCAAAAATTTGTGGATCGATCTTTTCCAAATGGTTATAGGCACTATTTTCTCGACCGCGGAAGGAGAGCTATAAAAGGCGGGTGCCGGTGAACAAAACTGAAACTTAGCGCGCCTTGCGAGATGGCTGGAGCTGCACAGCTAAAATCACCTCCTGGTTTGAAGGCTGATGTGTGGCATTACTTTGGATTCAAACATTACGACGACAGGGAGGAACTCGACAAGACAAAAGTAGTGTGCAAACTGTGCCAAAGAGAGGTAAAATATAGTGGGAATACCACAAATCTCCGCAACCACCTATCCAGGCACCACGCAGACACCGTTTCAGCTAAACCTGCAGCGAACCAAACTGCATTGGAGAAGGCATTTGGTGTTAAATTGCCTTCTAATTCTCAGCGTGCCTTGAGCATAACCGAGGGTGTTGGCATATTTATTAGTAAAGACATACGCCCGTACAGTGTGGTAGAAAATGCTGGATTCAGACTACTCATAAAGAGACTGGAACCACGCTATGTCCTGCCCACTCGCAAACATTTGAGCGAAACTGTTATCCCAAAGATGTATACGGAAACTAAAGAAAAACTTGCACATTCCCTGAAGTCTGCCGAGAGAGTGGCACTGACATGTGATTGTTGGACATCAAGAAATACTGTGTCATATCTGACTATCACGTCTCATCACATTGACGATAAATGGAGGCTAGTGTCTAACGTGTTTCAGACCAGAGCTGTTGAAATGAGCCACACCGCAAGCAATCTTGCTGATCTGCTCACCGAAGCCATAAAAGAGTGGGAAATATCCGACAAAGACCCCGCAATTGTTACAGATAATGCCGCGAACATTGTGGGAGCTGTGCGATTAACGGGACATTTTCATATGGGGTGTTTCGCGCATCTTCTCAACTTGGCATCGCAAGCAGGTCTAAAAACTCCAGCGGTCGCACGTTTACTGGGGCGAGTTAGGCGAATTGTGGCATTTTTTCACCGAAGCCCCACTGCAAGCCACGCACTACAAGAGAAGCAAAAACTTCTTCAGTTGCCACAACACAAGCTCGTAGTGGACGTCATGACCAGATGGAACAGCTCCCTGGATATGATTGAGCGCTTCCTCGAGCAGCAGCCAGCCATCTCTGCAGCGCTGCTGTCACCCGACGTCCGCAGGAGGTAAAGCGATATCTGCACTTTAACGGAGACGGACATCACCGCCGCAGAGGACGTGGTGAAATGTCTAGGGCCAATGAAGACGGCCACGCTTGCCATCTCCGAGGAGGCGTCTCCAACTATGTCCATGGTTGCGCCACTGCAGTCCCAGCTTTTGAGTCAAATGAAATGTACTGCTGATGACTCTGCTGTGATAAAGGAGCTGAAAACAGCAGTGCATAACAACTTAAGTCCAAGGTATGTTATTTTAGCATTCCTATGTAATAGCCTAGTATTAGTTTATTATGGAGTTTTAATAGACTTTTCTCTGATTTTATTTATATTTTATTTAGAAGAGCAATCATTTAACCTCCTTAATTTTAGACTGTAGAATTAGTATATAATAGTGTGTTTGCATGACTGACTGTTGCATGTGCATGCATTTACTGTAGGCCTACCATGGCTTACACAACATGCACACGCAAAAATATACATATATGAAGTGATATTTGTTCCTCTATATAGATATGAAGCCCTGAAGGATACCTTGTGTGTAGCATCATCACTGGATCCACGTTTCAAGACGCTACCATTCCTCTCTGACGAGGCACGTGATGCTGTCTTCTTGAAATTGACCTCTGAAGCTGTTCATCTGAACCAATCAACTGTTGTAAGTTTGCAGACTATGGGCCTGTGTACATTTGAATATTCAGACTTGGTGTCTATATAGTTTTTATTTTTTGAATTGGGCTGAAAAAAAGGAATTCAGATTAATTTGTCTATTATTTTCCAATGATTTTTTACATCAGCAGAATCCTGAGGAAACTACAGCAGAGCAAGATGACTCCTCCCATGGTTCAACTGATGTGCCTATGCCTGCACCAACTCAACCAAAGAGGCCAAAAGACTCATCTGCTCTCATGGCTTTACTGGGGTCAACATACACGCCAAAAACACCACTAGAAAGGAAAACTCCTACTGAAAGAGCTGAGGTAGAGGTCACCGCATACAGGAAAGTACCATCTATTCCTCCTTCTCAAAATCCACTGACATGGTGGCAGGTGCATGCAGAGGAGTTTCCTCTCCTGGCAGACTTAGCAAAGCAGTATCTCTGCATACCAGGGACCAGTGTCCCATCTGAGCGAGTCTTCTCAACCGCTGGTGACATTGTTACTGCTCAAAGGAGCTGCCTCTCTCCACAGCATGTAGACCAGCTCCTTTTCCTACAGAAAAATTACACAATTCCTGAAGACTAGGAATCCCAGTCAAGCTACTGTTTTTATGTTCTTTGTGGACATTGTTAGTTAGTTCTGGTCATTGTTGTTTTAACCTTGCCATGGGTATGTTGTTCCAAAAGAGGGCCATGAACAGTAATGGTCAATTTCTTATATGATTGCTGTGCTTGCTGAGGTACTTTTTTCTTTGTAGTCAGAAACCCTGCCATGGGCATGTTATTCAAGCAAAATCTGGCTGACTGTTATGGTTATGATGAATAATTATAATAAAACTGGGAATTTTTTACTTCAAAATAAATGCTTTACATTCTTGACTCGTCTCTCTGTGTATATTCCTCTTACACATACACAGATAAATGCACAAACACATATGGGGCTGTTCCTGTCAATGGGGACAATTCAGCAATATGTAAGTAGATCGATATCGAATCGGATCGGATCGTGGATCGAATCGTATCGTGGCCTTGTGAATCGAAATTGAATCGATCCAGGAAATCAGGATCGATACCCAGCCCTAGTTGCGTGTACATGGAGTTCACTACTATATCTCTAATGTTTTTTCCTCTTTTGAAGCAGAAGCGTGGTCTGTGGGAGGATAAGTGATTCAAGGTTGGGTCACACTCTAGTACACCCCAGTGCTTGTTAATGATCTTTTTAACTTGTTTTGAAGCAGTCGAATACTGTGACACAAATGTGACTCTATTGGCATTGTGGCATTGAGCAGGTTGAGGATGTAAAAGTTCTCTTCTCTCCTTCTGGTTAGCTTTCTCTATGGCTCTATCAATCAAAGACTGACTGTACCTTCTTTGTTTGTAACGTTCAGACATTTCCTGAGCCTTTAACACAAAGTCCTTTTTCCCTAGTACAAATTCTCTTGAGTCTGATAAATTGTCCATAGGGAACAGTGTCAATTAGATGGTTAGGGTGGAAGCTACTGGCGTGCAGTATTGTGTTTCTGTCTCTTTTCAGAAAATTGAGGTATCCAATTGTCTTTCACTGTTTACTGTCACTAACAGGTCCAGAAAATGGATACTCTGTTGGCTGTGTTCCATTGTAAAATTCAGGTTGGGGTACGTGTTAATATAGTCTTTAAAAGCTGTGAGTTCACCTTCATTGCCTACAAAACCCATTAGGATATCATCAATAAACCTATAGTAAAACAAAACATGACTGGCAAAGGGGTTGTTGTTGAAGATATGTCTTTTCTACCACAGTCTCATGTATAAATTGGCATAATTGGGTGCAAATGGTGATCCCATGCTGCCTTGACATTGTAGAAAATATTTCTTAACATGAAATAATTAGATTTTAGATACAATGAGCTAGTGTTGTCATGATACTAACATTTCATTAAAGTCTTTTTTATAGAACAGAATGCAATTTTCAATATAAAATAATTGAATTTTTTTTAGCATGCGGTCACCATCTTATATTCTTGTTGCCATGCTAAAATTTCTAATTTGATTGATACTAAGGGATATTGTCTATATCGATTCTGATACCTCAAAGAAAATAAAAAAATTACAATAGAATGTCACTGAATGTTATATGATAAAAGAAGAAATTCAGTTTGTCAACTGGACAAAGTTTGTTTGGTCGAAAATGTTTCGCCGCTCATCCAAGAGCCTTCGTCAGTTCTTTGTCAGAAATGACGAAGCCTCTCGGATGAGCGGCGAAACGTTTTCGACCAAACAAACTTTGTCCAGTTGACAAATTGAATTTCTTCTTTTATCATGGATTCTACCTGGATGACTGAGGGACTCTTCACGCACTGAATGTTATAGAATATGTATGTATAATCGATGAAAATCAGAAATTGTTTATTCATTAAGATTTAAAGGTTCGATCTAAAATTGACTCTTGTGAGCTTTAAGATGCTTTTACTTCCTCAAAAACATAGTCCGAGTTGTGTTTTTGTTTCATTCACGTTTGAGTAACTCTGACTAACTTAGGCCCTGTCTGCACGACAACGTTCCTGTTGTTTTTTTTTATGCAGGGTGAAAAAAAGTCACACGTGTTGAATCAGTAAATATTTGCGTCAAGATGAGCACGGAGCGCTGAGTGAAAACGATGTAGTACATATGTCACACCGATAAGTGGCGCTGTAAACAGGAAACAGCCAGAGCCCCCAGACATGCAAGACTACAAAGAGCACATGCGCATATAGTCCTTTCTCTTTCGTAAACAAGCAAACACGTGTGTGTTAGGGACCGTCAACCAATGCGAAATTATTTTGTCCCCCTGCTCCACCAATGTAGCAGGGACTCACACCGGTAATGTGAAAATGTTGACGTCCCTAACATAGACGCCAGAGAACGAAGGTTTGAGCTGAGCAGAGTTTTTGTCTATAAATCGATAGTTTGTATTACTTGCTATCGTTTTATTAGATAGACATTAACAAGTAGAACTCTCGTTAACCTTGGTCGTGTTATTTAGGCAAAATGCTTGTTTGGATCTTAATACGGGAATGTTAAACATACTCGGACATTATGTTGGCTTTCCTGCGAGAATATACAACCGGGGACCATCACCAACGGGCAGCTATATAGTTGTGTGAATTTGTGTAAAGAAAACAGAAATGCTTCTATATATTTTTGTGTGTGATACTGCATGTGCCTGTTTGTAAAAGGTAAATTTTCATTCAATAAAAAAGCCAAGAAATGGTTGCTCTTTTTCTTTATTTACAGCACACAACACCCTGAAATTGGTATGGGCTCCTCATTGTCCACTATCTGCCTTTTCAGCGATGGGATCTTTCCAGTTTTAAAATACGCGTTTAGCTTTGAATTGGCAAACACTCGTGTGTCGTGCGTACTGCCAGGCCACGACGTGTGTAATTGTATAGGTTTCTCCACTGGGGTTGCACTGCATAGTATAAATAAACTTAGAAATGTCCGCATAACAAACTCAACTCCATTGTCCGCCATGGTTGTTGTTATCTGGTCGTTACCAGCGGAAGGCACAGGGTTACCTTCTGGTCAATGGTCACGTGATGATTACGGCATCGCGACGTCATCGTTTTCCCAAAAGGCGCGTTTTTGCCCGCCCACTAGGGTTGGGCGGTAATACGGTATACTGTAGTATCTAAAAATAGCAATGGTATCAGATTCATTACTGTCATTAAAAAAAAAAAAATCTTGCCCTAATATAATATTAACTATAATTAATTTAATGCCTAAATAAAGAGTGTTTGTCCAGCACTTATGTATGTGTGGTTGTGTTTGTTAATTTAATACTATTACAGTTTAAAACTAATATTACTATCGGAGAGATGACGTTCGATGAAGTTCCTGGATGTTGCGTTGTCACGCGACATTACCGCTCATAAGGGAGAAGGAGAAGACAACATGACAGGCAACAAAGAAAAACACAACATCTGCAATTTGGCAGCATTTCGGATTTCGGCCAAATGACAAGGGAGAGCCGGCTAATGTCAACGAGGCTGTGTGTAAAATGTGCATGAAGACGGTGGCGGCACTGAAGAGGAGCGAGCAGAAGCAGAGGCAACTGCATATTGTCGCGAGTGTAGTGCACTCGTGAATGTATGCATAATTCACCTTCTTAACTGTGTTGTTACAGCTTTGCCATGCGGGTTTTGCTCAGTTCTTGGTTAAGCACTTGGTTATAAAGTCAATGCTTCTGATAATAGTTGCGGTCCCTTTAAGAAAGGTTTGACACGCTGCTTTTGTGTTCTAGCGCAGCGCCCTTTCTGATATTCTCGCGTGTTAATAAAAACGACTCACCGTTTTTGAGTCTGAAATGTGAGAAGTTTTCGGGTTTGTTATTACAAACGCAACTTCCACACGAGGCTGTTATTCTGGGAGATGAAGACCCCCTTCTTTGGTGGAAATCCAATGGAGTCAGGCGCTTTCCTCTGATGTCGAGGGTTGCCCGAAAATACCTGTGCATTTGTGCCACAAGCTCTCCATCGGAACGGGTCTTCAGCACCGCGGGCAAAGTTGTCAATCCACAACGTGCTCTACTCAAGCCGGAAAAAGTGAACATGCTGGTTTTGCATTCAATAGCTTAATATTTTTATTTTCAATAAGGAGTAGCTTTTTCTGACGGACGAAAACGGTCCGGGATGTTGTATAGTTGTTGATTTATTTGATTCATGTTAATAAATTTTAAAAATATACAAACGAGCAGTATTTTCCACTGCGTTCTCAGGACAGGGTTATATATGCACATTTTCGGTTATGTCTTGTTATTTATTTTCTTATTTGATAAGATCAAGTATTTTATTTATTTGATTCCTGTTGGTTTGTTAGCTTTAGCCCACAGACAATTTGTTATTTCTATCGTTCTCCGACTTCTCCACTCTGGAACACGTTTTTGAAAAACACAGTTTTCACCCCCCAAAAACGCCGGCGCCATGTGGACGACAGGCCCAAACGAAGACAAACTTCCCCGTTTCCACCAAAAAACGTTGTCGTGGGGACAGGGCCTTAGTCTGTCTAAATCTCCAAAGCTTAAAATGCTCTGTTCCACCTTGTGATGTCATGAAGCGGTAGTTTTCAAGTCAACAGTTACTTTAATCTTTAGTTCAGTAGAGATTAGAGAAGTTCAGCTCTTTGCCAAATGATTCTAGTGAAGCTGTATGGATGTTTAAAAACACAGTGAAGTACTTCCTATATTACCACATGGCATCACAAGGTGGAACAGAGTGTTTTCTGTTTGAGAGAAGAACTTAGCCTAAATCTGCAGGGTTTGTTAAACATGTGGGAATGAAACAAAGCACAACTCCAGGTCTGTTTGTGATGAGGAAACTACATTAGAACAGATCAGAAAACAGCATTATATGGGCCTTTTAAGGATTTTAGCTCAGTCAGACTAATTGGCCTAATTATATCAACAAAATACAAAGCAGGATTACATTATTGCAAAGAGCTTTCATAGCTCTCATACCATATCAAGTGTGTTGCACAAAAGCACAAAGGCCAGGAGGTACTGAATGTTCTCCTTAGTCTACACTGAGCTAAAATTACAATAGCCTGCAAACCTACTAAGCACTCAACAGGGCATTTAACACAACAGCGTGTTCCAAGTCAACGGACACACGCTTGGAAAACAAATGTACAGAACTTCAGAACAGACTTCAGGTCATTCTCAAGTCATTACAAACTACAGGCTCTGCTCAGTCACGTGGACCAGTCTGACCAATACCATCGCACGCTGGAGGACGTACGTCAGGGCACTCGGAACTGTCAAAAAAGACAGTTTTCCCCAGAAACAGAAGAGAAACAGCCCTCTGTGAAGGTTCTGAAGATGAGCGGGAGGTGAATTATGTGTTAGCCTTCAAAGCTGTTTGCTATGTGACCGAGGGTGCTGTAGTATACTCCCTTTGACAGAGAAAAACGTGTATATCCACGTGGACTGGATTTGGAATCTCCTTCGGGTACCACTCTGCGGGCTAAATGAGCTGACCCTGACGCAAAAGTAGAGGCATGTTCCGGGTAGAGCCGCTCCTACCTGGCTCTGCTGCTGGAGTCTCTCCTGGAGGATCGCCTGGGCCAGCCCGCCGGTAGCGCTGTCTCCTCCCGACGCGGGCTTCTCCATGGACAGTGTGCGAATATTGTCCACTGTAGCCGGGCACAAGGCGCCCACTGTCCCGCTCCTGAGCCGCAGAAAGCCGCGGCTCGCTCGCACACACATGGGGAAGACACACGAAGCCGACATGTTGGATGTTGGAGAGCACTGCCGGTGCGTGACGCAACTGAAAAGGACAAACCGAGTGACAGGACTAACGGCCAATTAGAATAACGATAGACCACATTGACCATGAAATAGGCGGGGCTTGACCTGTTCTGCCCAATCAGAATCAAAAGTGCCACTGACCTTCGAACAACCCACACAGAGCGCCATGTTTGTTATGGGCACTGGGGGCAGTGTCGGTACCCGATGTGGGCGGAAGTACCTGATGTGGGCTCTGTGTTCGCACATGTGCAGTTTGTGTATTGTTGTACGGGTTTCACGACAGTGCCCGATTCGTTCCTTGCAGTTGGTTTACGGCTCTGTCTGCAGATGACCTCAGGGTGGTTGTCTCGTGTGATTTATCTATCTTTTTTTTAAAATCTTTTTGTATCTTTATCTATCCAGAGCTGACGAAGCCTCTCGGATGAGCGGCGAAACGTTTTCAACCAAACAAACTTTGTCCAGTTGACAAATTGAACTTCTCCTTTTATTATACATTTTATTATTATTATTATTATTATTATTATTATTATTATTATTATTATTATTATTATTATTATTATTATTATTTTCTATTTGGAGGTAAATTAACCTTAGCATTTGCATTTTGTTAATTTTATTTGTATTCCTCATGTAACATGTCCTCTGTAATGGAAGTCGGGGACATTTTGGTGTTAAATCCACGTGAAGATACCAACCTAACAAAAACATTTTTTTAAGGTTCTACAGTTGCCTCAAAAAGTTCTTAGACTCACTTTTAATTTCTTATTTATTTATTTTGTATATATTATGTATTTTTTAATACATAATATAATATATTAATTAATTTATTTGAGTATTTATTTACATACATATTTTTATTTTTGATGTATAATTAATTTATTATTTATTTATTACATTTTTTTATCTTTATCTATCTATCTATCATGCCGAAAATTGCCTTCGTTGTCAAAATACGTGTCTGTCGTAAATGAAATAAATAATAAAAAAAAAAAGCCCAAATCGGGCAGATAAACCCTCCTTCTTCCTGATACGTCATTATATGTCATTATACGTCATTGTGCGCATGTGCAGAACGCACAGAGCCCACATCGGGTACTTCAGCCCACATCGGGCACCCACAGGCAGTGTGTGCACGAGTCTACAGGGCTAGAGCTCTCCTCAACTGAACCCGGGTCTGCGGCTGCACGGCACATCTCTGGGGGATGTGTAGGGAGTATTCTGATATCATGCACACACAATACATCTGATATTACATAACCAGAGCTGTCACAGTCAACCTGCTCCAAAAGCCTAGACTTAGATTTAGACTTAGACTTAGACTAACTTTATTGATCCACAAGGGAAATTGTTTGGGTAGTAGCTCACTCATCAAATATAATATATGATATATAACAGAGGGTAAAAAAAATAGATGGAATAGCAACCAAAGAGCAACAGACCAGTGTCAAATGAGACATAAGTATGATGGAATAATTATATATATTATTAACTTTTGTGATTCTTTAATCTTTAGAAATGAAGTTTCAAATGTGTACGTGACTTGTGATCATATGTTTTGAGTTGCAGAAATGTCAGATATCTGAGGGGAGACGTGAGCAGACAGCTTGGCTCCTACACTATCTAAGTCACAGTGACATTGTCACTGTGATAGATGTCGTAACTGGAATTATCTTACAAGTGTTTTTGTTTTAATGATTATGTTTTGTCGGCTGTCCTGCCACGTGTTTCCCCCACCCCTTTATGGGCAGGGCAGCGATTGTAACTAAGGTTGTGAAAACTGAATAACTATGCAGCGGAGGGCACAGAGAACCGGGGCACTCAGAGCAGATTGTGCCAGAGCAGATCTGGGCTTTCCTCTCTGACCGTTTTCTGCTTCCAAGTGAAAAACCTAATCTGTCTTGTCTTCCTTTCCTTGTTTACAGTATATGTTGGGTTTACCAGCACCCATCAATTATAATTATAAAAATTAAAAAAATGATAATAAATGTATATGTACATTTAAATGTATATGCAGTGTTGGGAAAGTTCATTTTCTACATGAACTAGTTCAAAGTTCACACATTTCAAAATGAACTAGTTCGTTCAGAGTTCATAATTGTTTATAGTTAGTAGCTCGTTCATAGTTCCAAAAAATGAACTAGTTCATAGTTCTTTTTTTTCCCCAATACATTGCTGCGAGCTATTATTTTTCAATATCATAAAGCCCATATAGAACCATAGACAGCAATTATTATATTAGTTTTAACAATCAAACCATGTGTTATTCATGTGTTATCTCCATCTTCAATTTCACATCCTTATCCAACTATAAATAACGGTCCCCATAATGATAAAACACCTTACCTGGCCAGCCAAATGATATCTCTCTGTATTTCCTATACACCGCGATACCATTTGGACACTCTCCATCCACTCTCGCTCCTCCGGTTCCAAACCGACTCCGCGATTCTGATTCGTTCAAAGATGGTGACGTCAGTGCACCCGCCTTTGCCCGCAAAGTCACTCTTAGGCAGCGGAAGTTCCGCCTCAGTTTTGAATCAAGATGGCGCAATCTCTGATTGGTTCACTTAGCTGTCTGTCTACGCGCAACCGCAGCGCATTCTGTGGATCAAACGTTACCAGACTCACTCGCTGGTACAGCGATGAGTCATGGATTCTTCCAGGCAATAAAACACCTGCAATTCAACATAATAAAGAAAATACTTAAATAACCCCCATATGGTATGACTTAATTAACTAAGAGACTTAACAAAACAAAATAAACCTACAAATTAACATTAGTGATTCCCCCCTTAATGTGGCCCCCTTTAGCGCACCACTCTGCGCTGTTTCTCGCAAGACCAGGAAGTGCCGCAGTTTGGCCCTTGAACCAGAGAGCGGCGTGGAGGAGAAGGTCGGGAGAGCATGAGGGGAACAGAGTCCAGATAGCAGGAAACAGTTTGTAAGCACTCCTGCAGGAGCAGCGAAAGGTTTGAGGCAACCCAGGCGGAGCGCTCCTCGCGCGCTGCGCGAGAGGGAGAGAGGTGCCGGTCAGGGGAAGGGGGGGCACGTGGATCGGAAATTTCAGATCGATGGATCAGAAATCTGAGACCCTATTGAACGAAGTTAAAGAGATAGTGCGTGTCGTTCACAGACACCAGAATGAACTCGTTCACAGTTCGTTCATCAGGCAGTAATACAGAGCGTTCAGTTCACGGTCACCCAAAATATGAACGCGTTCATGAACTATCGTTCAGTGAACGCGTTCAGGGACAACACTGTGTATATGTACATCAATATGTATGTTAATATGTGCATAGTAAATGTATATGTAAAAATTAGAATAAAACAGAAAAATAAGTAATAAAATATACAATATCAAATAAGATATCCAATTACAGCTATATACAGTTCAAGTAGGGAGTATTATCTATACATAAGGGTGAGTTGTTGTACAGTTGTTTGGAGTATGGTATGAATGTAGTCCTGTATTTCTCGCTGTTTGAGCGGAGCTGTAGGAGTCTGTAGAGACAGTGTCCAAGAGACATGGGAAGGATGGAGTTAAAGGTACACGTTTCTGGATTGTTCGTCACCTGCTTGTCCCCATGTCGATGTTATTGATTTGTCAGAAATGCTCCACAGCATGCAGAAAACTGAATTTATTCAATTGTTATTGCTAAACTTGAAAAACATGCGTTCTTATTGTGAGCGGTGTCGCCTCTCCATAGATCTGAACTGTAACTTGGCCTGGCTTTGTCATTTGCTTGTCTCTTATTTGGGTTTAGCAAGTTTAACATAAGTTTATCATAACATCTCCATGGAGACAAGCAAGTGTGAGATCCTTCAGTAGAAAATTTACATAATGCGCCTTTAATTCTTGGTGAAGAACAGGGTAAAGAAATTAAAGCCACTTGCAGGCCGCCAGGGACCCGCGACCGCCCGCCATGCCACTCTCTCTTCCGCCCAGCTGACAGCTCGTCCACCAGAAAAATTATATAATGCACCATTAGATATTTTGTAAGAGTCAGTGTGCCCCTGCTGGCCATGAAATATGCCACATGTCCAAAATATGTTTTTCTTATAATCATTCATAGAATTCAATCCCCAAATTTGCACAGGTCCTGCATCTGGAATTTACATAATGTACTTTTAAATGGTTTTGGGGGAGTCTGTGCGCTTGTACTGGCCAACCATGAAAAATGCTAACGTGCCATTTTCCTCCCCTTTTTTCTAGCTGGATGCATGTGTGAATTTGTGTGTTATCTGCGTGTGTGTGTTGAATGCCTGGGGGTGAGGTGGGGAGGAGTTGTTTTGCCTTTTAATTTCAATTATTTTAAGAGGAGGTCAGTCATAAGCCTTTTCTGCACTGTTCTATTATTTTCTTTTTCTTTTGTGTGTATTTTTGTTGTTTTAAATGCTGGGTGCAAACATTAATGAATAAAATGAATAAATAAAAATATGAAGACAGGAAATGGCGCCTTCGACGCCAGGACATATGGTCTATCCAATATGGCTGTTTGGTTGCCTAGCAACGGCGTAATACATTTTTTTGTTCCTATTCCCATGAGCCATATATGTAGCAAATTACGTGTGACTAGACCAAAGTTTTTGCCGTGCATCCTAATGGCGGGGACAGATGTTTGGCCTGTTACCATGGCAACATGATGCGAGATGGAGTGGGGGTGTCACTGTGTTTTTTGATCGAGACCCTGTCACAAATGTGTCATCCAAATTCGGTGTGTCTACGGCAAAGTAACATTTTTCTGTTCCATACAATCTCCCTAGGGGGCGCTATTATGGACAATTTAGATTTTCTTATATCAATCTATTTAGGGCCACGGTGTCCACCAATGATTAAAGTTTGTTTGAAATCGGCCAAAGTATGTGCGAATTATCACTCGTCGAAGTTTGACAGCCACCAGGTCACATGGTCTATCCAGTATGGCTGGTTGGTTTCCTAGCAATGGCGTAATATACTTTTTTGTTTCTCTTCCCATGATGCATCTGTGTACCAAATTTGGTTTGTCTACACCAAAGGTTTTGCAGAGGATCCTAATGGCAAAGACAGATGTTTGGCCTGTTGCCATGGCAATGCGATGGGAGATGGCGTGGGGGCGTCATTGAGGTATTTTATCGAGTCATGAATATGTGTACAGTTGGGTTAGATTCAGTTTCTGTCTGGGCTCTTGTTTAGCATACCCATTCAGTACCATAATGGGTGTTTCCACACCTCTGGACCTGGCCTGGCTACCCTATTGTTTTCTTTGTTTTGATTTAGGTTTGAGAATGGAATTATATATGGGAGACAAATTGTGTCTGACCCCTCCTTTCCTGTTCAATGAAGGATTCTCTTTATTGACAAAAATAGCCTCTTTAACTCCCCTCTCAAACCAGCTCTTTTCCCTGGCTAAGATCTGTACCTCACTGTCCTCAAAGGAGTGGCCCGTGGCTTCTAGGTGGAATTGTACGGCAGATGAAGGTCCACTCTGGCACGCCCCGTTAGCAACCCCATGCCGGCTGTTTTAAGGGCCATGGACCTGTCCATTTCAATCTCATGCACCACCCCAACCTGCAAGAAATGTTCCCTGATGTCCATCGTATCCTACTGCAACACCTTCAATAAAGGGATCTACTCTAAGCATTCAAAAGTGTCTGGAGCTTAAGGTTGTTTTTTCCTCATACAGTATATAATAAACCACAATTTTTTTATTTCACTCAATTCTGAGTTTGTATGTGTAAATGGGATAAATTTATTAAAAAAAAAAATCCAAAATGAGATTGTGCACCACCCCTAAGTGCTGTTACAGTTTAAATGCCCATCGATTTGAGCATCCTGAGGCAGAAGTGGAGTTGTTTTTACAGCAGTGACAACGCAAGTAAGTAACATTTTAACAGTGTATTGGTTTTATTGTATGTTTTAACCAATTAAGCATGTAAGGACCGATATGTGAATGTTAGATTTGCGGCAGAATATCTACGTCAAATGATAATAGTTTGGATTTAACATTTGACTGCATCGTTATTGTTTTCATTACGTATCGTATTTTGTTATTTTGTTTCCATGTGAATGTAGAAAACATTGTATATATATTATATTACGTTCCCATTACATTTGTTTAATGTCCCCTGCAGTACAGTTTTTTCATTACACACTTAATTTTTTTCTAACAGGAACGTGTTCATCAGCTCAGTGCTTTGATAGCTGGATGTTTGTTCCACGGAAGATTTCAGCCTCTATGTATGTATTTGTTTTGTTATTATCTAGCCACATGAATCCCATTATTTAGATGAAATTCCCAGCAGAAGAAATGTGGATTTGTCCAGTAAATGTAGGTGCTCACTGGATTTTAGTGGTAAGTGCCTTTCTTATATTTTCTTCAGACCTATTTCTGGCATGTATAATATATGGGGATTTCTGCTGACCTCATGCAGCAGAGGTCAATTTTTATTAAGGGGTTTGCTACATAAATGAGACTGTGAGTCAGAGGTGGTAGTCTGCAGCACTGGGTTCCCCCAGGGAACTGTCCTCTCACCCTTCCTCTTCACCATCTACACCTTGGACTTCACATATAACACAGACAGCTGCCATCTCCAGAAGTTCTCAGACGACTCAGCCATTGTGGGGAACAAGCTGGAGTACCGCTCGGTCATCAGTGACTGGTGTGGGCGCAACCACCTGAGCCTGAACACCAGTAAAACAAAGGAGCTGGTGATCAACTTCAGGAGGAGACCACTACCTCACTCACCGGTGAACATCCAGGGGCAGGACATAGAGACTGTGGACAGTTTCAAGTACATGGGTGTTCACCTCAACAATAAACTGGACTGGTCCCAAAACACCAACGCCCTGTACAAGAAGGGCCAAAGTCGCCTCCACCTCCTGAGGAGTGTGCAGGCCTCTGCTCAAGACTTTTTATGATTCTGTGGTGGCCTCTGCTCTCCTCTACGCTGTCGTCTGCTGGGCCCTGAGCAGCATAGAACGGGACAGAAAAAGACTCAACAAGCTGGTCAGGAGGGCCAGCTCTGTCCTGGGCTGTCCTCTGGACTCTGTAGAGGACGAGAGGAGGGTACTGGCCAAATTCACGTCCATCATGAATGACACCTCTCACCCTCTCCACCGGACTGTAGAGGAGCTGGGCAGCTCCTTCAGCAGCCGACTGAGGCACCCCCAGTGCAAGAAGGAGCGCTACCGCAGATCCTTCATCCCCACCGCCATCAGACTGTACAACTCCACTGTATAGTCCAAACGTGCAATATTGTCTTTCAATACTCTCCTACTTACTGTTTCTTCTTATTATTACTTGTATAACTCCACTGTATGGTCCTATCGTGCAATATCGTTTTTCCAACGTGCTATCGTGCAATATCGTTTTTCCAATGTGCAATATTGTTTTTTCAATACTCTCCCTGTCACTGTTTTATTATTATTACTTATTCCAATTATTACTTATTTTATTATTATTATTACTTATCTTTATGCCATTCTTGCCTGCATGCACTTTTCTTTCTTGTTCAAACTGTCCCTACCTGGAGCTACTGTGACAAGTAAATTTCTCCTGCGTGAGATCAATAAAGTCTTATCTTATCTTATCTTATAAATATGTACATGTGATGGAATAACACGAATGTGGTAAGCATTTATAGATTGCCAACATGTCAGAAAAGATCTTGCTTCTTGTTGATCCATTGGGTAATGAAAAGAAGTATGACCCTACGAAATTTGAGGTAACGTTTGAGAAAAATTTGAAGTCCTTAGACTTTTGTATGTGATAATGTGTCTCATGTATCACATATGCTTGTTATGCTTTTCACACAATGATAGGAACTTCTTGAGGATGGAAGTCCGTGAAGTCCCAAGACAGAAATGGACTGTTCAAACTGTTGTTCATGGCAAGCAGCAAGATGCAGTAGTTGTGGGTTTTTGTTTTTAAAGGTAAAGATTTCAGTGTTTCAAGTTATTTGTTTCTCTTAATGCATAAAATTGCATTTTGAAGTATGCAGAAGAGATTCTGAAAAACGTCAACATCATGTCGATCAAAACACACCCTGAAGAGGTCTTGAAGGCCGATTGGAGGTTGCATGTACCCTCCTAGAGGCATCACAGTTGGGGTAAATTTCCCTCCTTGGATGGATTGTATATATTTTTGTAAATAAATATTTGTTATAATGTTTCTTCTGTTGTCCCTTTTCCTGTCATGAATAATAGACAAGCCCATTGTTTTAAATTGAATTGCATGAAAGTGTCCCATCTTCAGTGTCCCCTGTATCACAAAGGTGAGGTATACTACTTTTATTGGATACATTATTTGGGTGAAGATATATGTCTGTCAAGATTTGCTACCTCTTCACATATTCATATAAATGAGTAAATAATGGTGATTCTACTGTGGGAGCAATATTTGATGGGTTAAGAGGGCTGTCAGTATGTGCTACCTCTGAGCTACCTTCTGTCGGAGCCTTATTTGATAGCGTAATACAACTGTCGAAATGAACTGCCTATGCACATATAAATGAGTTTAAATTTTACATGACTAAGTTATAAAGTATGATTAACATATGTAAACACCATACAACTCTCTAATCCAAAAATCTCTAATCCAAAGACATATCTTGTAAAACTGCAAAGATTAGCTTTGAATTATTGAATTAATTAATGAATTAATTGAATTGAATTAACTGTAAACGAAAAATGTAAGGTAGCTTATTTCAAATGGGGGTGTAAATCGATAGATGCCACAGTTGATTTAGGCTACTAGGACTGTCGGCCCACTGTGAAAATCGATATGCGGTATACCCGATTACCGGTCCAGGCCTGGCAACAGGAGCACTGCGCTCCTATTGCTTCTGTTGCCTAGCGTATGTTTTGAACAGCGCATGTTTTGAACCGCTGTGCTCCCGTTTCCCAGCACAAACTGTATAAGTGCATGTTTTGAACTGCTCAAACCTCTGCATTTTAGAACTACATCACTCAGATACATTCACACAAACTCACTCACACAAACTCACTCACCTCACACAAACTCACTCTATCACTCACACACTCACACACTCACATAAACTCACACACACTCACTCACACAATCACACACAAACTCACTCACACACTCATTCACACAAACTCACACACACACACACACACACTCACTCACACACATTCACTCACACAAACTCACTCACTCACTCACACAAACTCACTCACTCACACACACACACACACACACACACACTCACATAAACTCACACACTCACTCACACAATCACACACACACACAAACTCACTCACACACTCATTCACACAAACTCACACACACACACACACACACTCACTCACACACATTCACTCACACAAACTCACTCACTCACACAAACACACACACACATACACACACACACAAACTCACTCACACAAACTCACACACACTCACACAAACTCACTCACACAAACTCACTCACACACACACTCACTCACACAAACTCACACACACTCACACAAACTCACTCACACACACACACTCACTCACACAAACTCACTCACTCACACAAATTCTCTCACACAAACTCACACACACTCACACAAACTCACTCACACAAACTCACTCACACAAACTCACTCACTCACACAAATTCTCTCACACAAACTCACTCACACAAACTCACTCACACACACACACTCACTCACACAAACTCACACACACTCACACAAACTCATTCACACACACACTCACTCACACACACTCACACAAACTCACACACACTCACACAAACTCACTCACACAAACTCATTCACACACACACTCACTCACACAAACTCACACACACTCACACAAACTCACTCACACACACACTCACTCACACAAACTCACTCACTCACTCACACACATTCTCTCACACAAACTCACACACACTCACACAAACTCACACAAACTCACTCACACAAACTCACTCACCTCACACAAACTCACTCACTCACTCACTCATGCAAACACGCTCACACAATCTCACTCACACTCACACACTCTAGCCTAGCCGTATGTTACAGGATGTGTCTGCTGAGCTGAGGAGGGACTGTCATGTGACCAAAGAGAGGCGCCGTCCACCAACCTGCAAGAAATGTTGCCTGATGTCCATCGTCTCCTACAGCAACACCTGCAACAAAGGGATCTACTCTAAGCATTCAAAACTGTCTGGAGCTTTGGGTTGTTTTTTCCTCATGCAATATATAATAAACCACATTTTTTTATTTCACTGAATTCTGAGTTTGTTTGTGTAAATGGGAGCAATTTGTTAAAAAAAGAAAATCCAAAATTCCAGGCAATTTTTGTCTTTTCACTACTCAGAGACTGTAAGATGTGTAAAAATTTGAATAACTTTTGATGTTGAGATAATGTTTACCAAATTTGAGCCCATTCGGGACAACTTAATAGGAGTGCATAAAAGTATGAAGTTTATAAAAAATGCAGAGTCATGCTCAGCAAATTTTACACTAATATTTCTGACCCCTGGTGCAGCGGACGGCGTTGGGGTAATAATATTTTTTACTTGTCTTGTCATGATTTACCACGAAACCAGCAAAGAGCACATGGTGGTTTAATCCTGGTTTAGTCCAGGTCTAGACCTGGTCCAGTCGTGGTTTAGTCCAGGTCCAGTCCAGGTTTAGACCTGGTTTAGTTCTGGTCTAGACCTGGTTTATTCCACGTTTAGTCCTGGTCTAGTCTCTTAGCCAATCAGGACGGACACAATGTTACACTATTAAAAAAAAGTTACACTATAAAAAAAAACCTTGGAACAGAAAGAACGGGGCCTTGGAACGAATCAGGCCTTTTCCATTGAAATAGCTACTCAACTTGTGAAAAATTCACATTACGAAACCACTTCTGGAACGAATTAATTTCGTAAGGTGAGGTACCACTGTACTGGTAGGCTGTCAGAGTGTTATTACCATATTTGAAAATCCAAAAAGTATTTTCTTATCTAACTGTTAAAGAAATCATTCAGTGATGGAGAAACTGGAGGCAAGTTTAAAAAAAAGGGTTAAAGACATACCCTATGTACAGTTTTAAGGAATACTACTGACATGTTCTCCCCTTCTTTGTCTGTCATGCAGCGACAGCCCCAACTGCGATGAAACAGCTTGAAAAGGTCAAAAAAAGAGAGACTTTTCTAAAAAGAAAACTAGATGAGCTGACAGCAGAAAGGGACACTCTTTTGGAGGAGTTGTCACAGTGTAAGTATTGTAGTTAAATGATTAGAGTAAAGCTTTATTTAATGACCCACTGGGCAAGAACAACATAACAAAGATGCGTGAAAAATCCCTAAGTCGTCCAGGTAGAATCCATGATAAAAGGAGAAGTTCAATTTGTCAACTGGACAAAGTTTGTTTGGTTGAAGAATAATGTGTAGGAATCCCTCTCGGTTTGTGGATATCCTAAATGGGCTGTCAACAAATCCAAGAGAGACAAGGGCAAGAAACAAGACAACAGAGAGTCCGAACCCAGGAGGAAAGGGGTAGCGATTCCGTACCTGGCCGGCGTTTTGGAAAACTACAGAGGATTTTCAGACAATATGAAATCCCAGTTTATTTCAAACCCCCAAACACTTTAAGACAAAACCTCGTCCACCCAAAGGACAAAACACCGAGCCACAAACACAGCAATGTGGTCTACGCCATTCAATGTAGTGAAGATTGCAATGAGCGCTACATTGGAGAAACCAAGCAGCCTCTCCACAAGAGGATGTACCAACACAGACGGGCGTGCCAAAGTGGACCGTCATCTGCCGTACATCTTCACCTAGAAGCCACGGGCCATTCGTTTGAGGACAGTGAAGTTCAGATCTTAGCCAGGGAAAAGAACTGGTTTGAGAGGGGAGTGAAAGAGGCAATTTTTGTCAAAAAAGAGAATCCGTCGTTAAACAGAAATGGGGGAGTTAGACATAACTTGTCTCCCATTTATAATTCGATTCTTAAACCAAGTCATAACAGACGGGAAAAAAACATTAGGGCAGACGAGTCAGGGACAGAAGGGTGGAGACGGTCTGTAGTCTGAATAGAGACGCTAAATATTTGAATAACAAAAGGAACAAATGAGGGGATAGTTTCAGAGCTATTTCAGAGCAGTGAGCTCCTCATAGGGCTAGATAGAGATGCTAAACGAGACGCCAGGGAAACAAAAGATACAAATTAGTTGAGATAGTTTCAGAATGATTCCAGGGTAGTGAGCTCCTCCCTGCAGCTAGATATAAACAGGGACTAACCAGCACTAGAACCAGAACTGAAGAAGTCTTTCGGATGAGCGGCGAAACGTCTTCAATCAAACAAACTTTGTCCAGTTGACAAATTGAACTTCTCCTTTTATCAACATAACAAAGAGTAACAAATGATACACTTTATAATGTACCAACCAAACAAACTTTTTTGAACAGTCTGCTTATGCTGAATATGAAACCTATTCCCCAAAATAGTTGCACAAGTGAAAAATTGTCTCAAAATGAGCCAAAAATCAGACAGTGTAAGCCCAGCTGTGGACACAGACACACATGCAAAATCATACAATAACAAATCCATGTTGTAAAACACTTACTTGCCTGGCAATCAAGCAAGATTGTACATACTGACTATATCATACATCACAAGAAACAAAGTGATGATGTCGCAACTGTGTTTTAATGTTATGCCTTTTCCTCTGCAATAGACAAGAAAAAAAAACGTTCCGCAACTGTGGATGTGTCCGAATCAGAGATGTCAGTCTCTTCATCAACTTCCATAGAGACTTCATCTTCTTCATCTCACTCCTCCTCATCCTCCTCCTCATCCTCCTCATCCTCCTCTTCATCTGATGTGGAGAAGAAGTAGAACAAGAACAAGAATAAGAACAGGCACAGAAAGCACAGCAAGGACAAAAAGAAGAAGAGCAAGGGGAAGAAGCCTAAAAAGGATAAGAGGATAGGAGAGGTATTTTCCAATTTTTCATTTTTCTTGTTTAAATTCAATGTGCTTTTGAATTACAATAAGTTGTAGTGTTTGTGCAGCATTTTATTAATTGTAATGGCTAAAACACTGCAAAATCTAATACAAAGTCAGGCATTTTATACCAAACACATCTCGAAGGCTTGCAGACTCCTGGAGGGACAAACTGTGAAAGGGTTTTAGTTATGACTATCAATTATGGCTAATAGGTGCAAAAATCTCTGTTTATCCTGTAGCAAAATTGATTTAGCTAATACTCTAGTAGATGGGAAATAACAGTAGCTTTTTAAAGTCATAAAGTACATACTTGCATACATAAGTTAAAGGTGGGGTAGGAGATCCTGGAAAGACAGTTCGAGCAAGCTAAATTTGAAAATACACCTCTTCAGACTCCCCACTGAAGTCACACCTCCAGAGCACAGGAGGCGCATACACCAGAACTTACACAAATCTGATTATGGCTTTGGAGTACTTAAAATTCTATTGTATGTGCAATCACACAAAAGTCCAATTATCTCTGTTGGGCATGGCCATGGCTTTGTGTCGACCTTTTTTGTTCGTCTTAGTGAGATACACATCCCTACCAAACTTCATGCATGTAGCTGAAAGTCTATGCCAACCACGATGCTCCATGCGTTAGGGGGTGCTATAGTGTCCTTGGGCCCAAAATTACAGGAGTTTTCCTACATGGCAAACTCCTCAAAAAGGCTCAAACGTGTGAGGAGAAAAAACAATAGTAATAATAATAATAATAATAATAATAATAATAATAATAATAATAATAATAAACACGAAACAGAGCAATAATAGGGTATTCGTGGCTTCTGCACCACAAATATAAATCGCATCTGAGCATTAGTTGCAGGACCAGTCAAACCATTAAAGTAAAGGGTGATTTGTGTGTGTTTTTATGTATTTGTAGCCCCGACTCCCGAGGATATATTGAAGCGCTACAGGAAGGTGCTACATGCATACAACAGAGGAAAAAACCTCCGGGACTCTTACAGATCTGTGGGAGTGGACAGAAATACAATCTGCTATGGAGCGCCAATTGGCAATTGTCTCCCCTACAAAGTTTGAGGAGCTTTGTGGAGATTTTTCCCAAGGAGAAAAGCTGTCCCGTTTCATTGAGAGGTGCCAGGAAGCCATCGCAAATGACCCTGACCTAATTCAGAAAGTTGAGGTGAAAAAGAAAAGTGGGCAACTTCTCCCCCTTAAAAAGAAGCTATAGGTCCAAGGTTGCTATTATATTTCATTATTGTTAAAGTTAATAGTTTGTATTTCCTCAATAGTTTGTTTGAAGATGTGTGAAGAGTCCCTCAGTCGTCCAGGTAGAATCCATGATAAAATGAGAAATTCAATTTGTCAACTGGACAAAGTTTATTTGGTTGAAAAGGTTTCACAGCTCATCCACGCTGCTTTGTCAGTTCTGGTTAGAGTGCTGGTTAGACACAGCTTATATCTAGCTGCAGGGAGGAGCTAACTATACTGAAATTATTCTGAAACTATCACACCTATTTGTAATTTGTTATTGAGTCATTGTGTTATTGTGTTAACCATGCCCTGTGGAGGCCCTGTGGTTTCATTTGTTTTTTTTGTTTGTTTGTTATTTCATTTTCTGACTTTAAATAAAATATCAGTTTATTATATATGCAAAAGTCATTTGTAAATATCAACATATCATTTGTAAACAGTAATAGTGAGTTACACATATTGAAGTGAGCTTTTGTATATGAGGATGTGTTTTCACTTTATATTAGTGGGTCCAAAAAGCTTTGTTAATAGTTTGTAGACATGAACAGATTATATGTAAAAGGTAGTAGTGTGTTACACATGTTGAGGTAAGTTTTTGTATATAATCATTTACAAAAACATAATTAGTTAGGTTGTCATTAATACATATTTGTTAATGTATTTCTTACTCATTAACAAATATTTGTAAATGTTTTGTTAAATAATTAGTTCATTATTTACTAAGTCTTTGTTACTGATTATTTACTAAGTATTTCTTACTCATTAACAAAAATTTGATAATATATTTCTTACTCATTAACAAATATTTGTAAATGCTTTGTTAAATAATTACTTCATTATTTACTAAGTATTTGTTACTCATTATTTACTAAGTATTTGTTACTCATTAACAAATATTTGTTCATATATTTCTTACTCATTAACAAATATTTGTAAATGTTTTGTTAAATAGTTAGTTCATTATTAACTAAGTATTTGTTACCCATTAACAAATATTTGTTAATATATTTCTTACTCATTTACAAATATTTAATATATTTCTTACTCATTAACAAATATTTGTAAATGTTTTGTTAAATATTTAGTAATAATTAGTTCATTATTTATCAATCAATCAATCAAACAATATTTATAAGGCGCTTTTCATACAAAATTGTAACACAAAGCGCCACTAAGTAACACTAAGTTTACTAAGTGTTACTAATGCTTTACTAATGCTTTATAAGCAACCGTTATTATAAAGTGTTACCGCAATGTTTATACATGACACTAAGCTCAATTTAATGTAAAACACAATTCTATGCCGTATATATAGTAGGGGGTCCCTGGCCCAGTTCGCCATCTGTTTGGGGGTCCCTGGCCTTAAAAACATTGAAGACCCCTGTTCTATATTATATGTAGGTTTCTTATGATAAAGAATCCAGTATGGATAAAATGAGAGCATGGAGTTTAGATGTCAGGGAGGATATTGATAAGGCAGAGTGGGCAGCTGCCTGTCTAAAAGCTCAAACATGCACTATTAACACAAGATTCAAATGATTACAATATAAATGGTTAATGAGGACATACATAACTCCTGAAAAACTAAATAAATGGTCCCCTGGCATTCCAGACACCTGTGTGAAATGTTTGACTGAGAGGGGCACCTTAATTCACTGTGTATGGGAATGCCCTAAAGTGGTACCTTTCTGGAAAATGCTGGTTTGCACGTTAAGTAAAATTGTTGGCATCCAGGTGCCTCTCTCAGCCAAACTGTGTCCTAGGAATATATCTGGACAACTTTACTATTAGTTCTAATAGTAAGACTCTGATCAACTTTGGCCTCCTGCAGGCCAGGAGGATGGATGCTTTTTCATGGAAAGAGACTGAAGTTTCTTCTGAACAGTCCTGGATAAAAGAAATGACATTTTGTGTTAGACTGGAAAAGCTGACTTATATCATTAGAGGTAAAGCACAAGAATTTGAAGAAGTAGGGACACCCTTAAATGAACTATCTTAGGAAATTATATATTATAATTATATTATATATATATTTTTTTTAATTACTATTTTTCGTTTTATTATTTACTTGTTTTAATTTGAAGCATTATTTCTTAAAGTTGTGTGTATATATATGTGTATATGTATGGCTGTATATATATGTATATATGTTGAGTAGCTATTTCAATGGAAAAGGCCTGATCCATTCCAAGGTTGTTGTTTTTTTTATAGTGTAACATTTTTTTTATAGTGTAACGTTGTGTTCTGCGTCCTGATTGGCTAAGAGACTGTAGAACCCAGGACTAAAAGGACGTGGAATAAACCAGGTCTAGACCAGAACTAAACCTGGATTGGACCTGTTATTATTATAACATGGCAGTGCCGTTGGATGAGAGCGTTGCTCGTGTCTCCGCGCACCTTGCTAAGAGGCCGAGAAAGACGCTCTTTCAGTGGGAATAAGAGCGGGGCGGGGCGGGCTCTGGTTCTATCTGACCTCCAGAGCCGGGGCGCCGACACTGTGAGCTAAGAGGCCGAGAAAGGTGCTCTATCGGCGGGCAAGACCGCGGGGTCTCGCTCGGGGCGGGCTCTGGCTCTATCTGACTAGACTTCTAGGTCTAGACCAGAACTAAACAAGGTCTAAACCTGAACTGGACCTGGACTAAACCAGGACCGGACCAGGTCCAGACCCCGACTAAACCGGGACCAGACCAGGATTAAATCACCCCGTGCTCTACCCGCGCATGCTCGGCCCCGAGGGGGAGGCATGGCCCGGGCGCCCGCAGCCCCGGTGTACTCGTGCCCTTGCGCCATGTCGATGTTGCTTTTTGATCCTTCAATGTCGGCTCTTCCTATCATTGTGAAGCAGAATTCACCAAGCGTTGTATTGTTCACTCACTAATAGGGAACGTGAGCTGGGTTTAGACCGTCGTGAGACAGGTTAGTTTTACCATACTGATGATGTGTTATTGCGATAGTAATCCTGTGTCTCCGCTCCCCTCGCACGTTCGGCGCTATATTGAGCCGTGTCTACCCCCTATGCTTCACTATCAACACATTCCGTTGAAAATCTATGAAAGTTCGAGTGTTCAAACGAGAGAGAAATGCGAGAAAAGCCCAACTCCAGTCTGTGAAAAGCGTAGTCTGAGAAATGAGGCATTTACAGCCCTAAAACATGTAGAACAATTGTTCTACATGTTTACAAATACAAAGTTGTCCTACCTCGTGGACCTCTCCCACCGCGGGCCACCTCTGGAACCTAACCCCGTGTGTGTTGATAAAGTGTATTTACGTTTCGGGGCGTGCATCTGAGCGCGCATTAATTGAATTTTTGAGATTTCGCGTTTCGTAACTTGAATTTTCTTTCGTATCTAGAGACCAAAATTTGACGTGAAGGCGTTTCGTAACTTGGATTTGTCGTATGTAGGGTCTTTCGTAAGGTGAGGTACCACTGTATATATATATATATATATATATCCCCAATAAAAAACATTGGGGAAAAAAAAAAGAAATATTTGATGATGCTGTAAAACAGGGCTCTCAAGTCTCACGCATTGAGAGTGTGACACACGCAATCCGACGTGTTCACACGCTCACACGCCACACATGGCAATTCTCACGCTGATTTCTATTTTTTTTTTGTGCCCAGAAAATCGGTCTGTTAGTTTATGCGCTCCGCGCATTTTCAGCGAAAAAAACTCCCCCTGCTCCGGGCGCACGGTCCAAGCGAGGCCGGAGCAGACGCGCCGTCCCCCGTGCACGTCCTGAGCCTCAGTCCTGGTGTCTCCGTCTGTGCGTAACGTGTCCCCCCCGACGGTTTACGCGCGGCCCAGTGCCGAACTGCCCATGGTGAGACGCGGTGAGACGCGGTGAGCCGCGGTGAGACGCGGGCCCGGTGCATTAAGCAGACTCTTACATGAATCCGTTAAAAATGTTAAAAATGTCGCCCCCCCGCCCCGCTCCCTCCTCCCCGCCCCTCTCAGCGCGCACTGACAAAGTGCAGTGATGTCATATCAGATTATTTCTGCATCTATTTTGGCACTAAACCAGAACTAAACCAGGACTAAACCAGGACTAAACCAGAACTAAACCAGGACTAAACCAAGACTAAACCAGAACTAAACCAGAACTAAACCAGGACTAAACCAGGACTAAACCAGAACTAAACCAGGACTAAACCAGAACTAAACCAGGACTAAACCAAGACTAAACCAGAACTAAACCAGAACTAAACCAGGACTAGACCAGGACTAAACCAGGACTAAACCAGAACTAAACCAGGACTAAACCAGAACTAAACCAGGACTAAACCAGGACTAAACCAGAACTAAACCAGAACTAAACCAGGACTAAACCAGAACTAAACCAGGACTAAACCAAGACTAAACCAGAACTAAACCAGGACTAAACCAGAACTAAACCAGGACTAAACCAGGACTAAACCAGAACTAAACCAGGACTAAACCAAGACTAAACCAGGTCTAAACCAGGACTAAACCAGAACTAAACCAGGACTAGACCAGGACTAAACCAGGACTAAACCAGAACTAAACCAGGACTAAACCAAGACTAAACCAGGTCTAAACCGGGTCTAAACCAGGATTCAACTGGGACTAAACCAGGACTAAACCAGGACTAAACCAAGACTAAACCAGAACTAAACCAGGACTAAACCAGAACTAAACCAGGACTAAACCAAGACTAAACCAGGTCTAAACCAGGACTAAACCAGAACTAAACCAGGACTAGACCAGGACTAAACCAGAACTAAACCAGGACTAAACCAGGACTAAACCAGGACTAAACCAGAACTAAACCAGATCTAAACCGGGTCTAAACCAGGACTAAACCGGGACTAAACCAGGACTAAACTAGGACTTAACCAAAACTAAACCAGGTCTAAACCAAGACTAAGCCAGGACTAAACCAGGTCTAAACCAGGACTAAGCCAAGACTAAATCAGATCTAAACCGGGTCTAAACCAGGACTAAGCCAAGACTAAACCAGATCTAAACTGGGTCTAAACCAGGACTAAACCGGGACTAAACCAGGACTAAACCAAAACTAAACCAGATCTAAACTGGGTCTAAACCATCACTAAACCAGGTCTAAACTAGGACTAAACCAGGTCTAAACCAGGACTAAGCCAAGACTAAACCAGATTTAAACCGGGTCTAAACCAGGACTAAATCGGGACTAAACCAAAACTAAATCAGGTCTAAACCAAGACTAAGCCAGGACTAAAACAGGTCTAAACCAGGACTAAACCAGGACTAAACCAAGACTGTTTGTGATAACATATTATCCTGTGCATTATTGAATGATAATATGGATAATATGGACTAAGCATTTCCATATTAACAAAGTACCTTCTAATTCTGCCCTGCCCTTCCACCATCCCCCCTGGTTTCATTTTACCCCCCCCCCACTCGCACCCCCCCCTCCCCCTCCTCAGAAATCTCACTCCTAGCAATCTTCAAAACTTGAGAGCCCTGAGAGCTCTAAGCCCAATAAGCCCAATAAAGGAATAAGAGTCAAGCGAGTGTGCGGTAAATTTCTTCTTTTCTGGAATTATTGAATGTTCCTGTTGTTACCAGCACCTGGAAGCTGTGCTTGGAGTTTTGAACTTTTGAATTAACGTTGAGAAACACTGCACACTGTTCGCTTCGTCTTTCGTATACCGGCATGGATACACAAAACAAGCACTTAAATCAAGGAACTTGCTTCTCCTTCGAAGACTCGGACGCAGAGAGGATAATCTCTCAACAATCACTCTTTGATTATCCTCTACAAGAAACCCCGACAGTGAGTTTGGAGAACGAAAAGACCAAGATGGCATATTTGGAAAAGAAGGAAATACGCCTGAAATGGCACGCCATCGCATTATCGGAATATTGGCGGAATAAACAAATCCCAAGAGGACTGCAAATGAATAAAAAGCCGACATTGGGCAACCAGGACCCTGAATTTCAAAATAAATGGGAGCAGATATTGAATAAGTGCTCAATGGACTTGACTTTACTTATTATTGAACAAGCAAAAAAAGAAACTGAGAAAGTGAAAACAGAGTTACAAGAAATTAAGACAATTTTAAAGACTAATATGACCAAATCGGACTTTATGACCATGCAGGCTGCATTAAAAGAAGAACTGACAAAGTTTGAGGATGAACTGAAAACCTACAAAATAAAGAAATATCAAAGGGATGCAGAGGACTATAAAAGAGGTATGGTCTACAACTGGACAACCAGCGCGCGTCGCCCCAGGAGACCAGGCCCCCGGGGACAACGACAGGCACAAGCTACAGGCAGCTGACCAGCACAACGCAAAGATTGGCTTTTAACAAGTGAGGACGGAACCAGCGACCAGTAGTCTGGTTAACACCTGACCATATCACAAGTGAGATATGGGTCTGGAAACTCGCTTCGAAAAATCCCGTAGCGGAGGTGTGGTTAGTGATTGCCAACGGCCGTTTATTGGGCGTTATGAATGTCTATCATTGAGCGTATACGTAAGTCCATAGCCAATCATGTCAGTTGTCAGTTCAAACTACAAGCTTCCGTTTGTCATGTAGTACGCGTCACCGTCTTGCCACACCTCCCCCGCTCTCTGATTGGGGCCCTAAATCTGGGACTCTCGCTTGGACGAGTTTCCTGGGAATTCCCAGGCTAAGCGACCAGAGCAACACCGGGGAATCTTCGGCTGAGGAGGCTTTTTTAGAAGAGGACCGGGCCACCGGAAAAAAAAACGAGGCGGGGCAAGAGGATGAGGCGCACGTCCACCTCCAGGAGAGACGATGGGCAGGGAGACCAGGAGCAACAGGGGACGGACAGAGAACTGGCGGTAATTAATATCTCCTCCTGCCCTCTAACTACCCCCCAAATTAACGCGTTGTTGAGCCGCATTTTGTAATAAAGGTGCATTTTGTAATAAACATACAAAATGTAATAACTTTTTCATTTCATTTTGTAATAAAGCCGCATTTTGTAATAAGCTGCCGCATTTTGTAATAAATTTTGCCGCATTATGTAATAAGTTATTACATTTTGAGAAGATTATTACAAAATGCACTTGCAACTTTTTTATTCTCTAGGAAATGTAATAACATGGTGCATTATGTAATAATTCCTATTATTGTTGTTTGTTAAACAATGAATTTATACAAGAGTGACTTTTGTTGTTTTTTATGCAATTTCCCTTAGAGCTATGTAGCCTAATAAATCTATGTATGACAGAATACTCCAAATATAACTTTAGTTGCCTATTTGAAGTTTGGAATTATATAGGCCAGGGGTCGGCAACCCGCGGCTCCGGAGCCGCATGCGGCTCTTTGATCCCTCTGATGCGGCTCAGTACAGTGGTCCCTCGTTTATCATGGGGGTTACATTGTAGAAATAACCCACGATAGGCAAAATCCGTGAAGTAGTCAGCTTTATATTGCGTGTATAAATATGCGTGTATTTCACAGCTTCTCTGACCGAGGCGCCTGGCGCCGCTGCGCTGTCGCGGGTTTTGTTGGGGAGAAAACTGGCAAAAATACAGCACTACAGAGCAGTGATGGGCTGGGATCATCGGCCCTGGCAATTTTCACCTACAAGCGGCCCCATAGTCTGTGGAACGGGGGGGGGGGGTCTACAGCTCTGCACCAAACACAGAACTGTAGTGAGAATGCATCCGTGCGCTCTCAGGACTGGTTCAGCCGCCTGGACTCCAGGTTCCACCAGTTCGTTATGCGGAAACATTACCGCTACTTCCTGATGCGCATTGACCACCCGGAGAAGTGTGCACGCGGTCAAATCCGTAATAGCGCACAGCCTCGGCCCTTCTGGCATGTGCTCAAATGCCAGACCGCAGAATAAAGCCGAATCACGCACCACGTTGTGCAACAGGGGAACTCCCTTCCCGGTGCGTAACTGGGATTCCCCTGGCAGCGTGCTGCGTGATTCGGCTTTATTCTTCCGCACTGGAAAATAGTTCCCACCCAAAATGACCAGGGCAAGCTCTCCGTGTTGATTTGCACATTTATTTGCACAGAAAGTAATTGGGAAACGCATCGAGCAAATTAATTCCTTTTGGCCGAAATCTTTCTCTGGCGACGTTAGACTCCAGTCTAAGGCGGAGGAGCTGCAGATACCGCGGCGGTCAGTGGCAACAGACTGTGGCTGGGTGAGCAGGAAACCGCTTTCCACCACTTATTTTAGTCTCTGGACTGTGGGGAGATGCCCAAATTTGACCTGGGGCATATCCCTTTAATTTTTTTTTATTATTTTGAGTAGACTAGTGTACATTATAGGGTTTTTTTTAACAGGAGGAATGAAAAGTTATGAACCATCGATATTTTAAATGCCAATAAAACTTTGGGGTTGAACTTTTTTGTCATTGTAAGAACATAAACTGTACTTTGCAGATCTTAATTAATTTGGATAACAAATAACTTGCTGTTTTGCTCTAAAATGGTTTAAGATGAACATTTTGATACCCAGAGTTTTGTTCTGTATTACAAGAAGCATAATAAGGTTTGTTGGATGTTTATAACTATTCTTGATGTGGTTTTGGTTTCCAATAAAGAAAATCTGGAATTTACAGAATATTCTCCGTTAATGCAACCTTTGAATAGTGTACTGATAGTAATTGCTAAGTACTGCTACTAGGCTAATACAGTGATACTAATAATAGGCCTAGCTTTTACAAATACTTTAAAGTAAAATAAAATACAATTAACAAACAAATAAACTATGCTTTAGAATTGTTATTACATAATGCACCATGTTATTACATTTCCTAGAGAATAAAAAAGTTGCAAGTGCATTTTGTAATAATCTTCTCAATATGTAATAACTTATTACATAATGCGGCAACATTTATTACAAAATGCGTTGGGGCAGTTTATTACAAAATGCGGCAGTTTATTACTAAATGCGGCTTTATTACAAAATGAAATGAAAAAGTTATTACATTTTGGACGTTTATTACAAAATGCACTGTTATTACAAAATGCGGCTCAACACGCGTTAAGTAGAGGACTATCTTTTGTCCCCACTAATAGTAAATCCATTCCAACTGAAAGTAGATTCCTTTACATTTTTCAGACAGTTACATTTGAAACATTTCTTTAACAATTTAGGACATGCCACTGACACAGTACCATACCATTTGGTAAATTTAAGAAAAAATCTACTTTTATACCACCGGGGGCCCCCAACCCCACCTTAGCCACGTTCAGTAAATTAGTGGAGAGAGCCATTGAAACGGTTGTGAAGTCATCAAAAATTAAGGTAATGCACAATAACAATACCTTTCTAGAAAGAAAGGCCTTAAATGAACAGCAGAACAATATGAACATTGTGATTAAACCAACTGATAAAGAGGGCGCTATAGTTATACAAAATGCACAAGATTACATAACAGAGGTCCATGGACAACTCAAAGATGTTTCATTTTATAGTTAACACAGAACCAATTGGAGATGTTTGTAAAAGAGAAGGATAACATTTTGAATGAAGCACTAAAAAATCACTGGATAACAGAGACACAGTTTGAATTTTTTTAAAGTGGAATACCCAATAACTCCTGTTTTTTATTTACTTCCCAAAATACATAAACGATTAGTTTATGTATGCAGACCCATTGTGGTAAGTAAAAACTCTCATCCACATTTGGCTTAATGGTTATTAAGCCAATTTGTGGATGCATTTATAAAAGACATTGTGAAAACTTTACCTTCATACGTGGCTGATAGGACTGCTGTTTTACAGTTATTGACTGAGATATCTTATCTTATCTTATCTTATAGTTCTATGCCTGAGAACTCGAGGGGGGGGGGGGGGGGGTGGAGGCCATGGACTTGTATTTACAAACAAAAAAAGATGAATTGCCATTTGAATTCCTGATGACATTGACCAACTTCATCTTAAAATCTAATTACTTCATGTTTGATAAGAAATAATTTCTACAATGTCAAGGCACCGGCATGGGATCACCGTTTGCACCAAATTATGCTAACCTATACATGGGACTGTGGGAGGAAAGACACATTTTTAACAACAACCCCTTTGCCAGTAATGTTTTGTTTTATAGGAGATTCATTGATGATATCCTAATGGGTTTTGTAGGCAATGAAAGTGAACTCATGGCTTTTAAGGACTATATTAATGACACGTACCCCCAACCTACATTTTACAATGGAACACAGCCAACAGAGCATCCATTTTCTGGACCTGTTACTAACAATAAATGGTGAGAGACAATTGGATACCTAAATTTTTCGAAAAGAAACAGACAGAAACACAATAAACGCCAGTAGCTTCCACCCTTAGTGTTTATACAATTAGTGTTTGTACTTCAAAGCGAGCACACGTACATACGGCGCGCTCCGCCGGAGCGGGCCTAGTTTGGTAAGTAAGTAAGTAAATTTTATTTATATAGCACATTTAAAAACAGTGAGAACTGGCCAAAGTGCTGTACAATGTCAAAAAGCTAAAAATAATAATAAATAAATCGGCAGCATAAAATACATAAGAACATTTGACATAGTAAACATAAGATGAAATAAAAGACAAGTGTTGTGAGATGTGTCTATATTGTGTCTATAGCTCAGTGCAGAAGAAAGAGAGAGAGTGAGTGAGTGTGTGCGCGCGCCGGGGGCGCGCGCTGTATGTATGTCTCGGCGGAGCAGTGGCGCCGGTGTGTGTGTCCGCGTGTGCTCTCTCAGGGGAGAGACAGAGACGGCGATCGGGCAAGTAGAGGGTAAAAAGGTGCTACTCCTACCGTGTAGTGAGCTAATAAAGCCCCACTCTGAAGCAAAACTGCCCCCTTTTATTTGCATTCTCATCCACCGCAAGTGCACGAGGTCCACAAGGGAGTTAACCCCGGAGGGAACGCTGTCTCCGGCCCTGGAGAAGACGATCTCCCCTGTGTTCCCCAACCACGGTTAGGGGACGAGAACAGGAAAGGTTAACACTGGCGACCACGAAGGGACCCTCGCGCCGTTAAAAAGTGGTGAGAAACGAAAATAAAAGGACTGTACAAGTAAAAGCTGAGTGACTGTAATACCCAGGGCTCTCAAGTTTTGAGCGGGGTCGTGCGTGTGACTGTAATTTCCGAGGACCGGGGGGGGGGGGGGGGGGCGAGTGAACAATTTTTGGCGCTTGAATTGCGTGAGAAATGCCGTGTGAGCGTGTGAACGCGTCGAATTGCGTGTTGAGAGCCCTGTTTGTCTAAAGACCAAACTTAAACTACAAAGCAACTAATGAGAGTTATATAAATGAAGTTATTACCTGATGGTTCTCAGTTTGTTTTATCATCACTTTGTCAGTGCGCTGAGAGGGGCGGGGAGGAGGGAGCGGGACATTTTTAACGGATTCATGTAAGAGTCTGGTCAATGCACGGAGCCCGCGTCTCACCGCGTCTCATCGCGTCTCACCGCGACTCACCACGGGCAGTTCGGCTCTGGGCCGCGCGTATTCCGCGCGTAAGCCGTCAGGGGGGACACGTTACGCACAGACGGAGTCGGTGCGTCTCAGAGGAGACGTGGCACCGGGACTGAGGCTCAGGACGTGCCCGGAAGACGGCGAGCAGACGCGCCGTCCCCCCCTCCCCCTGTTCCCCCTGCTCGGGGGAGCAGGGGGGAGGGGGTGGCGCTGAAAACGCGCGGAGCCTGCATAAACTAGCCACACAGACCGATTTTCTGGGCACAAAAATTAAAAAAAAAAAATAAAACACTAATCAGCGTGAGAAATGCCATGTGTGGCGTGTGCGCGTGTGAATACGTCGAATTGCGTGTGTCACACTCTCAATGCGTGAGACTTGAAAGCCCTGGTAATACCACTGTAGTAGCGGCGTAGCTAAGCTAACACAACATGGCGGCCGCTCGCTATCTCCCCGATGATTACGGACAAGAAACAAACTACTCAAACCCGTTCATGTCTCTAACCAATGTTCAGGAAAACATACAGGACATTATGGAAGCTTGTGAGAACAGGGCTGTGCGGAAATGTGAACATTATAACCCGTTTCGGTGTGATAAAAGTTATGCTAACACGCCTGCTAATGGAGACGATTTGTTCGCGCCGTCCCACAGTCCCACTCAGTTCTCCCCCACGAATCCTTTCTTTGGAGCGGAGAGTCAAAGTCAAAGTCGCGACTCCGTGGGAAGCCCAAACCAACTTATGTATCCTGTGTCACTTAAAGTGCATTATGCAGACACTAACCCCTTTGCCACTGCTCACATGGGAAGTTTTGTACATAGCACGCCAGCTACTTCCAAACCAGAAGCAGGTACACTTCTCGTGGCTTCATGCATTAATGAAAATGAGACTGTTAAGCCTGTGCACTCCTTACTGAGCCGTCCCTGTCACTCATCTCCACGTAAGAGTCGCCCTGCGCCCCGCCAGCCTCCCCCATCGGATAGTGATGAGGACTATGACCCCAAAGAGAGAGTCCCCACACTGCGCCCTGGTCAGTACGACGGCAGCACACCATGGAGAGAGTTTCTGCATAAGTTTGAGAGCTGCGCAGAGGCAAATCGCTGGTCAGTAAAGACAAAGGCTATCCAGCTGAAATTCTGCCTTGTTGGAGCTGCAGGTGCCATTGTTCACAGAAACCCTCGTTCATCTAAATGGGACTACCGCCGCCTGCTGGAGGAACTTGAAACTGCATACGGCCCTTCTTCAGATCATGCTGCGGCTGTGGCAGTGGAGTTGAGGCAACGAGTCCGCAAATCTGACGAGGCCCTTCATGTATTCAGAGATGACATCTATGGAAAAGTAGCTGTAGCTTATGGAGATTGGTCAGAGGCTGAGCAGGATGCTATAGCTGTTGAAGTTTTTACAAATGGTTTGGGCGATGCAGAGCTAGTCCAAAGACTGTTAGAAAAACGTCCAGCCACACTAGCCAGGGCTTATGATATAGCCCATCGCCATGAGACCACAAAGAGGGCTGCATCCTATGTCACAAGCCTCATGCAGTCAGGGTCTCGCAGCCTCACCAAACGCCGACCCCGGGCTGCTGTTGTCCGAGAAATCGACAAAAATAAGACTGTGTCTATTAATACACCTGCCGCTAGCCCTTCACCCAGCTACTCTGTTCAACACACCCCTGCAGAAACGCCAAGGCAGCACAAGAACTTTAATAAGGGTGGTCTACGCTGCCATAACTGTAAAGGCTGGGGTCACAAGCAAAGTCAGTGCTCGTCCCCTCAAAGAGATGCAAAGACTTTCGTTCCCAGGACTGCCCGTGAACCGCCGCAAACCACCGTGCTCCACCTTAAAGGCCAAAATCGTGAGATGAGCATCCACCTGCGCATATACGAGCTGGAGGTGTGCGCTGTCTTGGACAGTGGAGCGCGGAGGAGCGTGCTACCCCTTCACCATTACAACGCTATTAACCAAGACATGAGACCTGCACTCCAGTCATCCATCGTAGAGACTTTGCTCGGGGTGGGACCAGGAGACGTGCCGGTGCTTGGTGAGGCCAAAATACCTGTCAGTATCAGCAACCGCGAAGTTGAAGTGGACTTTCTGGTGGCGGACATAGCAGGCAATGAAGTGCTGCTTGGAAACCCTTTCCTCACTCAAGCTGAAGCTCGCCTTGATTTTGGTAAGCACCGCATTGTTTTGTTTGGAGAAGAAGTGTCCTATTTCCACCCAGAGACTGTCCCAAAGTCACATGCTGTGAGAGTCGCTAGAACTATAGTAGTTGAGCCTGGACAAGAGTACCTAGTTAGGGGCACAGTGCACTGTAGCAAAGCATCTCAGGGAGACATGCTGCTCAGCCCCACCATAGGCTTCGTTGAAAAGCACAAAGTACTCATCGCCAGAGTTCTCGTCCACGTTCAGCCGACAAACGTCCCACTGCGCCTCTTTAACCCTGGAAACAAAGCTGTCACCATTAAAGAAGGTGCAATCGCTGGACTCCTCCAGTCAGCTGAAGCTCTGCCCTCGTCCAGTGCCCCTTCAGCGGGAGACTTTCCAGCCAGCTTCCCCGCAGTCCCAGAGCACCTCCAGGAGCTCTACGCACAGAGTTCTACTGACCTTAATGACAATGAAAAACTTGAACTATCTAACCTGTTGTGTACATATGAAAGTGTCTTTTCCAGGGGACCCGGTGACTTGGGCCGGACCAGCCTAGTGCAGCACGATATCATAACTAGGCCGGGAGCTCCCGTGAAGCAACCTCCTCGTCGGATGGCTGGGGAAAAGCAGCAATATGCCGACCAGCAGATCCGTGAGAGCCTCCAGTCCGGTCTCGCCACCCGCAGCCACAGCAGCTGGGCCTCACCGATCGTCATGGTGCGTAAAAAGGATGGCACTTACCGCCTTTGTATCGATTACAGAACACTCAACGACCGCACCATCACCGACGCATATCCGCTGCCCCGGATCCAAGACATCCTGGACACTCTCGCCACTGCCAAATGGTTCAGCACTCTGGATCTCGCCTCAGGTTACTGGCAAGTCGAACTAACACCAAGAGCACGCCGCGCAGCCGCCTTTTGCACCCGAAATGGACTATTCGAATGGAACGTCATGCCGTTCGGCTTATGCAACGCACCAGCGACGTTTCAACGTCTTATGGATTGCGTCTTGGCTGGCATGCAGTGGGAGACCTGCCTCGTCTACCTGGACGACATCATTGTGCTAGCCAAGGACGTCCCGGAGATGCTGCAGCGACTGGACCAAGTGTTCCAGAGGCTCAAACAGGCAAATCTTAAACTAAAACCTGCCAAATGCTGTCTGTTCCGCCATCAAGTGTCCTACTTAGGCCACATTGTGTCTGAACACGGTGTGGCCACTGACCCTAATAAAGTATGCAAAGTCCAAACTTGGCCCACTCCCACATCGGTCCAAGAGGTCAGACGTTTTATTGGCCTTGCGTCCTACTACCGGAGATTTGTGAAAGACTTTGCCTCCATCGCTGAACCTTTACACAACCTGACTAAGAAAAATGCACACTTCCAGTGGTACGCTGAACACCAGACCGCCTTCGACACGCTCAAACACCGCCTCACCACCGCCCCTGTCTTAGGCTACCCACTGGACTACGGTGAAATGATCCTCGACACCGATGCTAGTGACACAGGCATTGGTGCCGTCCTGTCGCAGATGCAGGACGGTGCTGAACGTGTGCTGTCATACGGGAGCCATAAGCTAGCCAAGACTGAACAAAACTATTGCACTACAAGACGGGAGCTGTTAGCCATTGTTGATTTCACGTCACATTTCCGTCAATATCTGCTTGGGCGGCCTTTCAAGGTACGTACTGACCACAGCAGCCTGCGCTGGCTAACACGGATGAAGGAGCCAGAAGGTCAGTTAGCCCGGTGGCTTGAGAAATTGGCAGAGTACGAGTTTGAAATCATTCATCGCCCAGGTCGCTTACATACTAACGCCGATAGTCTCTCCCGCAGGCCCTGCCACCAGTCTTGTCCTTGTAAACTGCATGACCCCTCCTCACAGCCAAGAACCACATCTCACCAGGGGGTTCAGTGTGAATTGGACTCCGACACCACATCCCTGCTGCTGAGTCCGGTGGGGGTGGAGACATGCCTGTCAACCGCAGTTGTGAGTCCGGTGGGGGTAAGCGCAGACAACTTTACCGATGCAGACACTTTAAAACAAACAGAGACAATCTATGTGACTAATGTGAATGAGACCACACTGTTTCCTGGCTGGACTATGGAGGGTTGACGCGGACATTGCACCAGTAAAAGCTTGGTTAGAGGCCAGCAATGAGCGCCCCCCATGGACCACAGTCTCCCCATGCAGCCCAGTCACCAAAACGTACTGGAGTCAATGGAAAAGACTGTACTTCAGAGATGGAGTTCTACTCCGTCGCTTTTACTGTTTGGATGACACACAGTTCTATCCCCAAATTGTCCTGCCATGCAAAATGCAGCCCGACGTTATGCGCCAAATGCACGAGGGGCCTATAGGTGGACATTTTGGTATTGAACGGACTGTGGCCCGACTTCAAACCCGATACTACTGGTACCACATGAGAGAAGATGTTGCCCTCTGGTGCCGCACCTGTACTAACTGTGCATGCAGAGCCAGACCCCACAAAACTCCGCAGGCACCCATGGGAACTGTCAGGGTTGGAGCATTGCACTGGACATTATGGGCCCACTCAACGAAACAGATCGTAAAAACCGCTACGTGCTCGTAATACAGGAGTACTTCACTAAATGGACTGAAGCATTTCCAATCCCAGACGAAAAGGCTGTAACAGTGGCTCATGTCGTTGCAACGGAATGGGTGTGCCGCTTTGGGATGCCTCACTCTCTGCACTCTGATCAAGGGCGCAATTTCGAATCAGAGGTGTTTCAAGAAATGTGCCGCCTGTTTGGCATCGAGAAAACTCACACTACGCCATTCCGACCACAGTCCGACGGCCAAGTTGAACGTTTCAATGCCACACTACAGAAAATACTCGCGTCTACCGCAGAACGCTGTCACTGGGATTGGGACTTGATGATTCCATATGCACTTATAGCCTACAGAGCGACCAAGCACAGCGCTACTGGATTCACTCCCAACTACATGATGTTCGGACACGAAATTAGTGAGCCAGTGGACCTTGTAGCTGGTCTGCCCCCAGACTCTGACCCTGTGCCTTCAGCTCCAGAGTATGTGCAACAAATGCGTGAGCGGCTGGAATTAGCTCACAGCATCACTCGAGAAGCTCTTGGTGAGTCAGTCACACGTGCAAAAAGGCAATACGACAAAAATGCTTGCCACACACAGTACAAAGTTGGAGATGCAGTCTGGTATCTTGTCAAAGGAACACGTCATGTCAAAAACAAAGTGAAAAAGTTCCTCCCCTCCTACGAAGGACCTTTCTTTGTCACGGGACAGCTGGACGATCTTGTTTACCGCATTCAAAAGAGCCCCAGAGCCAAAGTAAAAGTCGTCCACCACGACCAACTGAAACACTACCGCAGCCGTGAGCCTCTCGACGACTCCTGGGTCCTGGACCACGCCCAGAATTGGACACCGTCCGAGATTCCACCACCAGCTGTGGACAGAGACCCAGCCGACCAGAACTTCAGCCTGCATCACCTTTTCTCTACTGCCTCCAGTGACGACCCCACTAACTCCCAGCTGTCAACTCCACCTGCTCCTGACTCTAATATGCCTGGGTCTCTTCCATCCACTCCTTCCCATGTGATGTCTGACTATGGTGGGGGTGCGGTGGGAGAGCCACACCAGCCAGCTCAGCATGGCCCACGGCCCAAACGTCAGCGCAGAGGACCGGACTGGTACGGAGACTGGGTCACTTAGAGTAAACTGTCTGTTCCTATTTGCACTAGAGGCTCTACAGTTTATATTATATATATTTTTGTAGTCTGCAATGTTCAGCACATTTGTTCAATGTTTAAAAAAAAAAAAAAAAAAAAAAGCTGAAAAGACAATACTTTTACATGTGCACTTTCTACAATGTATGTATTCATAACTAGCTAGTTAAGTATTACAGCCCGGTCGCCAAAGAACAGGTGTTTTAAGTGTAATATACTCTTTTGTTAAACTAGAGTCAATTGCATTGCAATGTATTTGTCACTCACATATATTTACTGCTAAATGAGCTACTGTTATCATGTAATAGACACTTATTATAGTTAACCTATCTACTAAAATATTTTAATTGCTGTAATGTATTGGGCACAGCTATCTCTTCAAAATTTTAGGCCTACAGATATGGAGATTGTGTACCAGTTGTGTATGAAGATATAGATGGAATGGAATTACTGCTAATTGCCAGTCCATGGTGGGGGTAGTGTTGTGAGATGTGTCTATATTGTGTCTATAGCTCAGTGCAGAAGAAAGAGAGAGAGTGAGTGAGAGTGTGCGCGCGCCGGGGGCGCGCGCTGTATGTATGTCTCGGCGGAGCAGTGGCGCCGGGTCGGTCTGTGTGTGTGTCCGCGTGTGCTCTCTCAGGGGAGAGACAGAGACGGCGATCGGGCAAGTAGAGGGTAAAAAGGTGCTACTCCTACCGTGTAGTGAGCTAATAAAGCCCCACTCTGAAGCAAAACTGCCCCCTTTTATTTGCATTCTCATCCACCGCAAGTGCACGAGGTCCACAAGGGAGTTAACCCCGGAGGGAACGCTGTCTCCGGCCCTGGAGAAGACGATCTCCCCTGTGTTCCCCAACCACGGTTAGGGGACGAGAACAGGAAAGGTTAACACAGGATAAAAGAGATAAAAGAGCTAAGAGGCAAAGGCCACAGTATACAAATGAGTTTTTAGCTTGGATTTGGTGTTTTTTTTTCGTTTCCTTCTTTAAACTTTTTGGACAATTTTGGCTTCTCAGCTCCTTTCCTTCAGTGTAGTGAAGACTGCAGTGAGCGCTACATTGGAGAAACCAGGCCCGGCGGCGCCTGAGGACGTGGGTGGTAAGAATGAGGATCGTACCAGGAAAAATGGTGGTGATGCGAGGGAGGATATGGATGTAGAATACCGTAAAGATCTGACGGTCCTTCTGGACCTGGTGGGTGGAGCGGGCCTGTCCCCTATGGCCTTGACCGCGCAGGAGATATGTGGAACTGTGCTTGCCTGCCGCATGGTGACCAAGGATAAGTACGAGATAACGGTGGCGTCCCAGGCAGCCAGGGAAAAGATGGGTTCCGGATCGGCGACACCAGGGTCCATGGGCGAGCCATCGGCAGAGACGAGATGGTGGTGCACTTTTAAACCAACTATATAATTCTACCTAGAAGTAAAAGAATGTGCAAACTACACTATATAAGGGCTTGTCCTGTCAAATAAACATGAATTCAGGCATGAGTTCACTTTTAAACACAATGCTGTAGCTAGTGCAGCCTAAGCTCTCTTAATGGATTTCCAATGAGTAGTGAAAAATTAAAAAGTGAAATTGTGAAAAAACTACAAGAGGTATCTCCTTAATTTTTGCTGTGCAAGTAGGGCTTCTAAACCTGTACAAATTACATTTGGAATTTTGGATCTATCTGCTTCTATTCAAAAGTTATAAGCATTCAATTTTTTTATGTGTGCATTTTGCGTTTCAGAGGCTATACTGCACTTTTAGATCAACTATATAATTCTCCCTAGAAGTAAAAGAATGTGCAAACTACACTTTATAAGGGCTTGTCCTGTCAAATAAACATGAATTCAGGCATGAGTTCACTTTTAAACACAATGCTGTAGCTAGTGCAGCCTCAGCTCTCTTAATGGATTTCCAATGAGTAGTAAAAAAATTAAAAAGTGAAATTGTGAAAAAACTACAAGAGGTATCTCCTTAATATTTGCTGTGCAAGTAGGGCTTCAAAACCTGTACAAAATACATTTGGACTTTTGGTTCTATCTGCTTCTATTCCAAAGTTATAAGCATTCAATTTTTTTATGTGTGCATTTTGCGTTTCAGAGGCTGTACTGCACTTTTAGACCAACTATATAATTCTACCTAGAAGTAAAAGAATGTGCAAACTACACTATATAAGAGCTTGTCCTGTCAAATAAACATGAATTCAGGCATGAGTTCACTTTTAAACACAATGCTGTAGCTAGTGCAGCCTAAACTCTCTTAATGCATTTCCAATGAGTAGTGAAAAATTAGAAAGTGAAATTGTGAAAAAACTACAAGAGGTATCTCCTTAATTTTTTTTTCAATGTTTATTTGAAAATGAAAACTATTTAAAACTTCTACTTTGTCAAATGTGTTCTTCAGTTATGAAAAAAAAGGTTTGTGTATTACACAAACTTGTTTTTTGACATGTTTATAATGTAGTTTCCTCATCAAAAACATACCTTTTCCCCCCACACATGTTTGAGGAACACTGCATTGTTAGTTTGTCTACATCTTCCACCTTGTGATGTCAGGTAGGTGTAGTTTTCAAGTTTACAGCTACCTTTTTTGACCTCTTTTTGAGTAAAGATGGGCATTTCCAGAGCTGAAACTTCCTGTATTAACACATGACATCACAAGGTGGAATTGAGTGTTTTCTGTTTGAGACAAGAAAAGGGTTTGTGTGTTGAACGTGTGAACAAAACAAAACAAAACACAACTCCAGGCGTGTTTGTGATGAGGAAACATTATGACATAGATCAGAAAATAGTGCAATACGAGCCCTTTAAAGTCCTATCCCACACAGCCCCACCTTCTGGTTGTAGACGGTAAAATTATCGTAGAGTTTGACGATGCACTCTGCCTTTCTCTGGAACTGCCTGTAGGAGTCCTCGGTCCACCACTGCTGCAGGTTACCGAAGCGGTCGTACTGGCCCCCTGGAGACATGAACCATTTCAGCACTGAGGCCAGGAGAGGGCAGCAGCGAGTTAGCAACGGGCTCACACAATCTGCAACTGCCTTTTTACAGTCCGCAGAGCTGCCGGATACGTGTCATTAGAATATGAGTCCAATCCTTGGTCTGGTGACATTTTAACGGGTTTCAATTTGGAATGCGCACAGCTCTGTGGACTCTAAGCAACAGCTGAGATTGTGTTTTTAAATGACAAATCTCAGAAGTGGAATAAGTAGCCAGATTTAAAGCCGCACTGTGGAACTTTTCTGATAGAGGCTGTGCCACTTGCTTGTCTCCAAAGGTGTTACTGCTTTGCCTGGAATGTTCCATGGTATGACTTTAAACACATCGATATTCTCCTGAGAAGTATTCATTTGTGTCCTTTAGAGTGGACATCTTTGAAGTTTTGAGATAGACTAGATTGTGGCTGCACTATGAAAAAAAAAAGAAGAATAATAAAATAAATAATAATTATTATTATTTTATATTATTTTATATGATTTTATATAATATTATATGATTTTATATTATTTTATTTTATATTATACTATTTTATATTATTTTATTTTATATTATTTTATATTATTTTATTTTATATTATTTTATATTAAATTATATTATATTATATTATATTATATTAAATTATATAATAATAATAATAATAATAATAATAACAATAAATCAAAAATATATAAATAAAAAATAAAAGTAAATAAATAAATAATACATAAACAATTTAAATAAAACATACCAAAAATAAATAAATAAATAAATAAATAAATAAATAAATAAATAAATAAATAAATAAATAAATAAATAAATAAATAAATAAATAAATAAGTAAATAAATAAATAATAAATTAAAAAGGAGATCAATAAAGTTCACTTCTTCTTCTTCTTCTTCTAAAACCGACCGAAAAAATGTTTTTGTTAGGTTTAGGTTAGGTTAACTTGACATGGATTTAGCACTATTGCAGTCCATTACAGATGTTACAAAAATATGAATAAAAATAAAATTAACAAAATGTAAATGCTAAGGTGTTCATTTACCTCCAAACAGAAAATTAAAATAATAATAATAATAATAATAATAATTTAGATACTTTAGAGGATATGGCATGTATTCATTATGGGTGTTTCTATTTATCAATAATTCTCTTTGTGAATACGGTCGCCTCTCCACAGATCTGACCTGTAAGGTAGACTATAGTTGTCTTCTTTGCGATAGATGTGGAACATTCTAGATAAAGCAATAACATTTCCACGGAGACAAGCAGGCACCTTTAAAGCTGCATTGTGGAACTTTTCTGGTAGAGAGCGTGCCACCTGCTTGTCTCCATGGAGGTGTTATTGCTTTACGTGTAACGTTTCACAGTCTAGTATAGCGAAAGCGCCTTGTCACTGCAACTTTTTTTTATCCATTTTAGATGATGGAGACTTGCTGTATATGAACGCTTCAGCTCAATGTCTGAGTAAGATTGACTCTGTATGTGCTGCTTTGAGGTTTGTTACTAACTGTAGGACCTTGACCCACCACTGTGAACTGTACTCTCCAGTGGGATGGCCTTCTTTGTCCACTAGGAGGTTGACTCATTCGTACACGTTTATCTACAAGGCCATGCTTGGACTACTGCCCTCCTACATATGTAACTTAATCACACAGAGAAGTGTTGATTCTTATGGTTTGCGTTCAAATGATCAGTTGTTGCTCTCTGTTCCGTTTGTTCGCACAGAGTTGGGAAAAAGGGCTTTTGTCTTCTCTGCCCCCTCGACATGGAACAATAAATTAACGGAATTTATCTCGTTGAATGACTTTAAAGGAAAATTTATGTTTTTTTTTACAATCTGAGCCTTCTTTCGGCAATAAAACAAGTAGTTTTACTCACCCATAGCAGTTTGGTGTCAATTGGAGCAGTATCGCAGAACTTATGTTGAGCCGTTCTGTTCTACTAATGATCCCGTATCCGTTAGCGTGAGTGCTCGGGGCATTACTTTGCGGTGTCCAAATAACACAAACTTTAGCACTTTTCAAATCACAGAAGATCGCTGTGTCAGGGTAGACTTTTAGTAGATTCCAAAACGGCCTGAAACCCGATATCGCAACAGAAAAGTAAAGTTCAGAGCGGTGTTAGCTTCTTTCGGACTAGCGGTGTTTACAAAACAGCTGAGTTCACGCATGCGCACTGTCCTCCCTGATGACGTCATCAAATGAAACTATAGCTGGATATCGGGTTTCAGGCCGTTTTGGAATCTACTAAAAGTCTACCCTGACACAGCGATCTTCTGTGATTTGAAAAGTGCTAAAGTTTGTGTTATTTGGACACCGCAAATCAGTGCCCCGAGCACTCACGCTAACGGATACGGCTAAGTACTTGTGGCAGTGACAAATGCCCGGGGATCATTAGTAGAACAGAACGGCTCAACATAAGTTCTGCGATACTGCTCCAATTGACACCAAACTGCTATGGGTGAGTAAAACTATTTGTTTTATTGCCGAAAGAAGGCTCAGATTGTAAAAAAACTTTACTTTTCCTTTAAATCCAGACTGAGAGCTCTTGAGACAGCCTCCATAAATTGTACCTGTTTTAACTAATTTATATGTAATTTTAACTAATTTATATGTCATTTTAATTGTGTTTTAATTGTCTTTTTGCTGCCTCTAGGTCAGGGCTCCCTTGAAAAAGAGGTTTTTAATCTCAATGGGATTTCCCTGGTTAAATAAAGGTTTAAATAAATAAATAAAAATTGCCTTATAGATCTTCACAAGTTTACAGGCCAGATCTGTGGAGAGGCGAGCTTACTCACAATAGAACGTGTGTTTTTTCAGTATTCTTGAGCAATTAAAACATCAATAATAAAATGAATACAAAATATAAGTTTAAAGCAATACTGAGGAACATTCCAGGCAAAGTAATAACATCAGTAAGAGATGTTCAGTAGGTAGTGAACCCTCCACTCAAAAAAGTTACACACCTTTAAAAATGTCTCAAATAAACACAAATTGTATATGCATGTTGGCTACTTTCCACTTCTGATATAATTATTAGTTCAAACATAACATAGACATGGACTAAACTCAAAACATGAACAATGGAGGTTAAAGGTCCTACATTATAGTACTCAAACTGGACTACATCTCCAAAAGCTCAAAATGCTATGTTCCACCTTGTGATGTCATTAAGTGGTAGCTTTCAAGTGAACAGATACGGTTTACCTTAGTTAAGCAGAAAGAGGCAATTCCAGTTCTGAAGTTATCCAAATGATTCTAGTGAAGATGTGTGGAGTTTAAAAACACAGTGGAGCACCTGTCGTACCACATGACATCATAAAGTGGAACATAGTGTAAGAACTCAGCCTGAATATGCAGGGTTTGTGTGTTAAACATGTATGAATGAAACAAAACACAACTCCAGGTATATTTTAATCACTAAACAACATTATAACATAGATCAGAAAACAGTGCAATATGGGCCTTTTAAAGATCCCATGACATGGTACTTCTTGATGCTTTTATATGGCTCCTTAATGGTTCCCTAATACTGTAAATGAATCCTTCTTCAAAATCAACACTCACTGCATGAGAAACAGAGATAAGATGAGAAAGAGTAATTTTTCTCTCTCTGAACAGGCCATTATGGGCGTTGTTGCTTGAATGCAAATGAGGAGGACAGAGATGGCCTATAGTAGAGGGTGGGGGCGTGGCCAAACTCTCCGCTCTCAGCTGTGTGCTCTCTGATCCATTTCCGCGTTTTTGCGCGGAGAAGAGATTAGAAGCGTTCCATTGAAAAATAAACACATTTCCACAGAAAATAAAATTAAACCACTGCTGTTCAAAGGTCCAGAGGCTCAGAAAAAGGACTTCCGAGCCTAGAAACACTCGGACGTGCCTCCAGGCAAATAAAAAACGCATTTCGCATTGCCTAGCGCATTCGCAGTCCAAACTCTCTGGGCGTGATTTACAGAGACGCTGAGTACAGACAGACGGGGGTGGAACTGCATTTGCATTTCTTTTTTCGATCTGACGTCAATAAGGTGCCTTGTTCAAAATCGCCTGTTTGAGCTCTGATTTTTTGTAACGCAAAAAAGGATCACAAATGCTCAGTTTAGACATTTCACAACTTTTAACCATGTGGGGGCTAAACAGGGTAGGGGAGCTCACATTAACGTTCAAAAACCTCAGAAAGTGAAAATTTCATGCCATGGGACCTTTAAATGATAGAATGAAGGTCTATCAACAGATGGGGACATGAAAATAAATGCACGAATTTGTAATGTGGCAATGCAGCTGTGTAACATTCCTTATAATTTAGTTAATTAGTATTATTGTGAATATGGCTAGCATATGGTCATGATTAATAGCTGAACAGTTCTTACCCCAATCGTCGTATCCATGTGTGAGCTCATGACAAATAATCGCTGTGCAAGTAGGGCTTCAAAATCTGTACAAAATACATTTGGAATTTTGGTTCTATCTGCTTCTATTCCAAAGTTATAAGCATTCAATTTTTTTATGCGTGCATTTTGCGTTTCAGAGGCTTTACTGCACATTTTAGACCAACTATATAATTCTACCTAGAAGTAAAAGAATGTGCAAACTACACTATATAAGGGCTTGTCCTGTCAAATAAACATGAATTCAGGCATGAGTTTAAACACAATGCTGTAGCTAGTGCAGCCTAAGCTATCTTAATGGATTTCCAATGAGTAGTGAAAAATTAAAAAGTGAAATTGTGAAAAAACTACAAGAGGTATCTCCTTAATTTTTGCTGTGCAAGTAGTGCTTCTAAACCTGTACAAAATACATTTGGAATTTTGGATCTATCTGCTTCTATTACAAAGTTATAAGCATTCAATTTTTTATGCGTGCATTTTGCGTTTCAGAGGCTGTACTGCACTTTTTAGACCAACTATATAATTCTACCTAGAAGTAAAAGAATGTGCAAACTACACTATACAGGGGCTTGTCCTGTCAAATAAACATGAATTCAGGCATGAGTTCATCTTTAAACACAATGCTGTAGCTAGGTGCAGCCTAAGCTCTCTTAATGGATTTCCAATGAGTAGTGAAAAATTTAAAAGTTAAATTATGAAAAACTACAAGAGGTATCTCCTTAATTTTTGCTGTGCAAGTAGGGCTTCAAAACCTGTACAAAATACATTTGGAATTTTGGTTCTATCTGCTTCTATTCCAAAGTTATAAGCATTCAATTTTTTTATGCGTGCATTTTGCGTTTCAGAGGCTGTACTGCACTTTTTAGACCAACTATATAATTCTACCTAGAAGTAAAAGAATGTGCAAACTACACTATACAGGGGCTTGTCCTGTCAAATAAACATGAATTCAGGCATGAGTTCACTTTTAAACACAATGCTGTAGCTAGTGCAGCCTAAGCTCTCTTAATGGATTTCCAATGAGTAGTGAAAAATTAAAAAGTGAAATTATGAAAAACTACAAGAGGTATCTCCTTAATTTTTGCTGTGCAAGTAGGGCTTCTAAACCTGTACAAAATACATTTGGAATTTTGGATCTATCTGCTTCTATTCCAAAGTTATAAGCATTCAATTTTTTTATGCGTGCATTTTGCGTTTCAGAGGCTGTACTGCACTTTTTAGACCAACTATATAATTCTTCCTAGAAGTAAAAGAATGTGCAAACTACACTATATAAGAGCTTGTCCTGTCAAATAAACATGAATTCAGGCATGAATTCACTTTTAAACGCAATGCTGTAGCTAGTGCCGCCTAAGCTATCTTAATGGATTTCCAATGAGTAGTGAAAAATTAAAAAGTGAAATTGTGAAAAAACTACAAGAGGTATCTCCTTAATTTTTGCTGTGCAAGTAGGGCTTCAAAACCTGTACAAAATACATTTGGAATTTTGGTTCTATCTGCTTCTATTCCAAAGTTATAAGCATTCAATTTTTTTATGCGTGCATTTTGCGTTTCAGAGGCTGTACTGCACTTTTAGATCAACTATATAATTCTACCTAGAAGTAAAAGAATGTGCAAACTACACTATATAAGGGCTTGTCCTGTCAAATAAACATGAATTCAGGCATGAGTTCACTTTTAAACACAATGCTGTAGCTAGTGCAGCCTAAGCTATCTTAATGGATTTCCAATGAGTAGTGAAAAATTAAAAAGTGAAATTATGAAAAACTACAAGAGGTATCTCCTTAATTTTTGCTGTGCAAGTAGGGCTTCAAAACCTGTACAAAATACATTTGGAATTTTGGTTCTATCTGTTTCTATTCCAAAGTTATAAGCATTCAATTTTTTATGCGTGCATTTTGCGTTTCAGAGGCTGTACTGCACTTTTTAGACCAACTATATAATTCTACCTAGAAGTAAAAGAATGTGCAAACTACACTATACAGGGGCTTGTCCTGTCAAATAAACATGAATTCAGGCATGAGTTCACTTTTAAACACAATGCTGTAGCTAGTGCAGCCTAAACTCTCTTAATGCATTTCCAATGAGTAGTGAAAAATTAAAAAGTGAAATTGTGAAAAAACTACAAGAGGTATCTCCTTAATCTTTGCTGTGCAAGTAGGGCTTCTAAACCTGTACAAAATACATTTGGAATTTTGGATCTATCTGCTTCTATTCCAAAGTTATAAGCATTCAATTTTTTTATGCGTGCATTTTGCGTTTCAGAGGCTGTACTGCACTTTTTAGACCAACTATATAATTCTACCTAGAAGTAAAAGAATGTGCAAACTACACTATACAGGGGCTTGTCCTGTCAAATAAACATGAATTCAGGCATGAGTTCACTTTTAAACACAATGCTGTAGCTAGTGCAGCCTAAACTCTCTTAATGCATTTCCAATGAGTAGTGAAAAATTAAAAAGTGAAATTGTGAAAAAACTACAAGAGGTATCTCCTTAATCTTTGCTGTGCAAGTAGGGCTTCTAAACCTGTACAAAATACATTTGGAATTTTGGATCTATCTGCTTCTATTCCAAAGTTATAAGCATTCAATTTTTTTATGCGTGCATTTTGCGTTTCAGAGGCTGTACTGCACTTTTTAGACCAACTATATAATTCTTCCTAGAAGTAAAAGAATGTGCAAACTACACTATACAAAATACTGTCAAATAAACATGAATTCAGGCATGAGTTCACTTTTAAACACAATGCTGTAGCTAGTGCAGCCTAAGCTCTCTTAATGGATTTCCAATGAGTAGTGAAAAATTAAAAAGTGAAATTGTGAAAAAACTACAAGAGGTATCTCCTTAATTTTTGCTGTGCAAGAAGGGCTTCTAAACCTGTACAAAATACATTTGGAATTTTGGTTCTATCTGCTTCTATTCAAAAGTTATAAGCATTCAATTTTTTATGTGTGCATTTTGCGTTTCAGAGGCTGTACTGCACTTTTAGACCAACTATATAATTCTACCTAGAAGTAAAAGAATGTGCAAACTACACTATATAAGAGCTTGTCCTGTCAAATAAACATGAATTCAGGCATGAATTCACTTTTAAACGCAATGCTGTAGCTAGTGCCGCCTAAGCTATCTTAATGGATTTCCAATGAGTAGTGAAAAATTAAAAAGTGAAATTGTGAAAAAACTACAAGAGGTATCTCCTTAATTTTTGCTGTGCAAGTAGGGCTTCAAAACCTGTACAAAATACATTTGGAATTTTGGTTCTATCTGCTTCTATTCCAAAGTTATAAGCATTCAATTTTTTTATGCGTGCATTTTGCGTTTCAGAGGCTGTACTGCACTTTTTAGACCAACTATATAATTCTACCTAGAAGTAAAAGAATGTGCAAACTACACTATACAGGGGCTTGTCCTGTCAAATAAACATGAATTCAGGCATGAGTTCACTTTTAAACACAATGCTGTAGCTAGTGCAGCCTAAACTCTCTTAATGCATTTCCAATGAGTAGTGAAAAATGAAAAAGGGAAATTGTGAAAAAACTACAAGAGGTATCTCCTTAATTTTTGCTGTGCAAGTAGTGCTTCTAAACCTGTACAAAATACATTTGGAATTTTGGATCTATCTGCTTCTATTCAAAAGTTATAAGCATTCAATTTTTTTATGTGTGCATTTTGCGTTTCAGAGGCTATACTGCACTTTTAGATCAACTATATAATTCTCCCTAGAAGTAAAAGAATGTGCAAACTACACTTTATAAGGGCTTGTCCTGTCAAATAAACATGAATTCAGGCATGAGTTCACTTTTAAACACAATGCTGTAGCTAGTGCAGCCTAAGCTCTCTTAATGGATTTCCAATGAGTAGTGAAAAATTAAAAAGTGAAATTATGAAAAACTACAAGAGGTATCTCCTTAATTTTTGCTGTGCAAGTAGGGCTTCAAAACCTGTACAAAATACATTTGGAATTTTGGTTCTATCTGTTTCTATTCCAAAGTTATAAGCATTCAATTTTTTTATGCGTGCATTTTGCGTTTCAGAGGCTGTACTGCACTTTTTAGACCAACTATATAATTCTACCTAGAAGTAAAAGAATGTGCAAACTACACTATACAAAATACTGTCAAATAAACATGAATTCAGGCATGAGTTCACTTTTAAACACAATGCTGTAGCTAGTGCAGCCTAAGCTCTCTTAATGGATTTCCAATGAGTAGTGAAAAATTAAAAAGTGAAATTATGAAAAACTACAAGAGGTATCTCCTTAATTTTTGCTGTGCAAGTAGGGCTTCAAAACCTGTACAAAATACATTTGGAATTTTGGATCTATCTGCTTCTATTCCAAAGTTATAAGCATTCAATTTTTTTATGCGTGCATTTTGCGTTTCAGAGGCTGTACTGCACTTTTTAGACCAACTATATAATTCTACCTAGAAGTAAAAGAATGTGCAAACTACACTATACAGGGGCTTGTCCTGTCAAATAAACATGAATTCAGGCATGAGTTCACTTTTAAACACAATGCTGTAGCTAGTGCACCCTAAGCTCTCTTAATGGATTTCCAATGAGTAGTGAAAAATTAAAAAGTGAAATTATGAAAAACTACAAGAGGTATCTCCTTAATTTTTGCTGTGCAAGTAGGGCTTCTAAACCTGTACAAAATACATTTGGAATTTTGGATCTATCTGCTTCTATTCCAAAGTTATAAGCATTCAATTTTTTTATGCGTGCATTTTGCGTTTCAGAGGCTGTACTGCACTTTTTAGACCAACTATATAATTCTACCTAGAAGTAAAAGAATGTGCAAACTACACTATACAGGGGCTTGTCCTGTCAAATAAACATGAATTCAGGCATGAGTTCACTTTTAAACACAATGCTGTAGCTAGTGCAGCCTAAACTCTCTTAATGCATTTCCAATGAGTAGTGAAAAATTAAAAAGTGAAATTATGAAAAACTACAAGAGGTATCTCCTTAATCTTTGCTGTGCAAGTAGGGCTTCTAAACCTGTACAAAATACATTTGGAATTTTGGATCTATCTGCTTCTATTCCAAAGTTATAAGCATTCAATTTTTTTATGCGTGCATTTTGCGTTTCAGAGGCTGTACTGCACTTTTTAGACCAACTATATAATTCTTCCTAGAAGTAAAAGAATGTGCAAACTACACTATATAAGAGCTTGTCCTGTCAAATAAACATGAATTCAGGCATGAATTCACTTTTAAACGCAATGCTGTAGCTAGTGCCGCCTAAGCTATCTTAATGGATTTCCAATGAGTAGTGAAAAATTAAAAAGTGAAATTGTGAAAAAACTACAAGAGGTATCTCCTTAATTTTTGCTGTGCAAGTAGGGCTTCAAAACCTGTACAAAATACATTTGGAATTTTGGTTCTATCTGCTTCTATTCCAAAGTTATAAGCATTCAATTTTTTTATGCGTGCATTTTGCGTTTCAGAGGCTGTACTGCACTTTTTAGACCAACTATATAATTCTACCTAGAAGTAAAAGAATGTGCAAACTACACTATATAAGGGCTTGTCCTGTCAAATAAACATGAATTCAGGCATGAGTTCACTTTTAAACACAATGCTGTAGCTAGTGCAGCCTAAGCTATCTTAATGGATTTCCAATGAGTAGTGAAAAATTAAAAAGTGAAATTATGAAAAACTACAAGAGGTATCTCCTTAATTTTTGCTGTGCAAGTAGGGCTTCAAAACCTGTACAAAATACATTTGGAATTTTGGTTCTATCTGTTTCTATTCCAAAGTTATAAGCATTCAATTTTTTTATGCGTGCATTTTGCGTTTCAGAGGCTGTACTGCACTTTTAGATCAACTATATAATTCTACCTAGAAGTAAAAGAATGTGCAAACTACACTATATAAGGGCTTGTCCTGTCAAATAAACATGAATTCAGGCATGAGTTCACTTTTAAACACAATGCTGTAGCTAGTGCAGCCTAAGCTCTCTTAATGGATTTCCAATGAGTAGTGAAAAATTAAAAAGTGAAATTGTGAAAAAACTACAAGAGGTATCTCCTTAATTTTTGCTGTGCAAGTAGGGCTTCTAAACCTGTACAAAATACATTTGGAATTTTGGATCTATCTGCTTCTATTCCAAAGTTATAAGCATTCAATTTTTTTATGCGTGCATTTTGCGTTTCAGAGGCTGTACTGCACTTTTTAGACCAACTATATAATTCTACCTAGAAGTAAAAGAATGTGCAAACTACACTATACAGGGGCTTGTCCTGTCAAATAAACATGAATTCAGGCATGAGTTCACTTTTAAACACAATGCTGTAGCTAGTGCAGCCTAAGCTCTCTTAATGGATTTCCAATGAGTAGTGAAAAATTAAAAAGTGAAATTATGAAAAACTACAAGAGGTATCTCCTTAATTTTTGCTGTGCAAGTAGGGCTTCTAAACCTGTACAAAATACATTTGGAATTTTGGATTCTATCTGCTTCTATTCCAAAGTTATAAGCATTCAATTTTTTTATGCGTGCATTTTGCGTTTCAGAGGCTGTACTGCACTTTTTAGACCAACTATATAATTCTACCTAGAAGTAAAAGAATGTGCAAACTACACTATACAAAAGGGCTTGTCTGTCAAATAAACATGAATTCAGGCATGAGTTCACTTTTAAACACAATGCTGTAGCTAGTGCAGCCTAAACTCTCTTAATGGATTTCCAATGAGTAGTGAAAAATTAAAAAGTGAAATTGTGAAAAAACTACAAGAGGTATCTCCTTAATTTTTGCTGTGCAAGTAGGGCTTCTAAACCTGTACAAAATACATTTGGAATTTTGGATCTATCTGCTTCTATTCCAAAGTTATAAGCATTCAATTTTTTTATGCGTGCATTTTGCGTTTCAGAGGCTGTACTGCACTTTTTAGACCAACTATATAATTCTACCTAGAAGTAAAAGAATGTGCAAACTACACTATATAAGGGCTTGTCCTGTCAAATAAACATGAATTCAGGCATGAGTTCACTTTTAAACACAATGCTGTAGCTAGTGCAGCCTAAGCTATCTTAATGGATTTCCAATGAGTAGTGAAAAATTAAAAAGTGAAATTGTGAAAAAACTACAAGAGGTATCTCCTTAATTTTTGCTGTGCAAGTAGGGCTTCAAAACCTGTACAAAATACATTTGGAATTTTGGTTCTATCTGCTTCTATTCCAAAGTTATAAGCATTCAATTTTTTTATGCGTGCATTTTGCGTTTCAGAGGCTGTACTGCACTTTTTAGACCAACTATATAATTCTACCTAGAAGTAAAAGAATGTGCAAACTACACTATACAGGGGCTTGTCCTGTCAAATAAACATGAATTCAGGCATGAGTTCACTTTTAAACACAATGCTGTAGCTAGTGCAGCCTAAACTCTCTTAATGCATTTCCAATGAGTAGTGAAAAATTAAAAAGTGAAATTGTGAAAAAACTACAAGAGGTATCTCCTTAATTTTTGCTGTGCAAGTAGGGCTTCTAAACCTGTACAAAATACATTTGGAATTTTGGATCTATCTGCTTCTATTCCAAAGTGAGTGCGTTTCAGAGGCTGTACTGCACTTTTAGATCAACTATATAATTCTACCTAGAAGTAAAAGAATGTGCAAACTACACTATATAAGGGCTTGTCCTGTCAAATAAACATGAATTCAGGCATGAGTTCACTTTTAAACACAATGCTGTAGCTAGTGCAGCCTAAGCTCTCTTAATGGATTTCCAATGAGTAGTGAAAAATTAAAAAGTGAAATTGTGAAAAAACTACAAGAGGTATCTCCTTAATTTTTGCTGTGCAAGTAGGGCTTCAAAACCTGTACAAAATACATTTGGAATTTTGGTTCTATCTGTTTCTATTCCAAAGTTATAAGCATTCAATTTTTTTATGCGTGCATTTTGCGTTTCAGAGGCTGTACTGCACTTTTTAGACCAACTATATAATTCTACCTAGAAGTAAAAGAATGTGCAAACTACACTATACAGGGGCTTGTCCTGTCAAATAAACATGAATTCAGGCATGAGTTCACTTTTAAACACAATGCTGTAGCTAGTGCAGCCTAAGCTCTCTTAATGGATTTCCAATGAGTAGTGAAAAATTAAAAAGTGAAATTATGAAAAACTACAAGAGGTATCTCCTTAATTTTTGCTGTGCAAGTAGGGCTTCAAAACCTGTACAAAATACATTTGGAATTTTGGTTCTATCTGTTTCTATTCCAAAGTTATAAGCATTCAATTTTTTTATGCGTGCATTTTGCGTTTCAGAGGCTGTACTGCACTTTTTAGACCAACTATATAATTCTACCTAGAAGTAAAAGAATGTGCAAACTACACTATACAGGGGCTTGTCCTGTCAAATAAACATGAATTCAGGCATGAGTTCACTTTTAAACACAATGCTGTAGCTAGTGCAGCCTAAGCTCTCTTAATGGATTTCCAATGAGTAGTGAAAAATTAAAAAGTGAAATTGTGAACAAACTACAAGAGGTATCTCCTTAATCTTTGCTGTGCAAGTAGGGCTTCTAAACCTGTACAAAATACATTTGGAATTTTGGATCTATCTGCTTCTATTCCAAAGTTATAAGCATTCAATTTTTTTATGCGTGCATTTTGCGTTTCAGAGGCTGTACTGCACTTTTTAGACCAACTATATAATTCTACCTAGAAGTAAAAGAATGTGCAAACTACACTATACAGGGGCTTGTCCTGTCAAATAAACATGAATTCAGGCATGAGTTCACTTTTAAACACAATGCTGTAGCTAGTGCAGCCTAAGCTCTCTTAATGGATTTCCAATGAGTAGTGAAAAATTAAAAAGTGAAATTGTGAACAAACTACAAGAGGTATCTCCTTAATCTTTGCTGTGCAAGTAGGGCTTCTAAACCTGTACAAAATACATTTGGAATTTTGGATCTATCTGCTTCTATTCCAAAGTTATAAGCATTCAATTTTTTTATGCGTGTATTTTGCGTTTCAGAGGCTGTACTGCACTTTTTAGACCAACTATATAATTCTACCTAGAAGTAAAAGAATGTGCAAACTACACTATACAAAATACTGTCAAATAAACATGAATTCAGGCATGAGTTCACTTTTAAACACAATGCTGTAGCTAGTGCAGCCTAAGCTATCTTAATGGATTTCCAATGAGTAGTGAAAAATTAAAAAGTGAAATTGTGAAAACTACAAGAGGTATCTCCTTAATTTTTGCTGTGCAAGTAGGGCTTCAAAATCTGTACAAAATACATTTGGAATTTTGGTTCTATCTGCTTCTATTCCAAAGTTATAAGCATTCAATTTTTTTATGCGTGCATTTTGCGTTTCAGAGGCTGTACTGCACTTTTTAGACCAACTATATAATTCTACCTAGAAGTAAAAGAATGTGCAAACTACACTATATAAGGGCTTGTCCTGTCAAATAAACATGAATTCAGGCATGAGTTCACTTTTAAACACAATGCTGTAGCTAGTGCAGCCTAAGCTATCTTAATGGATTTCCAATGAGTAGTGAAAAATTAAAAAGTGAAATTGTGAAAAAACTACAAGAGGTATCTCCTTAATTTTTGCTGTGCAAGTAGTGCTTCTAAACCTGTACAAAATACATTTGGAATTTTGGATCTATCTGCTTCTATTCCAAAGTTATAAGCATTCAATTATTTATGCGTGCATTTTGCGTTTCAGAGGCTGTACTGCACTTTTTAGACCAACTATATAATTCTACCTAGAAGTAAAAGAATGTGCAAACTACACTATACAGGGGCTTGTCCTGTCAAATAAACATGAATTCAGGCATGAGTTCACTTTAAAACACAATGCTGTAGCTAGTGCAGCCTAAACTCTCTTAATGCATTTCCAATGAGTAGTGAAAAATTAAAAAGTGAAATTGTGAAAAAACTACAAGAGGTATCTCCTTAATTTTTGCTGTGCAAGTAGTGCTTCTAAACCTGTACAAAATACATTTGGAATTTTGGTTCTATCTGCTTCTATTCCAAAGTTATAAGCATTCAATTTTTTTATGCGTGCATTTTGCGTTTCAGAGGCTGTACTGCACTTTTTAGACCAACTATATAATTCTACCTAGAAGTAAAAGAATGTGCAAACTACACTATACAGGGGCTTGTCCTGTCAAATAAACATGAATTCAGGCATGAGTTCACTTTTAAACACAATGCTGTAGCTAGTGCAGCCTAAGCTATCTTAATGCATTTCCAATGAGTAGTGAAAAATTAAAAAGTGAAATTGTGAAAAAACTACAAGAGGTATCTCCTTAATTTTTGCTGTGCAAGTAGGGCTTCTAAACCTGTACAAAATACATTTGGAATTTTGGATCTATCTGCTTCTATTACAAAGTTATAAGCATTCAATTTTTTATGCGTGCATTTTGCGTTTCAGAGGCTGTACTGCACTTTTTAGACCAACTATATAATTCTACCTAGAAGTAAAAGAATGTGCAAACTACACTATACAGGGGCTTGTCTGGTCAAATAAACATGAATTCAGGCATGAGTTCACTTTTAAACACAATGCTGTAGCTAGTGCAGCCTAAGCTCTCTTAATGGATTTCCAATGAGTAGTGAAAAATTAAAAAGTGAAATTGTGAAAAAACTACAAGAGGTATCTCCTTAATCTTTGCTGTGCAAGTAGGGCTTCTAAACCTGTACAAAATACATTTGGAATTTTGGATCTATCTGCTTCTATTCCAAAGTTATAAGCATTCAATTTTTTTATGCGTGCATTTTGCGTTTCAGAGGCTGTACTGCACTTTTTAGACCAACTATATAATTCTACCTAGAAGTAAAAGAATGTGCAAACTACACTATACAGGGAGCTTGTCCTGTCAAATAAACATGAATTCAGGCATGAGTTCACTTTTAAACACAATGCTGTAGCTAGTGCAGCCTATAGCTATCTTAATGGATTTCCAATGAGTAGTGAAAAATTAAAAAGTGAAATTGTGAAAAAACTACAAAAGGTATCTCCTTAATTTTTGCTGTGCAAGTAGGGCTTCAAAAACCTGTACAAAATACATTTGGAATTTTGGATCTATCTGCTTTCTATTCCAAAGTTATAAGCATTCAATTTTTTTATGCGTGCATTTTGCGTTTCAGAGGCTGTACTGCACTTTTTAGACCAACTATATAATTCTACCTAGAAGTAAAAGAATGTGCAAACTACACTATACAGGGGCTTGTCCTGTCAAATTAAACATGAAATTCAGGCATGAGTTCACTTTTAAACACAATGCTGTAGCTAGTGCAGCCTCAGCTCTCTTAATGGATTTCCAATGAGTAGTGAAAAATTAAAAAGTGAAATTGTGAAAAAACTACAAAAGGTATCTCCTTAATTTTTGCTGTGCAAGTAGGGCTTCAAAATAAAGTTAAAACCTGTACAAAATACATTTGGGATTTTGGTTCTATCTGTTTCTATTCCAAAGTTATAAGCATTCAATTTTTTTATGCGTGCATTTTGCGTTTCAGAGGCTGTACTGCACTTTTTAGACCAACTATATAATTCTACCTAGAAGTAAAAGAATGTGCAAACTACACTATATAAGGGCTTGTCCTGTCAAATAAACATGAATTCAGGCATGAGTTCACTTTTAAACACAATGCTGTAGCTAGTGCAGCCTAAGCTCTCTTAATGGATTTCCAATGAGTAGTGAAAAATTAAAAAGTGAAATTGTGAACAAACTACAAGAGGTATCTCCTTAATCTTTGCTGTGCAAGTAGGGCTTCTAAACCTGTACAAAATACATTTGGAATTTTGGATCTATCTGCTTCTATTCCAAAGTTATAAGCATTCAATTTTTTTATGCGTGTATTTTGCGTTTCAGAGGCTGTACTGCACTTTTTAGACCAACTATATAATTCTACCTAGAAGTAAAAGAACGTGCAAACTACACTATACAAAATACTGTCAAATAAACATGAATTCAGGCATGAGTTCACTTTTAAACACAATGCTGTAGCTAGTGCAGCCTAAACTCTCTTAATGCATTTCCAATGAGTAGTGAAAAATTAAAAAGTGAAATTGTGAAAAAACTACAAGAGGTATCTCCTTAATTTTTGCTGTGCATTTAGGGCTTCTAAACCTGTACAAAATACATTTGGAATTTTGGTTCTATCTACTTCTATTTTAAAGTTATAAGCATTCAATTTTTTTATGTGTGCATTTTGCGTTTCAGAGGCTGTACTGCACTTTTAGATCAACTATATAATTCTACCTAGAAGTAAAAGAATGTGCAAACTACACTATACAGGGGCTTGTCCTGTCAAATAAACATGAATTCAGGCATGAGTTCACTTTTAAACACAATGCTGTAGCTAGTGCAGCCTAAGCTCTCTTAATGGATTTCCAATGAGTAGTGAAAAATTAAAAAGTGAAATTATGAAAAACAACAAGAGGTATCTCCTTAATTTTTGCTGTGCAAGTAGGGCTTCAAAACCTGTACAAAATACATTTGGAATTTTGGATCTATCTGCTTCTATTCCAAAGTTATAAGCATTCAATTTTTTTATGCGTGCATTTTGCGTTTCAGAGGCTGTACTGCACTTTTTAGACCAACTATATAATTCTACCTAGAAGTAAAAGAATGTGCAAACTACACTATACAGGGGCTTGTCCTGTCAAATAAACATGAATTCAGGCATGAGTTCACTTTTAAACACAATGCTGTAGCTAGTGCAGCCTAAGCTCTCTTAATGGATTTCCAATGAGTAGTGAAAAATTAAAAAGTGAAATTATGAAAAACTACAAGAGGTATCTCCTTAATTTTTGCTGTGCAAGTAGGGCTTCAAAACCTGTACAAAATACATTTGGAATTTTGGTTCTATCTGTTTCTATTCCAAAGTTATAAGCATTCAATTTTTTTATGTGTGCATTTTGCGTTTCAGAGGCTGTACTGCACTTTTAGACCAACTATATAATTCTACCTAGAAGTAAAAGAATGTGCAAACTACACTATATAAGAGCTTGTCCTGTCAAATAAACATGAATTCAGGCATGAGTTCACTTTTAAACGCAATGCTGTAGCTAGTGCCGCCTAAGCTATCTTAATGGATTTCCAATGAGTAGTGAAAAATTAAAAAGTGAAATTGTGAAAAAACTACAAGAGGTATCTCCTTAATTTTTGCTGTGCAAGTAGGGCTTCTAAACCTGTACAAAATACATTTAGAATTTTGGATCTATCTGCTTCTATTCAAAAGTTATAAGCATTCAATTTTTTTATGTATGCATTTTGCGTTTCAGAGGCTATACTGCACTTTTAGATCAACTATATAATTCTCCCTAGAAGTAAAAGAATGTGCAAACTACACTTTATAAGGGCTTGTCCTGTCAAATAAACATGAATTCAGGCATGAGTTCACTTTTAAACACAATGCTGTAGCTAGTGCAGCCTCAGCTCTCTTAATGGATTTCCAATGAGTAGTGAAAAATTAAAAAGTGAAATTATGAAAAACTACAAGAGGTATCTCCTTAATTTTTGCTGTGCAAGTAGGGCTTCAAAACCTGTACAAAATACATTTGGAATTTTGGTTCTATCTGTTTCTATTCCAAAGTTATAAGCATTCAATTTTTTTATGCGTGCATTTTGCGTTTCAGAGGCTGTACTGCACTTTTTAGACCAACTATATAATTCTACCTAGAAGTAAAAGAATGTGCAAACTACACTATACAGGGGCTTGTCCTGTCAAATAAACATGAATTCAGGCATGAGTTCACTTTTAAACACAATGCTGTAGCTAGTGCAGCCTAAACTCTCTTAATGCATTTCCAATGAGTAGTGAAAAATTAAAAAGTGAAATTGTGAAAAAACTACAAGAGGTATCTCCTTAATCTTTGCTGTGCAAGTAGGGCTTCTAAACCTGTACAAAATACATTTGGAATTTTGGATCTATCTGCTTCTATTCCAAAGTTATAAGCATTCAATTTTTTTATGCGTGCATTTTGCGTTTCAGAGGCTGTACTGCACTTTTTAGACCAACTATATAATTCTACCTAGAAGTAAAAGAATGTGCAAACTACACTATACAAAATACTGTCAAATAAACATGAATTCAGGCATGAGTTCACTTTTAAACACAATGCTGTAGCTAGTGCAGCCTAAGCTCTCTTAATGGATTTCCAATGAGTAGTGAAAAATTAAAAAGTGAAATTGTGAAAAAACTACAAGAGGTATCTCCTTAATTTTTGCTGTGCAAGAAGGGCTTCTAAACCTGTACAAAATACATTTGGAATTTTGGTTCTATCTGCTTCTATTCAAAAGTTATAAGCATTCAATTTTTTTATGTGTGCATTTTGCGTTTCAGAGGCTGTACTGCACTTTTAGACCAACTATATAATTCTACCTAGAAGTAAAAGAATGTGCAAACTACACTATATAAGAGCTTGTCCTGTCAAATAAACATGAATTCAGGCATGAGTTCACTTTTAAACGCAATGCTGTAGCTAGTGCCGCCTAAGCTATCTTAATGGATTTCCAATGAGTAGTGAAAAATTAAAAAGTGAAATTGTGAAAAAACTACAAGAGGTATCTCCTTAATTTTTGCTGTGCAAGTAGGGCTTCTAAACCTGTACAAAATACATTTGGAATTTTGGATCTATCTGCTTCTATTCCAAAGTTATAAGCATTCAATTTTTTTATGCGTGCATTTTGCGTTTCAGAGGCTGTACTGCACTTTTTAGACCAACTATATAATTCTACCTAGAAGTAAAAGAATGTGCAAACTACACTATATAAGGGCTTGTCCTGTCAAATAAACATGAATTCAGGCATGAGTTCACTTTTAAACACAATGCTGTAGCTAGTGCAGCCTCAGCTCTCTTAATGGATTTCCAATGAGTAGTGAAAAATTAAAAAGTGAAATTGTGAAAAAACTACAAGAGGTATCTCCTTAATTTTTGCTGTGCAAGTAGGGCTTCTAAACCTGTACAAAATACATTTAGAATTTTGGATCTATCTGCTTCTATTCAAAAGTTATAAGCATTCAATTTTTTTATGTGTGCATTTTGCGTTTCAGAGGCTATACTGCACTTTTAGATCAACTATATAATTCTCCCTAGAAGTAAAAGAATGTGCAAACTACACTTTATAAGGGCTTGTCCTGTCAAATAAACATGAATTCAGGCATGAGTTCACTTTTAAACACAATGCTGTAGCTAGTGCAGCCTCAGCTCTCTTAATGGATTTCCAATGAGTAGTGAAAAATTAAAAAGTGAAATTGTGAAAAAACTACAAGAGGTATCTCCTTAATTTTTGCTGTGCAAGAAGGGCTTCTAAACCTGTACAAAATACATTTGGAATTTTGGTTCTATCTGCTTCTATTCAAAAGTTATAAGCATTCAATTTTTTTATGTGTGCATTTTGCGTTTCAGAGGCTGTACTGCACTTTTAGATCAACTATATAATTCTACCTAGAAGTAAAAGAATGTGCAAACTACACTATATAAGGGCTTGTCCTGTCAAATAAACATGAATTCAGGCATGAGTTCACTTTTAAACACAATGCTGTAGCTAGTGCAGCCTCAGCTCTCTTAATGGATTTCCAATGAGTAGTGAAAAATTAAAAAGTGAAATTGTGAAAAAACTACAAGAGGTATCTCCTTAATTTTTGCTGTGCAAGTAGGGCTTCAAAACCTGTACAAAATACATTTGGAATTTTGGATCTATCTGCTTCTATTCCAAAGTTATAAGCATTCAATTTTTTTATGCGTGCATTTTGCGTTTCAGAGGCTGTACTGCACTTTTAGATCAACTATATAATTCTACCTAGAAGTAAAAGAATGTGCAAACTACACTATATAAGGGCTTGTCCTGTCAAATAAACATGAATTCAGGCATGAGTTCACTTTTAAACACAATGCTGTAGCTAGTGCAGCCTCAGCTCTCTTAATGGATTTCCAATGAGTAGTGAAAAATTAAAAAGTGAAATTGTGAAAAAACTACAAGAGGTATCATCTTAATTTTTGCTGTGCAAGTAGGGCTTCTAAACCTGTACAAAATACATTTAGAATTTTGGATCTATCTGCTTCTATTCAAAAGTTATAAGCATTCAATTTTTTTATGTATGCATTTTGCGTTTCAGAGGCTATACTGCACTTTTAGATCAACTATATAATTCTCCCTAGAAGTAAAAGAATGTGCAAACTACACTTTATAAGGGCTTGTCCTGTCAAATAAACATGAATTCAGGCATGAGTTCACTTTTAAACACAATGCTGTAGCTAGTGCAGCCTAAGCTCTCTTAATGGATTTCCAATGAGTAGTGAAAAATTAAAAAGTGAAATTATGAAAAACTACAAGAGGTATCTCCTTAATTTTTGCTGTGCAAGTAGGGCTTCAAAACCTGTACAAAATACATTTGGAATTTTGGTTCTATCTGTTTCTATTCCAAAGTTATAAGCATTCAATTTTTTTATGCGTGCATTTTGCGTTTCAGAGGCTGTACTGCACTTTTTAGACCAACTATATAATTCTACCTAGAAGTAAAAGAATGTGCAAACTACACTATACAGGGGCTTGTCCTGTCAAATAAACATGAATTCAGGCATGAGTTCACTTTTAAACACAATGCTGTAGCTAGTGCAGCCTAAACTCTCTTAATGCATTTCCAATTAGTGAAAAATTAAAAAGTGAAATTGTGAAAAAACTACAAGAGGTATCTCCTTAATCTTTGCTGTGCAAGTAGGGCTTCTAAACCTGTACAAAATACATTTGGAATTTTGGATCTATCTGCTTCTATTCCAAAGTTATAAGCATTCAATTTTTTTATGCGTGCATTTTGCGTTTCAGAGGCTGTACTGCACTTTTTAGACCAACTATATAATTCTACCTAGAAGTAAAAGAATGTGCAAACTACACTATACAAAATACTGTCAAATAAACATGAATTCAGGCATGGGTTCACTTTTAAACACAATGCTGTAGCTAGTGCAGCCTAAGCTCTCTTAATGGATTTCCAATGAGTAGTGAAAAATTAAAAAGTGAAATTGTGAAAAAACTACAAGAGGTATCTCCTTAATTTTTGCTGTGCAAGAAGAGCTTCTAAACCTGTACAAAATACATTTGGAATTTTGGTTCTATCTGCTTCTATTCAAAAGTTATAAGCATTCAATTTTTTTATGTGTGCATTTTGCGTTTCAGAGGCTGTACTGCACTTTTAGACCAACTATATAATTCTACCTAGAAGTAAAAGAATGTGCAAACTACACTATATAAGAGCTTGTCCTGTCAAATAAACATGAATTCAGGCATGAGTTCACTTTTAAACGCAATGCTGTAGCTAGTGCCGCCTAAGCTATCTTAATGGATTTCCAATGAGTAGTGAAAAATTAAAAAGTGAAATTGTGAAAAAACTACAAGAGGTATCTCCTTACTTTTTGCTGTGCAAGTAGGGCTTCTAAACCTGTACAAAATACATTTGGAATTTTGGATCTATCTGCTTCTATTCCAAAGTTATAAGCATTCAATTTTTTATGCGTGCATTTTGCGTTTCAGAGGCTGTACTGCACTTTTTAGACCAACTATATAATTCTACCTAGAAGTAAAAGAATGTGCAAACTACACTATACAGGGGCTTGTCCTGTCAAATAAACATGAATTCAGGCATGAGTTCACTTTTAAACACAATGCTGTAGCTAGTGCAGCCTCAGCTCTCTTAATGGATTTCCAATGAGTAGTGAAAAATTAAAAAGTGAAATTATGAAAAACTACAAGAGGTATCTCCTTAATTTTTGCTGTGCAAGTAGGGCTTCAAAACCTGTACAAAATACATTTGGAATTGTGGTTCTATCTGTTTCTATTCCAAAGTTATAAGCATTCAATTTTTTTATGCGTGCATTTTGCGTTTCAGAGGCTGTACTGCACTTTTTAGACCAACTATATAATTCTACCTAGAAGTAAAAGAATGTGCAAACTACACTATACAGGGGCTTGTCCTGTCAAATAAACATGAATTCAGGCATGAGTTCACTTTTAAACACAATGCTGTAGCTAGTGCAGCCTAAACTCTCTTAATGCATTTCCAATTAGTGAAAAATTAAAAAGTGAAATTGTGAAAAAACTACAAGAGGTATCTCCTTAATCTTTGCTGTGCAAGTAGGGCTTCTAAACCTGTACAAAATACATTTGGAATTTTGGATCTATCTGCTTCTATTCCAAAGTTATAAGCATTCAATTTTTTTATGCGTGCATTTTGCGTTTCAGAGGCTGTACTGCACTTTTTAGACCAACTATATAATTCTACCTAGAAGTAAAAGAATGTGCAAACTACACTATACAAAATACTGTCAAATAAACATGAATTCAGGCATGGGTTCACTTTTAAACACAATGCTGTAGCTAGTGCAGCCTAAGCTCTCTTAATGGATTTCCAATGAGTAGTGAAAAATTAAAAAGTGAAATTGTGAAAAAACTACAAGAGGTATCTCCTTAATTTTTGCTGTGCAAGTAGGGCTTCTAAACCTGTACAAAATACATTTGGAATTTTGGATCTATCTGCTTCTATTCCAAAGTTATAAGCATTCAATTTTTTTATGTGTGCATTTTGCGTTTCAGAGGCTGTACTGCACTTTTAGACCAACTATATAATTCTACCTAGAAGTAAAAGAATGTGCAAACTACACTATATAAGGGCTTGTCCTGTCAAATAAACATGAATTCAGGCATGAGTTCACTTTTAAACACAATGCTGTAGCTAGTGCAGCCTAAGCTATCTTAATGGATTTCCAATGAGTAGTGAAAAATTAAAAAGTGAAATTGTGAAAAAACTACAAGAGGTATCTCCTTAATTTTTGCTGTGCAAGTAGGGCTTCTAAACCTGTACAAAATACATTTGGAATTTTGGATCTATCTGCTTCTATTCCAAAGTTATAAGCATTCAATTTTTTTATGCGTGCATTTTGCGTTTCAGAGGCTGTACTGCACTTTTTAGACCAACTATATAATTCTACCTAGAAGTAAAAGAATGTGCAAACTACACTATACAGGGGCTTGTCCTGTCAAATAAACATGAATTCAGGCATGAGTTCACTTTTAAACACAATGCTGTAGCTAGTGCAGCCTAAGCTCTCTTAATGGATTTCCAATGAGTAGTGAAAAATTAAAAAGTGAAATTGTGAAAAAACTACAAGAGGTATCTCCTTAATTTTTGCTGTGCAAGTAGGGCTTCTAAACCTGTACAAAATACATTTGGAATTTTGGATCTATCTGCTTCTATTCCAAAGTTATAAGCATTCAATTTTTTTATGTGTGCATTTTGCGTTTCAGAGGCTGTACTGCACTTTTAGATCAACTATATAATTCTACCTAGAAGTAAAAGAATGTGCAAACTACACTATATAAGGGCTTGTCCTGTCAAATAAACATGAATTCAGGCATGAGTTCACTTTTAAACACAATGCTGTAGCTAGTGCAGCCTAAGCTCTCTTAATGGATTTCCAATGAGTAGTGAAAAATTAAAAAGTGAAATTGTGAAAAAACTACAAGAGGTATCTCCTTAATATTTGCTGTGCAAGTAGGGCTTCAAAACCTGTACAAAATACATTTGGACTTTTGGTTCTATCTGCTTCTATTCCAAAGTTATAAGCATTCAATTTTTTTATGTGTGCATTTTGCGTTTCAGAGGCTGTACTGCACTTTTAGACCAACTATATAATTCTACCTAGAAGTAAAAGAATGTGCAAACTACACTATATAAGAGCTTGTCCTGTCAAATAAACATGAATTCAGGCATGAGTTCACTTTTAAACGCAATGCTGTAGCTAGTGCAGCCTAAGCTATCTTAATGGATTTCCAATGAGTAGTGAAAAATTAAAAAGTGAAATTGTGAAAAAACTACAAGAGGTATCTCCTTAATCTTTGCTGTGCAAGTAGGGCTAAACCTGTACAAAATACATTTGGAATTTTGGATCTATCTGCTTCTATTCCAAAGTTATAAGCATTCAATTTTTTTATGCGTGCATTTTGCGTTTCAGAGGCTGTACTGCACTTTTTAGACCAACTATATAATTCTACCTAGAAGTAAAAGAATGTGCAAACTACACTATACAAAATACTGTCAAATAAACATGAATTCAGGCATGAGTTCACTTTTAAACACAATGCTGTAGCTAGTGCAGCCTAAACTCTCTTAATGCATTTCCAATGAGTAGTGAAAAATTAGAAAGTGAAATTGTGAAAAAACTACAAGAGGTATCTCCTTAATTTTTTTTTCAATGTTTATTTGAAAATGAAAACTATTTGAAACTTCTACTTTGTCAAATGTGTTCTTCAGTTATGAAAAAAAAAAGGTTTGTGTATTACACAAACTTGTTTTTTGACATGTTTATAATGTAGTTTCCTCATCAAAAACATACCTTTTCCCCCCACACATGTTTGAGGAACACTGCATTGTTAGTTTGTCTACATCTTCCACCTTGTGATGTCAGGTAGGTGTAGTTTTCAAGTTTACAGCTACCTTTTTTGACCTCTTTTTGAGTAAAGATGGGCATTTCCAGAGCTGAAACTTCCTGTATTAACACATGACATCACAAGGTGGAATTGAGTGTTTTCTGTTTGAGACAAGAAAAGGGTTTGTGTGTTGAACGTGTGAACAAAACAAAACAAAACACAACTCCAGGCGTGTTTGTGATGAGGAAACATTATGACATAGATCAGAAAATAGTGCAATACGAGCCCTTTAAAGTCCTATCCCACACAGCCCCACCTTCTGGTTGTAGACGGTAAAATTATCGTAGAGTTTGACGATGCACTCTGCCTTTCTCTGGAACTGCCTGTAGGAGTCCTCGGTCCACCACTGCTGCAGGTTACCGAAGCGGTCGTACTGGCCCCCTGGAGACATGAACCATTTCAGCACTGAGGCCAGGAGAGGGCAGCAGCGAGTTAGCAACGGGCTCACACAATCTGCAACTGCCTTTTTACAGTCCGCAGAGCTGCCGGATACGTGTCATTAGAATATGAGTCCAATCCTTGGTCTGGTGACATTTTAACGGGTTTCAATTTGGAATGCGCACAGCTCTGTGGACTCTAAGCAACAGCTGAGATTGTGTTTTTAAATGACAAATCTCAGAAGTGGAATAAGTAGCCAGATTTAAAGCCGCACTGTGGAACTTTTCTGATAGAGGCTGTGCCACTTGCTTGTCTCCAAAGGTGTTACTGCTTTGCCTGGAATGTTCCATGGTATGACTTTAAACACATCGATATTCTCCTGAGAAGTATTCATTTGTGTCCTTTAGAGTGGACATCTTTGAAGTTTTGAGATAGACTAGATTGTGGCTGCACTATGAAAAAAAAAAAGAAGAAGAATAAAATAAATAATAATTATTATTATTTTATATTATTTTATATGATTTTATATAATATTATATGATTTTATATTATTTTATTTTATATTATACTATTTTATATTATTTTATATTATTTTATATTATATTAAATTATATTATATTAAATTATATAATAATAATAATAATAATAACAATAAATCAAAAATATATAAATAAAAAATAAAAGTAAATAAATAAATAATACATAAACAATTTAAATAAAACATACCAAAAAAAAAATAAATAAATAAATAAATAAATAAATAAATAAATAAATAAATAAATAAATAAATAAATAAATAAATAAATAAATAAATAAATAAATAAATAATAAATTAAAAAGGAGTCTAAAAACTTTTTGAGGCGACTGTAAAACCGACCGAAAAAATGTTTTTGTTAGGTTTAGGTTAGGTTAACTTGACATGGATTTAGCACTATTGCAGTCCATTACAGATGTTACAAAAATATGAATAAAAATAAAATTAACAAAATGTAAATGCTAAGGTGTTCATTTACCTCCAAACAGAAAATTAAAATAATAATAATAATAATAATAATAATTTAGATACTTTAGAGGATATGGCATGTATTCATTATGGGTGTTTCTATTTATCAATAATTCTCTTTGTGAATACGGTCGCCTCTCCACAGATCTGACCTGTAAGGTAGACTATAGTTGTCTTCTTTGCGATAGATGTGGAACATTCTAGATAAAGCAATAACATTTCCACGGAGACAAGCAGGCACCTTTAAAGCTGCATTGTGGAACTTTTCTGGTAGAGAGCGTGCCACCTGCTTGTCTCCATGGAGGTGTTATTGCTTTACGTGTAACGTTTCACAGTCTAGTATAGCGAAAGCGCCTTGTCACTGCAACTTTTTTTTATCCATTTTAGATGATGGAGACTTGCTGTATATGAACGCTTCAGCTCAATGTCTGAGTAAGATTGACTCTGTATGTGCTGCTTTGAGGTTTGTTACTAACTGTAGGACCTTGACCCACCACTGTGAACTGTACTCTCCAGTGGGATGGCCTTCTTTGTCCACTAGCCTTCCTCCTGTGTTAGTTTTCTGTTACCATCCCCGGTGTTAACGGGTCGGTTTCGACCCGTGTCTTAAATCAGCTTTAAAATACACTAAAAATAAAAACTTAAATTTCAATTTTTTTTCTCATCTCTTGGTTACCTTGTTAGGCTTCCTTATCCATGAAAATGTTGGGTTTAATATTTTTGTTTTGGGTCTCTGGGCCTTTTTATTGTTATTAGTATACCTCTCGATTTCAATTAAAAAAAGAAAAATTAACCTCAAGAGAATAATATAAATAAATGAAAGGATGTTGTGTTACCAGAATATTGCTAAGGGGTGTAGAACACATCTCTGAAATGAATTTGCTTGATTTATTTTTTCCTTTTAAAATTAATAACTATAGTAACATCTATGGTGTTATGGGTCATTTTCGACCCACATATATTTTCTTCAAGAAAATGCAAAAAAACAAAAAAATGTCAGCAATAGAACTTTAATATAAACACATTGAAACACAGAACAGGTCATAACACAAAATATTGATTTACAAGTTCAAACAAACAACAAATCAAACAAATCAAACCAATAGAAATCAATTATTACTTCCAAAACAATTAGAATGCTAAATCAGAGTTTAAAAAAAGTATCTGTGTGCAAGAACCTGCCTGTGTGTGTGTGTGTGTGTGTGTGTGTGTGTGTGTGTGTGTGTGTGTGTGTGTGTGTGTGTGTGTGTGTGTGTGTGTGTGTGTGTGTGTGTAGGTGTGTGTGTGTTTAGATGCATGTGTGGCAAAAAGTGACACTTTTTGTGTGTTCTTTGCAGAGATATTTCTTGCATCGGAAACACAATATGTTTGTCTTTCTGTCTTTATTGCTTGGGCAGACCTGACACCTCTTTCTTTTAGAATCAGGTGGTCTCAGGGGGGTTGTGGCCGTGGTTGTTCTGGTTGGTGTTGTGGCCGTGGCTCTTCTGGTTGGTGTTGAGGCAGGGCTGGCTGAGGAGGATGCTGATGCAGATTCTCTCTATGTTGCTGATGATGTGGATGGAGTGCTGGGTGAGCACCAGCATCAGACTCAGATGTGTCTGTGTCTTCTGGCTGGTACTCCACATTGTCCTCTTCCTCAGAAACTTGCTCCTCTGCATCACTATGCTGATCTGTGTCTTCTCCCTCATTTTGTCCAAAAATGTAATCTCGAGCTTCGCTCATCGTAAATCTTCTTTTCATTTTTGTATGCTGCAAATTGGAGATGTGCACTCTGCAAGTCAAATGAGTGAAGTGACCTGACGTGTCTGGACATGCTCATCTTTGTTTGTTTTGTTTTTTTTGCAGCAATCCTGGACAAATGAGCATCCCCAGAAGCTCACATGATTGGGGGAGGAGGTGGCTGTCATTGTGTTGGCTGACAATGCATTTATGATTTCAATTTTGGCTCTAATTATTGCTTTATAATCATATTTTTATAACCGGGTCGAAACCGACCCTAACACTACAAAGGACATAATTTCAACTAGAGCATTTTATAATGCAGTGAAAAAAAATGTTTTTGTTGAATTTTGTTGAAATCAAGGTTCCTGACAAAGTCAAAAAGCCTTGATGCAATAAACAAATTTTAAGTGATTATTTTATGCATTTAAAAACTAAAACGGGTCGGTGGCGACCCTAACACAAGAGGAAGGCTAGGAGGTTGACTCATTCGTACACGTTTATCTACAAGGCCATGCTTGGACTACTGCCCTCCTACATATGTAACTTAATCACACAGAGAAGTGTTGATTCTTATGGTTTGCGTTCAAATGATCAGTTGTTGCTCTCTGTTCCGTTTGTTCGCACAGAGTTGGGAAAAAGGGCTTTTGTCTTCTCTGCCCCCTCGACATGGAACAATAAATTAACGGAATTTATCTCGTTGAATGACTTTAAAGGAAAATTTATGTTTTTTTTTTACAATCTGAGCCTTCTTTCGGCAATAAAACAAGTAGTTTTACTCACCCATAGCAGTTTGGTGTCAATTGGAGCAGTATCGCAGAACTTATGTTGAGCCGTTCTGTTCTACTAATGATCCCGTATCCGTTAGCGTGAGTGCTCGGGGCATTACTTTGCGGTGTCCAAATAACACAAACTTTAGCACTTTTCAAATCACAGAAGATCGCTGTGTCAGGGTAGACTTTTAGTAGATTCCAAAACGGCCTGAAACCCGATATCGCAACAGAAAAGTAAAGTTCAGAGCGGTGTTAGCTTCTTTCGGACTAGCGGTGTTTACAAAACAGCTGAGTTCACGCATGCGCACTGTCCTCCCTGATGACGTCATCAAATGAAACTATAGCTGGATATCGGGTTTCAGGCCGTTTTGGAATCTACTAAAAGTCTACCCTGACACAGCAATCTTCTGTGATTTGAAAAGTGCTAAAGTTTGTGTTATTTGGACACCGCAAATCAGTGCCCCGAGCACTCACGCTAACGGATACGGCTAAGTACTTGTGGCAGTGACAAATGCCCGGGATCATTAGTAGAACAGAACGGCTCAACATAAGTTCTGCGATACTGCTCCAATTGACACCAAACTGCTATGGGTGAGTAAAACTATTTGTTTTATTGCCGAAAGAAGGCTCAGATTGTAAAAAAACTTTACTTTTCCTTTAAATCCAGACTGAGAGCTCTTGAGACAGCCTCCATAAATTGTACCTGTTTTAACTAATTTATATGTAATTTTAACTAATTTATATGTCATTTTAATTGTGTTTTAATTGTCTTTTTGCTGCCTCTAGGTCAGGGCTCCCTTGAAAAAGAGGTTTTTAATCTCAATGGGATTTCCCTGGTTAAATAAAGGTTTAAATAAATAAATAAAAAAAACCTTATAGATCTTCACAAGTTTACAGGCCAGATCTGTGGAGAGGCGAGCTTACTCACAATAGAACGTGTGTTTTTTCAGTATTCTTGAGCAATTAAAACATCAATAATAAAATGAATACAAAATATAAGTTTAAAGCAATACTGAGGAACATTCCAGGCAAAGTAATAACATCAGTAAGAGATGTTCAGTAGGTAGTGAACCCTCCACTCAAAAAAGTTACACACCTTTAAAAATGTCTCAAATAAACACAAATTGTATATGCATGTTGGCTACTTTCCACTTCTGATATAATTATTAGTTCAAACATAACATAGACATGGACTAAACTCAAAACATGAACAATGGAGGTTAAAGGTCCTACATTATAGTACTCAAACTGGACTACATCTCCAAAAGCTCAAAATGCTATGTTCCACCTTGTGATGTCATTAAGTGGTAGCTTTCAAGTGAACAGATACGGTTTACCTTAGTTAAGCAGAAAGAGGCAATTCCAGTTCTGAAGTTATCCAAATGATTCTAGTGAAGATGTGTGGAGTTTAAAAACACAGTGGAGCACCTGTCGTACCACATGACATCATAAAGTGGAACATAGTGTAAGAACTCAGCCTGAATATGCAGGGTTTGTGTGTTAAACATGTATGAATGAAACAAAACACAACTCCAGGTATATTTTAATCACTAAACAACATTATAACATAGATCAGAAAACAGTGCAATATGGGCCTTTTAAAGATCCCATGACATGGTACTTCTTGATGCTTTTATATGGCTCCTTAATGGTTCCCTAATACTGTAAATGAATCCTTCTTCAAAATCAACACTCACTGCATGAGAAACAGAGATAAGATGAGAAAGAATAATTTTTCTCTCTCTGAACAGGCCATTATGGGCGTTGTTGCTTGAATGCAAATGAGGAGGACAGAGATGGCCTATAGTAGAGGGTGGGGGCGTGGCCAAACTCTCCGCTCTCAGCTGTGTGCTCTCTGATCCATTTCCGCGTTTTTGCGCGGAGAAGAGATTAGAAGCGTTCCATTGAAAAATAAACACATTTCCACAGAAAATAAAATTAAACCACTGCTGTTCAAAGGTCCAGAGGCTCAGAAAAAGGACTTCCGAGCCTAGAAACACTCGGACGTGCCTCCAGGCAAATAAAAAAACGCATTTCGCATTGCCTAGCGCATTCGCAGTCCAAACTCTCTGGGCGTGATTTACAGAGACGCTGAGTACAGACAGACGGGGGTGGAACTGCATTTGCATTTCTTTTTTCGATCTGACGTCAATAAGGTGCCTTGTTCAAAATCGCCTGTTTGAGCTCTGATTTTTTGTAACGCAAAAAAGGATCACAAATGCTCAGTTTAGACATTTCACAACTTTTAACCATGTGGGGGGTCCTAAACAGGGTAGGGGAGCTCACATTAACGTTCAAAAACCTCAGAAAGTGAAAATTTCATGCCATGGGACCTTTAAATGATAGAATGAAGGTCTATCAACAGATGGGGACATGAAAATAAATGCACGAATTTGTAATGTGGCAATGCAGCTGTGTAACATTCCTTATAATTTAGTTAATTAGTATTATTGTGAATATGGCTAGCATATGGTCATGATTAATAGCTGAACAGTTCTTACCCCAATCGTCGTATCCATGTGTGAGCTCATGACAAATAATCGCTGTGCAAGTAGGGCTTCAAAATCTGTACAAAATACATTTGGAATTTTGGTTCTATCTGCTTCTATTCCAAAGTTATAAGCATTCAATTTTTTTATGCGTGCATTTTGCGTTTCAGAGGCTTTACTGCACTTTTTAGACCAACTATATAATTCTACCTAGAAGTAAAAGAATGTGCAAACTACACTATATAAGGGCTTGTCCTGTCAAATAAACATGAATTCAGGCATGAGTTTAAACACAATGCTGTAGCTAGTGCAGCCTAAGCTATCTTAATGGATTTCCAATGAGTAGTGAAAAATTTAAAAGTTAAATTATGAAAAACTACAAGAGGTATCTCCTTAATTTTTGCTGTGCAAGTAGGGCTTCAAAACCTGTACAAAATACATTTGGAATTTTGGTTCTATCTGCTTCTATTCCAAAGTTATAAGCATTCAATTTTTTTATGCGTGCATTTTGCGTTTCAGAGGCTGTACTGCACTTTTTAGACCAACTATATAATTCTACCTAGAAGTAAAAGAATGTGCAAACTACACTATACAGGGGCTTGTCCTGTCAAATAAACATGAATTCAGGCATGAGTTCACTTTTAAACACAATGCTGTAGCTAGTGCAGCCTAAGCTCTCTTAATGGATTTCCAATGAGTAGTGAAAAATTAAAAAGTGAAATTGTGAAAAAACTACAAGAGGTATCTCCTTAATTTTTGCTGTGCAAGTAGGGCTTCTAAACCTGTACAAAATACATTTGGAATTTTGGATCTATCTGCTTCTATTACAAAGTTATAAGCATTCAATTTTTTATGCGTGCATTTTGCGTTTCAGAGGCTGTACTGCACTTTTAGATCAACTATATAATTCTACCTAGAAGTAAAAGAATGTGCAAACTACACTATATAAGGGCTTGTCCTGTCAAATAAACATGAATTCAGGCATGAGTTCACTTTTAAACACAATGCTGTAGCTAGTGCAGCCTAAGCTCTCTTAATGGATTTCCAATGAGTAGTGAAAAATTAAAAAGTGAAATTATGAAAAACTACAAGAGGTATCTCCTTAATTTTTGCTGTGCAAGTAGGGCTTCTAAACCTGTACAAAATACATTTGAAATTTTGGATCTATCTGCTTCTATTCCAAAGTTATAAGCATTCAATTTTCTATGCGTGCATTTTGCGTTTCAGAGGCTGTACAGTGAACCCTCGTTTATCGCGGGGGTTAGGTTCCAGAAATAGCCCGCAATAAGTGAAATCCGCGAAGTAGGACAATTTTATATTTTACAATTATTCTACATGTTTTAAGGCTGAAAACGCTTCACCAGACACATTATACACCTTTCTGAGACTGGTATTAACATTTTTCTCTTGTTTAAACACTCAAACTTTTGTAGATTTTCATTAAAATATATTAATAGTGGGGGGGGGGCACGTGACACGCGGACACGTGCGCGCGGACACGTGTGCGCGCTGACACGTGCGCGCGGACACGTGTGTTTGTTTTGGTACCACATATCCATGCCATGTGCGAAAGTCGAGTGGAAAGCGACCTGGATATCATTTTGGGCAAGACTCAAGCCACTGCTAACAGTGCCAAACCGCTAACAGACGCCTCTGAGCACCACAAGACCAGGTAAGACCAACCTGCGCTCACAAGAGTTGGTTGCATTTCACCCCGGCTCCAAAATCAGACCGCTATCAATGCGTCGCCAATACTCCACAGCTCTCTAGGACAGGGTCGGGTTCGTGAGGGGAAAAGACCCACTGTCTCCTCTGTGCGCGTGAGTGTCCTCCCCCCGCTGCGGCTCCCCCGGACGCCGCGCGGCGTCCGGGCCAGGCTCATCCATGTTCTTGGCTCTTCCATGGTCCGGCTCGCACTCTCTTCCATGGCTCGTGCAAGTAAACAAAGGCCACACCTCCTGTCACCCAGGCGCTCTCGTGAAGAAAATCAGAGACTCTGTCCCTACCATCCCTGGTCTAGACCTGGTTTAGTCCTGGTTTAGACCTGGTTTAGTCCTGGTTTAGACCTGCTTTAGACCTGGTTTAGTCCTGGTCTAGTCTCTTAGCTAATCAGGGCGCAGGACAGAATGTTACACTGTAAAAAAAAGTTACACTATAAAAAAAATTGGAAAAAAAAAAAAAAAAAAATTGGAAAAAAAAATCCGCGAAACAGCGAGGCCGCGAAGAGTGAACCGCGATACAGCGAGGGTTCACTGTACTGCACTTTTTAGACCAACTATATAATTCTACCTAGAAGTAAAATAATGTGCAAACTACACTATATAAGGGCTTGTCCTGTCAAATAAACATGAATTCAGGCATGAGTTCACTTTTAAACACAATGCTGTAGCTAGTGCAGCCTAAGCTATCTTAATGGATTTCCAATGAGTAGTGAAAAATTAAAAAGTGAAATTATGAAAAACTACAAGAGGTATCTCCTTAATTTTTGCTATGCAAGTAGGGCTTCAAAACCTGTACAAAATACATTTGGAATTTTGGTTCTATCTGTTTCTATTCCAAAGTTATAAGCATTCAATTTTTTTATGCGTGCATTTTGCGTTTCAGAGGCTGTACTGCACTTTTTAGACCAACTATATAATTCTACCTAGAAGTAAAAGAATGTGCAAACTACACTATACAGGGGCTTGTCCTGTCAAATAAACATGAATTCAGGCATGAGTTCACTTTTAAACACAATGCTGTAGCTAGTGCAGCCTAAACTCTCTTAATGCATTTCCAATGCGTAGTGAAAAATTAGAAAGTGAAATTGTGAAAAAACTACAAGAGGTATCTCCTTAATTTTTTTTTCAATATTTATTTGAAAATGAAAACTATTTAAAACTTCTACTTTGTCAAATGTGTTCTTCATTTATGAAAAAAAAAGGTTTGTGTATTACACAAACTTGTTTTTTGACATGTTTATAATGTAGTTTCCTCATCAAAAACATACCTTTTCCCCCCACACATGTTTGAGGAACACTGCATTGTTAGTTTGTCTACATCTTCCACCTTGTGATGTCAGGTAGGTGTAGTTTTCAAGTTTACAGCTACCTTTTTTGACCTCTTTTTGAGTAAAGATGGGCATTTCCAGAGCTGAAACTTCCTGTATTAACACATGACATCACAAGGTGGAATTGAGTGTTTTCTGTTTGAGACAAGAAAAGGGTTTGTGTGTTGAACGTGTGAACAAAACAAAACAAAACACAACTCCAGGCGTGTTTGTGATGAGGAAACATTATGACATAGATCAGAAAATAGTGCAATACGAGCCCTTTAAAGTCCTATCCCACACAGCCCCACCTTCTGGTTGTAGACGGTAAAATTATCGTAGAGTTTGACGATGCACTCTGCCTTTCTCTGGAACTGCCTGTAGGAGTCCTCGGTCCACCACTGCTGCAGGTTACCGAAGCGGTCGTACTGGCCCCCTGGAGACATGAACCATTTCAGCACTGAGGCCAGGAGAGGGCAGCAGCGAGTTAGCAACGGGCTCACACAATCTGCAACTGCCTTTTTACAGTCCGCAGAGCTGCCGGATACGTGTCATTAGAATATGAGTCCAATCCTTGGTCTGGTGACATTTTGTTATCATACTAGCCTTCATGCGGAGACTCGTGAACACTCAGGGATAATGGAATATAGAATACACAATTACTACGAATAAACATGCATGAGTCGCTCATTGTGGGGGTCCATAACGGAAGAGAATTTATTGCTGTGCCACACCCTTTTTATACCTGCACATCACATGATCTTGACCATGCACATTATTGGCTCCCTTCATAAAACAAATAAAAGTACATGTGCAATTAAACAAAATTAAACAATTGAGGGCATATATTATTTACTCATGTCAACACCCCCACTTGCACTCACATTGTTAATGCAATAAATCAAACGATTCACCACCGTGTGGCACATTACTCCTGTAATTACTTCCCAAACATAAACCTTTCCAATTTCAACAACTTATATTTGGTTGCAGGCTTCGTCATTACATCTGCCACCATTTCCTCAGTTGGACAATATTCCAGACTCACTTTCCCATCGTTTACTGTTGACCTAACAAAATGGTATTTTATATCAACATGTTTGCATCTTTGTCTGCTTACAGGATTTCTTGCTAAAGCAATTGCGCTTTGATTATCCTCATACACTTTTGGTGTAGCGCATTGATATCCATCAATCCCTTCCAACAATTGTATCAGATACATACATTCTTGTACTGTTGCGGCTAATGCCATATATTCTGCTTCGCAAGTCGACAGTGCGACAGTGGGCTGCTTTTTGGTTCTCCATGAAATTAGAGGTCCACCCTCACTCAGGCTTACACAATAACCTGTAGTGCTCCGTCTGTCTGTCTGATCAGCTGCCCAATCTGCATCACTGTATGCTTGTATCCGCAGTTCCATGTCATTAGATTTTCTGTAACACAATTCTTTGTCACTTGAACCCTTAAGATACCTCAGCACGTGTTTCACTGTTGCCCATTGTTCTTCAGTAGGCTCACTGAAGTACTGTGACAGTTTACTGACTGTGTAACTAAGATCTGGTCTGGTGCATGTAGTCAGATAAAGTAGACTACCCACCACTTCTCTGTATTTTCTTACATCTGTCATTTTCTCAGCATCATGACTGTAATTGAGCTTCTGCTCGCAAGGTGTGGCCCTAGGTTTACAATCTTGCATATTGAACCTCTCCAACAGTTTGCCAACATACCCTTTCTGTGTCATTGTTACACATCCATCACACTGGTTAAAATCGATGCCTAGGAAGTGTTTCAATTGACCTAAGTCCTTCATCTTGAACTTTTCCATGAGCATTTCTTTTACCACCTTCAGTGCATTTTCATCACTGGCAGCTATGATGACATCATCCACCCATATTATTATGATCACCTTTTCTTTTGTGCCCTCTTTCACATAAACACAGTGATCAGCTGCATTCTGCCTGAACCCATTCTCACACAGATGCTCATCAAACATCTTATTCCAATTTCTGCCCGACTGCTTTAATCCATACAGTGACTTGTTTAACTTGTACACTAGGTTCTTTCCGGTTTCGATCTCAAACCCTTCAGGCTGTTCCATGAATATCTCGCAGTCAATAGGTGCATGCAGATATGCAGTTTTGACATCCATCTGATGCAAAATCAAATTTTCCTGGGCCGCCTTCTGCATTAACACCCGGATGCTAGTCAGGTTTGCGGTAGGAGAAAATGTCTCCTCATAATCCACCCCCATCTTCTGACTGTATCCTTTGGCCACATAACGTGCCTTATATTTATTTGACCCATCAACATCATTCTTAATGGCGTAGACCCATCTACCCCCCACTGCCTCCTTTCCTTCAGGTAAGCTGGTTAGGGTAAACGTGTCATTTTCTCTTAACGACTGCATCTCTTCCTGCATTGCGTCAATCCACTTTTTAGACTCATTGGAGGCTACTGCCTCCTTGAATGTTAGGGGCACATTACACACCAATCTGTAACAGTAATCTACGTTCATCATTAGCCTGTCATCAGTAACGTAAGCAGTTAGATAATATGGCTTCTTCCTCTCTCTGGGAGGGTAACGCCTCTCCTCACTCCGAACTGGCTGTGCTTGGCTACTGGCCTCAGGTTCTGTCACTGGATTTTGAATCTCTGTCTGTCCGCCTCTCTCATCAGAATTCTGTCTGGTTCTGTTAGGGGCCTAATCGACACGTCCAAGTCATCGTCATCTGGCATCATGTCAGTCTGTGTCTGCTGCTCTACTCTCTTTTTGGTAACAAACTTGACCAACCTATGTTTCTGCACTTTCCTACTCTCTGGGTAATAGACCATGTAGGCTGGACTATTCTTGTCGTATCCGACAAAAACTCCCTTCTCAGATCTGGCATCAAGCTTTTTCTTGTCTTGTCTGTAAACAAAACACTCAGCCCCAAATTTCTGCATTCTTGACATGTTAGGCTGTTTCCTTGTCAGCATGAAGTATGGTGTCTGCTTTGTGCGGTTGCTAAAGCACCTGTTCCTCACTACAGCTGCACTATGTACTGCATATGTCCACAGGTTCTTAGGTAGCTCGCTCTCGATAAGCATACACCTGGCCATATCGAATAGTGTCCTCCAGTTTCGCTCTCCGCTGTTCCATTCTGGTGGGGCGAATAGGGCGCTGATGTCTCGTGCCTAATTCCATTCTTGCTAAGCAATGCCTGATAATCCTTCCCATGAACTCTGTACCATTGTCTGATCTGATACATTTTACCTTCCCATATGGGGACATGTCAGCTAGGAATTTCTCAGTTGCTTGTGCAGTGTCACTCTTATTTCGCAGAAAATACACAAACACAGCACTGGAATAATCATCAGTGAATGATACGGCCCACCTGTATCCATCACGTGACTCTGGGTCAATAGGCCCAGCTAAATCTGTGTGCACTAATTGCAGGGCTGCTGTAGCCCTAGCATCAGGCTCTCTGCTCCTACTTTGGGTAAATTTCCCCTGGGTACACACATCACATCTCAATGTAGACTTGTCTACTTTCCCTTGATTGTCATCCCATCGACAACATCCTGCAATTTTTGTACATCATTGTAGTTACAATGGCCTAGAATTTCGTGCCATGTTTGCATGTCATAACACCCATAACATTGATCATCATTACACTCACCATTCACAGTCTTTAAGTAATAGAGTTTGTTCAGTTCGTGAATGTGGAATTTGGTACCGTCTCTGACCTGTAACAGGCTATTCTTCTCTTTGAAGATGACTGTTGCGCCACTCGCCGTAGCCGCCTTAACGGAGAAAATGTCCTGCGGATATGAAGGGATGTAGAGTGCCTGTTTCAGCGTCGTGTGGCAGCGGCCTCCACTGTCAATCAAGCACACCTCTGCATCTCCTCTCCTCTCCGCGACTCCGTTGCTCCGCGTGCCGTCAGCCAACTCCACACAATGCGTGGCAGGCTGGAAACTCCGGTCAAACTTCTGAATTTGGCTATATCCGTAATGATGTGCGAGGTAGCCCCCGTGTCCACCATAAGGCCTTTCTCTGTCACACCACGACCGGACTGGAAGACTGTCACACTCGCTAACCCAACTTCTCCGTCACTCGTCAGGAACGCATACGACCTGTTCTCTGGTCCCTCTGAAGCTTGTCGCGTGACGTCTCCACGCTGTTTCTTTCTGCAGTTGCCATCTCGGTGGGTACTGCTTCTACAGTGGTTGCACCACTGTCTGCGTGAACAGCCTTTCGCCCTGTGTCCTTTCTGCCCACACTTGAAGCACACGATATCTGCGTCGGGTCCCCGATCACCTGCATCTGCCATGGATCTCCCACCTGGCTGTGCACGCGCCTTCATCACGTTGTCCTCGGTGGCTGTAGCGCGCATTTTCTCATTGTCCTCGTAGCTTCTCAACTTTGTTTTAAACTCGGCAAAGGGCATGGTCTTATCTCGCTGGGTTATGTGAATGGTAAATGGTTTGAAAGATTCAGGCAATCCTTTCAAAACCATAGCCACAAGTAGTCCATCACTCAACTGTTCACCAGCATTTTTCAAAGCGGTCATCACAGTCTCTGCACGAATAATGTATTCGGTGACGCTTTTCGCTGCTCGACTTCTGCAACGAAGTCAGCTCTGTGTAAAGACTAACTATTCGCGGCTGTGCTGTGCCTGCATAATAGTCCCTTAAAATCTGTAATGCTGCCCGACCATCGTCAGCTGCATCTCGCATAACCAGCGATAAACTCTTGTCATCCAGGAACTGTATTAACTCGGCATAGGCGTCTGCGTTTTTCTCCTGTTCTTCTGCCTCATCCGCGTCTTCGTCGGGTTCCTCGAGGATGGTATCTCTTAGTCCTTGAAGTCGGAGATGTCCTAAGAATTTCGTTTCCCACAATTCGTAATTCTTTTCATCTCCATCGAAGACTAGCCGAGACCAACGGCTGCTGCTCGATCTGTCCATGGCCCTCCTCTCGTTTCTGTTAGCCATCTTAACTCGCTTAGCTGGGTAATGGCTAGCAACGTGCATGCAAAACTTTCCGACGACTTTCCTTCACTATCTCACTGAGCACTTCTGGGCCCATAACCTGTTATCATACTAGCCTTCATGCGGAGACTCGTGAACACTCAGGGATAATGGAATATAGAATACACAATTACTACGAATAAACATGCATGAGTCGCTCATTGTGGGGGTCCATAACGGAAGAGAATTTATTGCTGTGCCACACCCTTTTTATACCTGCACATCACATGATCTTGACCATGCACATTATTGGCTCCCTTCATAAAACAAATAAAAGTACATGTGCAATTAAACAAAATTAAACAATTGAGGGCATATATTATTTACTCATGTCAACACATTTTAACGGGTTTCAATTTGGAATGCGCACAGCTCTGTGGACTCTAAGCAACAGCTGAGATTGTGTTTTTAAATGACAAATCTCAGAAGTGGAATAAGTAGCCAGATTTAAAGCCGCACTGTGGAACTTTTCTGATAGAGGCTGTGCCACTTGCTTGTCTCCAAAGGTGTTACTGCTTTGCCTGGAATGTTCCATGGTATGACTTTAAACACATCGATATTCTCCTGAGAAGTATTCATTTGTGTCCTTTAGAGTGGACATCTTTGAAGTTTTGAGATAGACTAGATTGTGGCTGCACTATGAAAAAAAAAAAGAAGAAGAAAATAAATAATAATAATTATTATTTTATATTATTTTATATGATTTTATATAATATTATATTATTTTATATTATTTTATTTTATATTATTTTATATTATTTTATTTTATATTATTTTATATTAAATTATATTATATTATATTATATTAAATTAAATTATATAATAATAATAATAATAATAATAATAACAATAAATAAAAAATATATAAATAAAAAATAAAAGTAAATAAATAAATAATACATAAACAATTTAAATAAAACATACCAAAAATAAATAAATAAATAAATAAATAAATAAATAAATAAATAAATAAATAAATAAATAAATTAAAAAGGAGTCTAAAAACTTTTTGAGGCGACTGTAAAACCGACCGAAAAAATGTTTTTGTTAGGTTTAGGTTAGGTTAACTTGACATGGATTTAGCACTATTGCAGTCCATTACAGATGTTACAAAAATATGAATAAAAATAAAATTAACAAAATGTAAATGCTAAGGTGTTCATTTACCTCCAAACAGAAAATTAAAATAATAATAATAATAATAATAATAATTTAGATACTTTAGAGGATATGGCATGTATTCATTATGGGTGTTTCTATTTATCAATAATTCTCTTTGTGAATACGGTCGCCTCTCCACAGATCTGACCTGTAAGGTAGACTATAGTTGTCTTCTTTGCGATAGATGTGGAACATTCTAGATAAAGCAATAACATTTCCACGGAGACAAGCAGGCACCTTTAAAGCTGCATTGTGGAACTTTTCTGGTAGAGAGCGTGCCACCTGCTTGTCTCCATGGAGGTGTTATTGCTTTACGTGTAACGTTTCACAGTCTAGTATAGCGAAAGCGCCTTGTCACTGCAACTTTTTTTTATCCATTTTAGATGATGGAGACTTGCTGTATATGAACGCTTCAGCTCAATGTCTGAGTAAGATTGACTCTGTATGTGCTGCTTTGAGGTTTGTTACTAACTGTAGGACCTTGACCCACCACTGTGAACTGTACTCTCCAGTGGGATGGCCTTCTTTGTCCACTAGGAGGTTGACTCATTCGTACACGTTTATCTACAAGGCCATGCTTGGACTACTGCCCTCCTACATATGTAACTTAATCACACAGAGAAGTGTTGATTCTTATGGTTTGCGTTCAAATGATCAGTTGTTGCTCTCTGTTCCGTTTGTTCGCACAGAGTTGGGAAAAAGGGCTTTTGTCTTCTCTGCCCCCTCGACATGGAACAATAAATTAACGGAATTTATCTCGTTGAATGACTTTAAAGGAAAATTTATGTTTTTTTTTTTACAATCTGAGCCTTCTTTCGGCAATAAAACAAGTAGTTTTACTCACCCATAGCAGTTTGGTGTCAATTGGAGCAGTATCGCAGAACTTATGTTGAGCCGTTCTGTTCTACTAATGATCCCGTATCCGTTAGTTACGGAGGCATTACTTTGCGGTGTCCAAATAACACAAACTTTAGCACTTTTCAAATCACAGAAGATCGCTGTGTCAGGGTAGACTTTTAGTAGATTCCAAAACGGCCTGAAACCCGATATCGCAACAGAAAAGTAAAGTTCAGAGCGGTGTTAGCTTCTTTCGGACTAGCGGTGTTTACAAAACAGCTGAGTTCACGCATGCGCACTGTCCTCCCTGATGACGTCATCAAATGAAACTATAGCTGGATATCGGGTTTCAGGCCGTTTTGGAAGCCACTAAAAGTCTACCCTGACACAGCGATCTTCTGTGATTTGAAAAGTGCTAAAGTTTGTGTTATTTGGACACCGCAAATCAGTGCCCCGAGCACTCACGCTAACGGATACGGCTAAGTACTTGTGGCAGTGACAAATGCCCGGGGATCATTAGTAGAACAGAACGGCTCAACATAAGTTCTGCGATACTGCTCCAATTGACACCAAACTGCTATGGGTGAGTAAAACTATTTGTTTTATTGCCGAAAGAAGGCTCAGATTGTAAAAAAACTTTACTTTTCCTTTAAATCCAGACTGAGAGCTCTTGAGACAGCCTCCATAAATTGTACCTGTTTTAACTAATTTATATGTAATTTTAACTAATTTATATGTCATTTTAATTGTGTTTTAATTGTCTTTTTGCTGCCTCTAGGTCAGGGCTCCCTTGAAAAAGAGGTTTTTAATCTCAATGGGATTTCCCTGGTTAAATAAAGGTTTAAATAAATAAATAAAAAAAAACCTTATAGATCTTCACAAGTTTACAGGCCAGATCTGTGGAGAGGCGAGCTTACTCACAATAGAACGTGTGTTTTTTCAGTATTCTTGAGCAATTAAAACATCAATAATAAAATGAATACAAAATATAAGTTTAAAGCAATACTGAGGAACATTCCAGGCAAAGTAATAACATCAGTAAGAGATGTTCAGTAGGTAGTGAACCCTCCACTCAAAAAAGTTACACACCTTTAAAAATGTCTCAAATAAACACAAATTGTATATGCATGTTGGCTACTTTCCACTTCTGATATAATTATTAGTTCAAACATAACATAGACATGGACTAAACTCAAAACATGAACAATGGAGGTTAAAGGTCCTACATTATAGTACTCAAACTGGACTACATCTCCAAAAGCTCAAAATGCTATGTTCCACCTTGTGATGTCATTAAGTGGTAGCTTTCAAGTGAACAGATACGGTTTACCTTAGTTAAGCAGAAAGAGGCAATTCCAGTTCTGAAGTTATCCAAATGATTCTAGTGAAGATGTGTGGAGTTTAAAAACACAGTGGAGCACCTGTCGTACCACATGACATCATAAAGTGGAACATAGTGTAAGAACTCAGCCTGAATATGCAGGGTTTGTGTGTTAAACATGTATGAATGAAACAAAACACAACTCCAGGTATATTTTAATCACTAAACAACATTATAACATAGATCAGAAAACAGTGCAATATGGGCCTTTTAAAGATCCCATGACATGGTACTTCTTGATGCTTTTATATGGCTCCTTAATGGTTCCCTAATACTGTAAATGAATCCTTCTTCAAAATCAACACTCACTGCATGAGAAACAGAGATAAGATGAGAAAGAATAATTTTTCTCTCTCTGAACAGGCCATTATGGGCGTTGTTGCTTGAATGCAAATGAGGAGGACAGAGATGGCCTATAGTAGAGGGTGGGGGCGTGGCCAAACTCTCCGCTCTCAGCTGTGTGCTCTCTGATCCATTTCCGCGTTTTTGCGCGGAGAAGAGATTAGAAGCGTTCCATTGAAAAATAAACACATTTCCACAGAAAATAAAATTAAACCACTGCTGTTCAAAGGTCCAGAGGCTCAGAAAAAGGACTTCCGAGCCTAGAAACACTCGGACGTGCCTCCAGGCAAATAAAAAAACGCATTTCGCATTGCCTAGCGCATTCGCAGTCCAAACTCTCTGGGCGTGATTTACAGAGACGCTGAGTACAGACAGACGGGGGTGGAACTGCATTTGCATTTCTTTTTTCGATCTGACGTCAATAAGGTGCCTTGTTCAAAATCGCCTGTTTGAGCTCTGATTTTTTGTAACGCAAAAAAGGATCACAAATGCTCAGTTTAGACATTTCACAACTTTTAACCATGTGGGGCTGCTAACCAGGGTAGGGGAGCTCACATTAACGTTCAAAAACCTCAGAAAGTGAAAATTTCATGCCATGGGACCTTTAAATGATAGAATGAAGGTCTATCAACAGATGGGGACATGAAAATAAATGCACGAATTTGTAATGTGGCAATGCAGCTGTGTAACATTCCTTATAATTTAGTTAATTAGTATTATTGTGAATATGGCTAGCATATGGTCATGATTAATAGCTGAACAGTTCTTACCCCAATCGTCGTATCCATGTGTGAGCTCATGACAAATAATCGCTGTGCAAGTAGGGCTTCAAAATCTGTACAAAATACATTTGGAATTTTGGTTCTATCTGCTTCTATTCCAAAGTTATAAGCATTCAATTTTTTTATGCGTGCATTTTGCGTTTCAGAGGCTTTACTGCACATTTTAGACCAACTATATAATTCTACCTAGAAGTAAAAGAATGTGCAAACTACACTATATAAGGGCTTGTCCTGTCAAATAAACATGAATTCAGGCATGAGTTTAAACACAATGCTGTAGCTAGTGCAGCCTAAGCTATCTTAATGGATTTCCAATGAGTAGTGAAAAATTAAAAAGTGAAATTGTGAAAAAACTACAAGAGGTATCTCCTTAATTTTTGCTGTGCAAGTAGGGCTTCAAAACCTGTACAAAATACATTTGGAATTTTGGTTCTATCTGCTTCTATTCCAAAGTTATAAGCATTCAATTTTTTTATGCGTGCATTTTGCGTTTCAGAGGCTGTACTGCACTTTTTAGACCAACTATATAATTCTACCTAGAAGTAAAAGAATGTGCAAACTACACTATACAGGGGCTTGTCCTGTCAAATAAACATGAATTCAGGCATGAGTTCACTTTTAAACACAATGCTGTAGCTAGTGCAGCCTAAGCTCTCTTAATGGATTTCCAATGAGTAGTGAAAAATTAAAAAGTGAAATTGTGAAAAAACTACAAGAGGTATCTCCTTAATTTTTGCTGTGCAAGTAGGGCTTCTAAACCTGTACAAAATACATTTGGAATTTTGGATCTATCTGCTTCTATTCCAAAGTTATAAGCATTCAATTTTTTTATGCGTGCATTTTGCGTTTCAGAGGCTGTACTGCACTTTTTAGACCAACTATATAATTCTACCTAGAAGTAAAAGAATGTGCAAACTACACTATACAGGGGCTTGTCCTGTCAAATAAACATGAATTCAGGCATGAGTTCACTTTTAAACACAATGCTGTAGCTAGTGCAGCCTAAGCTCTCTTAATGGATTTCCAATGAGTAGTGAAAAATTAAAAAGTGAAATTGTGAACAAACTACAAGAGGTATCTCCTTAATTTTTGCTGTGCAAGTAGGGCTTCAAAATCTGTACAAAATACATTTGGAATTTTGGTTCTATCTGCTTCTATTCCAAAGTTATAAGCATTCAATTTTTTTATGCGTGCATTTTGCGTTTCAGAGGCTGTACTGCACTTTTTAGACCAACTATATAATTCTACCTAGAAGTAAAAGAATGTGCAAACTACACTATATAAGGGCTTGTCCTGTCAAATAAACATGAATTCAGGCATGAGTTCACTTTTAAACACAATGCTGTAGCTAGTGCAGCCTAAGCTATCTTAATGGATTTCCAATGAGTAGTGAAAAATTAAAAAGTGAAATTGTGAAAAAACTACAAGAGGTATCTCCTTAATTTTTGCTGTGCAAGTAGTGCTTCTAAACCTGTACAAAATACATTTGGAATTTTGGATCTATCTGCTTCTATTCCAAAGTTATAAGCATTCAATTTTTTTATGCGTGCATTTTGCGTTTCAGAGGCTGTACTGCACTTTTTAGACCAACTATATAATTCTACCTAGAAGTAAAAGAATGTGCAAACTACACTATACAGGGGCTTGTCCTGTCAAATAAACATGAATTCAGGCATGAGTTCACTTTTAAACACAATGCTGTAGCTAGTGCAGCCTAAACTCTCTTAATGCATTTCCAATGCGTAGTGAAAAATTAGAAAGTGAAATTGTGAAAAAACTACAAGAGGTATCTCCTTAATTTTTTTTTCAATGTTTATTTGAAAATGAAAACTATTTAAAACTTCTACTTTGTCAAATGTGTTCTTCATTTATGAAAAAAAAAAGGTTTGTGTATTACACAAACTTGTTTTTTGACATGTTTATAATGTAGTTTCCTCATCAAAAACATACCTTTTCCCCCCACACATGTTTGAGGAACACTGCATTGTTAGTTTGTCTACATCTTCCACCTTGTGATGTCAGGTAGGTGTAGTTTTCAAGTTTACAGCTACCTTTTTTGACCTCTTTTTGAGTAAAGATGGGCATTTCCAGAGCTGAAACTTCCTGTATTAACACATGACATCACAAGGTGGAATTGAGTGTTTTCTGTTTGAGACAAGAAAAGGGTTTGTGTGTTGAACGTGTGAACAAAACAAAACAAAACACAACTCCAGGCGTGTTTGTGATGAGGAAACATTATGACATAGATCAGAAAATAGTGCAATACGAGCCCTTTAAAGTCCTATCCCACACAGCCCCACCTTCTGGTTGTAGACGGTAAAATTATCGTAGAGTTTGACGATGCACTCTGCCTTTCTCTGGAACTGCCTGTAGGAGTCCTCGGTCCACCACTGCTGCAGGTTACCGAAGCGGTCGTACTGGCCCCCTGGAGACATGAACCATTTCAGCACTGAGGCCAGGAGAGGGCAGCAGCGAGTTAGCAACGGGCTCACACAATCTGCAACTGCCTTTTTACAGTCCGCAGAGCTGCCGGATACGTGTCATTAGAATATGAGTCCAATCCTTGGTCTGGTGACATTTTAACGGGTTTCAATTTGGAATGCGCACAGCTCTGTGGACTCTAAGCAACAGCTGAGATTGTGTTTTTAAATGACAAATCTCAGAAGTGGAATAAGTAGCCAGATTTAAAGCCGCACTGTGGAACTTTTCTGATAGAGGCTGTGCCACTTGCTTGTCTCCAAAGGTGTTACTGCTTTGCCTGGAATGTTCCATGGTATGACTTTAAACACATCGATATTCTCCTGAGAAGTATTCATTTGTGTCCTTTAGAGTGGACATCTTTGAAGTTTTGAGATAGACTAGATTGTGGCTGCACTATGAAAAAAAAAGAAGAAGAATAAAATAAATAATAATAATTATTATTATTTTATATTATTTTATATGATTTTATATAATATTATATTATTTTATATTATTTTATTTTATATTATACTATTTTATATTATTTTATTTTATATTATTTTATATTAAATTATATTATATTATATTATATTAAATTATATAATAATAATAATAACAATAAATAAAAAATATATAAATAAAAAATAAAAGTAAATAAATAAATAATACATAAACAATTTAAATAAAACATACCAAAAATAAATAAATAAATAAATAAATAAATAAATAAATAAATAAATAAATAAATAAATAAATAAATAAATAAATAAATAAATAAATAAATAAATAAAAAAGGAGTCTAAAAACTTTTTGAGGCGACTGTAAAACCGACCGAAAAAATGTTTTTGTTAGGTTTAGGTTAGGTTAACTTGACATGGATTTAGCACTATTGCAGTCCATTACAGATGTTACAAAAATATGAATAAAAATAAAATTAACAAAATGTAAATGCTAAGGTGTTCATTTACCTCCAAACAGAAAATTAAAATAATAATAATAATAATAATAATAATTTAGATACTTTAGAGGATATGGCATGTATTCATTATGGGTGTTTCTATTTATCAATAATTCTCTTTGTGAATACGGTCGCCTCTCCACAGATCTGACCTGTAAGGTAGACTATAGTTGTCTTCTTTGCGATAGATGTGGAACATTCTAGATAAAGCAATAACATTTCCACGGAGACAAGCAGGCACCTTTAAAGCTGCATTGTGGAACTTTTCTGGTAGAGAGCGTGCCACCTGCTTGTCTCCATGGAGGTGTTATTGCTTTACGTGTAACGTTTCACAGTCTAGTATAGCGAAAGCGCCTTGTCACTGCAACTTTTTTTTATCCATTTTAGATGATGGAGACTTGCTGTATATGAACGCTTCAGCTCAATGTCTGAGTAAGATTGACTCTGTATGTGCTGCTTTGAGGTTTGTTACTAACTGTAGGACCTTGACCCACCACTGTGAACTGTACTCTCCAGTGGGATGGCCTTCTTTGTCCACTAGGAGGTTGACTCATTCGTACACGTTTATCTACAAGGCCATGCTTGGACTACTGCCCTCCTACATATGTAACTTAATCACACAGAGAAGTGTTGATTCTTATGGTTTGCGTTCAAATGATCAGTTGTTGCTCTCTGTTCCGTTTGTTCGCACAGAGTTGGGAAAAAGGGCTTTTGTCTTCTCTGCCCCCTCGACATGGAACAATAAATTAACGGAATTTATCTCGTTGAATGACTTTAAAGGAAAATTTATGTTTTTTTTTACAATCTGAGCCTTCTTTCGGCAATAAAACAAGTAGTTTTACTCACCCATAGCAGTTTGGTGTCAATTGGAGCAGTATCGCAGAACTTATGTTGAGCCGTTCTGTTCTACTAATGATCCCGTATCCGTTAGCGTGAGTGCTCGGGGCATTACTTTGCGGTGTCCAAATAACACAAACTTTAGCACTTTTCAAATCACAGAAGATCGCTGTGTCAGGGTAGACTTTTAGTAGATTCCAAAACGGCCTGAAACCCGATATCGCAACAGAAAAGTAAAGTTCAGAGCGGTGTTAGCTTCTTTCGGACTAGCGGTGTTTACAAAACAGCTGAGTTCACGCATGCGCACTGTCCTCCCTGATGACGTCATCAAATGAAACTATAGCTGGATATCGGGTTTCAGGCCGTTTTGGAATCTACTAAAAGTCTACCCTGACACAGCAATCTTCTGTGATTTGAAAAGTGCTAAAGTTTGTGTTATTTGGACACCGCAAATCAGTGCCCCGAGCACTCACGCTAACGGATACGGCTAAGTACTTGTGGCAGTGACAAATGCCCGGGATCATTAGTAGAACAGAACGGCTCAACATAAGTTCTGCGATACTGCTCCAATTGACACCAAACTGCTATGGGTGAGTAAAACTATTTGTTTTATTGCCGAAAGAAGGCTCAGATTGTAAAAAAACTTTACTTTTCCTTTAAATCCAGACTGAGAGCTCTTGAGACAGCCTCCATAAATTGTACCTGTTTTAACTAATTTATATGTAATTTTAACTAATTTATATGTCATTTTAATTGTGTTTTAATTGTCTTTTTGCTGCCTCTAGGTCAGGGCTCCCTTGAAAAAGAGGTTTTTAATCTCAATGGGATTTCCCTGGTTAAATAAAGGTTTAAATAAATAAATAAAAAAAACCTTATAGATCTTCACAAGTTTACAGGCCAGATCTGTGGAGAGGCGAGCTTACTCACAATAGAACGTGTGTTTTTTCAGTATTCTTGAGCAATTAAAACATCAATAATAAAATGAATACAAAATATAAGTTTAAAGCAATACTGAGGAACATTCCAGGCAAAGTAATAACATCAGTAAGAGATGTTCAGTAGGTAGTGAACCCTCCACTCAAAAAAGTTACACACCTTTAAAAATGTCTCAAATAAACACAAATTGTATATGCATGTTGGCTACTTTCCACTTCTGATATAATTATTAGTTCAAACATAACATAGACATGGACTAAACTCAAAACATGAACAATGGAGGTTAAAGGTCCTACATTATAGTACTCAAACTGGACTACATCTCCAAAAGCTCAAAATGCTATGTTCCACCTTGTGATGTCATTAAGTGGTAGCTTTCAAGTGAACAGATACGGTTTACCTTAGTTAAGCAGAAAGAGGCAATTCCAGTTCTGAAGTTATCCAAATGATTCTAGTGAAGATGTGTGGAGTTTAAAAACACAGTGGAGCACCTGTCGTACCACATGACATCATAAAGTGGAACATAGTGTAAGAACTCAGCCTGAATATGCAGGGTTTGTGTGTTAAACATGTATGAATGAAACAAAACACAACTCCAGGTATATTTTAATCACTAAACAACATTATAACATAGATCAGAAAACAGTGCAATATGGGCCTTTTAAAGATCCCATGACATGGTACTTCTTGATGCTTTTATATGGCTCCTTAATGGTTCCCTAATACTGTAAATGAATCCTTCTTCAAAATCAACACTCACTGCATGAGAAACAGAGATAAGATGAGAAAGAATAATTTTTCTCTCTCTGAACAGGCCATTATGGGCGTTGTTGCTTGAATGCAAATGAGGAGGACAGAGATGGCCTATAGTAGAGGGTGGGGGCGTGGCCAAACTCTCCGCTCTCAGCTGTGTGCTCTCTGATCCATTTCCGCGTTTTTGCGCGGAGAAGAGATTAGAAGCGTTCCATTGAAAAATAAACACATTTCCACAGAAAATAAAATTAAACCACTGCTGTTCAAAGGTCCAGAGGCTCAGAAAAAGGACTTCCGAGCCTAGAAACACTCGGACGTGCCTCCAGGCAAACGCATTTCGCATTGCCTAGCGCATTCGCAGTCCAAACTCTCTGGGCGTGATTTACAGAGACGCTGAGTACAGACAGACGGGGGTGGAACTGCATTTGCATTTCTTTTTTCGATCTGACGTCAATAAGGTGCCTTGTTCAAAATCGCCTGTTTGAGCTCTGATTTTTTGTAACGCAAAAAAGGATCACAAATGCTCAGTTTAGACATTTCACAACTTTTAACCATGTGGGGGGGCTAAACAGGGTAGGGGAGCTCACATTAACGTTCAAAAACCTCAGAAAGTGAAAATTTCATGCCATGGGACCTTTAAATGATAGAATGAAGGTCTATCAACAGATGGGGACATGAAAATAAATGCACGAATTTGTAATGTGGCAATGCAGCTGTGTAACATTCCTTATAATTTAGTTAATTAGTATTATTGTGAATATGGCTAGCATATGGTCATGATTAATAGCTGAACAGTTCTTACCCCAATCGTCGTATCCATGTGTGAGCTCATGACAAATAATCGCTGTGCAAGTAGGGCTTCAAAATCTGTACAAAATACATTTGGAATTTTGGTTCTATCTGCTTCTATTCCAAAGTTATAAGCATTCAATTTTTTTATGCGTGCATTTTGCGTTTCAGAGGCTTTACTGCACATTTTAGACCAACTATATAATTCTACCTAGAAGTAAAAGAATGTGCAAACTACACTATATAAGGGCTTGTCCTGTCAAATAAACATGAATTCAGGCATGAGTTTAAACACAATGCTGTAGCTAGTGCAGCCTAAGCTATCTTAATGGATTTCCAATGAGTAGTGAAAAATTAAAAAGTGAAATTGTGAAAAAACTACAAGAGGTATCTCCTTAATTTTTGCTGTGCAAGTAGTGCTTCTAAACCTGTACAAAATACATTTGGAATTTTGGATCTATCTGCTTCTATTACAAAGTTATAAGCATTAAATTTTTTATGCGTGCATTTTGCGTTTCAGAGGCTGTACTGCACTTTTTAGACCAACTATATAATTCTACCTAGAAGTAAAAGAATGTGCAAACTACACTATACAGGGGCTTGTCCTGTCAAATAAACATGAATTCAGGCATGAGTTCACTTTTAAACACAATGCTGTAGCTAGTGCAGCCTAAGCTCTCTTAATGGATTTCCAATGAGTAGTGAAAAATTAAAAAGTGAAATTGTGAACAAACTACAAGAGGTATCTCCTTAATCTTTGCTGTGTCAAATAAACTAAGGCACCTGTAGGGCTTCTAAACCTGTACAAAATACATTTGGAATTTTGGATCTATCTGCTTCTATTCCAAAGTTATAAGCATTCAATTTTTTTATGCGTGTATTTTGCGTTTCAGAGGCTGTACTGCACTTTTTAGACCAACTATATAATTCTACCTAGAAGTAAAAGAATGTGCAAACTACACTATACAAAATACTGTCAAATAAACATGAATTCAGGCATGAGTTCACTTTTAAACACAATGCTGTAGCTAGTGCAGCCTAAACTCTCTTAATGCATTTCCAATGAGTAGTGAAAATTAGAAAGTGAAATTGTGAAAAAACTACAAGAGGTATCTCCTTAATTTTTGCTGTGCAAGTAGGGCTTCAAAATCTGTACAAAATACATTTGGAATTTTGGTTCTATCTGCTTCTATTCCAAAGTTATAAGCATTCAATTTTTTTATGCGTGCATTTTGCGTTTCAGAGGCTGTACTGCACTTTTTAGACCAACTATATAATTCTACCTAGAAGTAAAAGAATGTGCAAACTACACTATATAAGGGCTTGTCCTGTCAAATAAACATGAATTCAGGCATGAGTTCACTTTTAAACACAATGCTGTAGCTAGTGCAGCCTAAGCTATCTTAATGGATTTCCAATGAGTAGTGAAAAATTAAAAAGTGAAATTGTGAAAAAACTACAAGAGGTATCTCCTTAATTTTTGCTGTGCAAGTAGGGCTTCAAAACCTGTACAAAATACATTTGGAATTTTGGATCTATCTGCTTCTATTCCAAAGTTATAAGCATTCAATTTTTTTATGCGTGCATTTTGCGTTTCAGAGGCTGTACTGCACTTTTAGATCAACTATATAATTCTACCTAGAAGTAAAAGAATGTGCAAACTACACTATATAAGGGCTTGTCCTGTCAAATAAACATGAATTCAGGCATGAGTTCACTTTTAAACACAATGCTGTAGCTAGTGCAGCCTAAGCTATCTTAATGGATTTCCAATGAGTAGTGAAAAATTAAAAAGTGAAATTGTGAAAAAACTACAAGAGGTATCTCCTTAATTTTTGCTGTGCAAGTAGTGCTTCTAAACCTGTACAAAATACATTTGGAATTTTGGATCTATCTGCTTCTATTACAAAGTTATAAGCATTCAATTTTTTATGCGTGCATTTTGCGTTTCAGAGGCTGTACTGCACTTTTTAGACCAACTATATAATTCTACCTAGAAGTAAAAGAATGTGCAAACTACACTATACAGGGGCTTGTCTGGTCAAATAAACATGAATTCAGGCATGAGTTCACTTTTAAACACAATGCTGTAGCTAGTGCAGCCTAAGCTCTCTTAATGGATTTCCAATGAGTAGTGAAAAATTAAAAAGTGAAATTATGAAAAACTACAAGAGGTATCTCCTTAATTTTTGCTGTGCAAGTAGGGCTTCAAAACCTGTACAAAATACATTTGGGATTTTGGTTCTATCTGTTTCTATTCCAAAGTTATAAGCATTCAATTTTTTTATGCGTGCATTTTGCGTTTCAGAGGCTGTACTGCACTTTTTAGACCAACTATATAATTCTACCTAGAAGTAAAAGAATGTGCAAACTACACTATACAGGGGCTTGTCCTGTCAAATAAACATGAATTCAGGCATGAGTTCACTTTTAAACACAATGCTGTAGCTAGTGCAGCCTAAGCTCTCTTAATGGATTTCCAATGAGTAGTGAAAAATTAAAAAGTGAAATTATGAAAAACTACAAGAGGTATCTCCTTAATTTTTGCTGTGCAAGTAGGGCTTCAAAACCTGTACAAAATACATTTGGAATTTTGGTTCTATCTGTTTCTATTTTAAAGTTATAAGCATTCAATTTTTTTATGCGTGCATTTTGCGTTTCAGAGGCTGTACTGCACTTTTTAGACCAACTATATAATTCTACCTAGAAGTAAAAGAATGTGCAAACTACACTATACAGGGGCTTGTCCTGTCAAATAAACATGAATTCAGGCATGAGTTCACTTTTAAACACAATGCTGTAGCTAGTGCAGCCTAAGCTCTCTTAATGGATTTCCAATGAGTAGTGAAAAATTAAAAAGTGAAATTGTGAAAAAACTACAAGAGGTATCTCCTTAATCTTTGCTGTGCAAGTAGGGCTTCTAAACCTGTACAAAATACATTTGGAATTTTGGATCTATCTGCTTCTATTCCAAAGTTATAAGCATTCAATTTTTTTATGCGTGCATTTTGCGTTTCAGAGGCTGTACTGCACTTTTTAGACCAACTATATAATTCTACCTAGAAGTAAAAGAATGTGCAAACTACACTATACAAAATACTGTCAAATAAACATGAATTCAGGCATGAGTTCACTTTTAAACACAATGCTGTAGCTAGTGCAGCCTAAGCTCTCTTAATGGATTTCCAATGAGTAGTGAAAAATTAAAAAGTGAAATTGTGAAAAAACTACAAGAGGTATCTCCTTAATCTTTGCTGTGCAAGTAGGGCTTCAAAACCTGTACAAAATACATTTGGAATTTTGGTTCTATCTGCTTCTATTCCAAAGTTATAAGCATTCAATTTTTTTATGCGTGCATTTTGCGTTTCAGAGGCTGTACTGCACTTTTAGATCAACTATATAATTCTACCTAGAAGTAAAAGAATGTGCAAACTACACTATATAAGGGCTTGTCCTGTCAAATAAACATGAATTCAGGCATGAGTTCACTTTTAAACACAATGCTGTAGCTAGTGCAGCCTAAGCTATCTTAATGGATTTCCAATGAGTAGTGAAAAATTAAAAAGTGAAATTGTGAAAAAACTACAAGAGGTATCTCCTTAATTTTTGCTGTGCAAGTAGGGCTTCTAAACCTGTACAAAATACATTTGGAATTTTGGATCTATCTGCTTCTATTCCAAAGTTATAAGCATTCAATTTTTTTATGCGTGCATTTTGCGTTTCAGAGGCTGTACTGCACTTTTTAGACCAACTATATAATTCTACCTAGAAGTAAAAGAATGTGCAAACTACACTATACAAAATACTGTCAAATAAACATGAATTCAGGCATGAGTTCACTTTTAAACACAATGCTGTAGCTAGTGCAGCCTAAACTCTCTTAATGCATTTCCAATGAGTAGTGAAAAATTAAAAAGTGAAATTGTGAAAAAACTACAAGAGGTATCTCCTTAATTTTTGCTGTGCAAGTAGGGCTTCTAAACCTGTACAAAATACATTTGGAATTTTGGATCTATCTGCTTCTATTCCAAAGTTATAAGCATTCAATTTTTTTATGTGTGCATTTTGCGTTTCAGAGGCTGTACTGCACTTTTAGATCAACTATATAATTCTACCTAGAAGTAAAAGAATGTGCAAACTACACTATACAGGGGCTTGTCCTGTCAAATAAACATGAATTCAGGCATGAGTTCACTTTTAAACACAATGCTGTAGCTAGTGCAGCCTAAGCTCTCTTAATGGATTTCCAATGAGTAGTGAAAAATTAAAAAGTGAAATTGTGAAAAAACTACAAGAGGTATCTCCTTAATTTTTGCTGTGCAAGAAGGGCTTCTAAACCTGTACAAAATACATTTAGAATTTTGGTTCTATCTGCTTCTATTCAAAAGTTATAAGCATTCAATTTTTTTATGTGTGCATTTTGCGTTTCAGAGGCTGTACTGCACTTTTAGACCAACTATATAATTCTACCTAGAAGAAAAAGAATGTGCAAACTACACTATATAAGAGCTTGTCCTGTCAAATAAACATGAATTCAGGCATGAGTTCACTTTTAAACGCAATGCTGTAGCTAGTGCCGCCTAAACTCTCTTAATGCATTTCCAATGCGTAGTGAAAAATTAGAAAGTGAAATTGTGAAAAAACTACAAGAGGTATCTCCTTAATTTTTTTTTCAATGTTTATTTGAAAATGAAAACTATTTAAAACTTCTACTTTGTCAAATGTGTTCTTCATTTATGAAAAAAAAAAAGGTTTGTGTATTACACAAACTTGTTTTTTGACATGTTTATAATGTAGTTTCCTCATCAAAAACATACCTTTTCCCCCCACACATGTTTGAGGAACACTGCATTGTTAGTTTGTCTACATCTTCCACCTTGTGATGTCAGGTAGGTGTAGTTTTCAAGTTTACAGCTACCTTTTTTGACCTCTTTTTGAGTAAAGATGGGCATTTCCAGAGCTGAAACTTCCTGTATTAACACATGACATCACAAGGTGGAATTGAGTGTTTTCTGTTTGAGACAAGAAAAGGGTTTGTGTGTTGAACGTGTGAACAAAACAAAACAAAACACAACTCCAGGCGTGTTTGTGATGAGGAAACATTATGACATAGATCAGAAAATAGTGCAATACGAGCCCTTTAAAGTCCTATCCCACACAGCCCCACCTTCTGGTTGTAGACGGTAAAATTATCGTAGAGTTTGACGATGCACTCTGCCTTTCTCTGGAACTGCCTGTAGGAGTCCTCGGTCCACCACTGCTGCAGGTTACCGAAGCGGTCGTACTGGCCCCCTGGAGACATGAACCATTTCAGCACTGAGGCCAGGAGAGGGCAGCAGCGAGTTAGCAACGGGCTCACACAATCTGCAACTGCCTTTTTACAGTCCGCAGAGCTGCCGGATACGTGTCATTAGAATATGAGTCCAATCCTTGGTCTGGTGACATTTTAACGGGTTTCAATTTGGAATGCGCACAGCTCTGTGGACTCTAAGCAACAGCTGAGATTGTGTTTTTAAATGACAAATCTCAGAAGTGGAATAAGTAGCCAGATTTAAAGCCGCACTGTGGAACTTTTCTGATAGAGGCTGTGCCACTTGCTTGTCTCCAAAGGTGTTACTGCTTTGCCTGGAATGTTCCATGGTATGACTTTAAACACATCGATATTCTCCTGAGAAGTATTCATTTGTGTCCTTTAGAGTGGACATCTTTGAAGTTTTGAGATAGACTAGATTGTGGCTGCACTATGAAAAAAAAAGAAGAAGAATAAAATAAATAATAATTATTATTATTATTTTATATTATTTTATATGATTTTATATAATATTATATTATTTTATATTATTTTATTTTATATTATACTATTTTATATTATTTTATTTTATATTATTTTATTTTATATTATTTTATATTAAATTATATTATATTATATTAAATTAAATTATATTAAATTAAATTATATAATAATAATAATAATAATAATAACAATAAATCAAAAATATATAAATAAAAAATAAAAGTAAATAAATAAATAATACATAAACAATTTAAATAGAACATACCAAAAAAATAAATAAATAAATAAATAAATAAATAAATAAATAAATAAAAAAATAAATAAATAAATAAATAAATAAATAATAAATTAAAAAGGAGTCTAAAAACTTTTTGAGGCGACTGTAAAACCGACCGAAAAAATGTTTTTGTTAGGTTTAGGTTAGGTTAACTTGACATGGATTTAGCACTATTGCAGTCCATTACAGATGTTACAAAAATATGAATAAAAATAAAATTAACAAAATGTAAATGCTAAGGTGTTCATTTACCTCCAAACAGAAAATTAAAATAATAATAATAATAATAATAATAATTTAGATACTTTAGAGGATATGGCATGTATTCATTATGGGTGTTTCTATTTATCAATAATTCTCTTTGTGAATACGGTCGCCTCTCCACAGATCTGACCTGTAAGGTAGACTATAGTTGTCTTCTTTGCGATAGATGTGGAACATTCTAGATAAAGCAATAACATTTCCACGGAGACAAGCAGGCACCTTTAAAGCTGCATTGTGGAACTTTTCTGGTAGAGAGCGTGCCACCTGCTTGTCTCCATGGAGGTGTTATTGCTTTACGTGTAACGTTTCACAGTCTAGTATAGCGAAAGCGCCTTGTCACTGCAACTTTTTTTTATCCATTTTAGATGATGGAGACTTGCTGTATATGAACGCTTCAGCTCAATGTCTGAGTAAGATTGACTCTGTATGTGCTGCTTTGAGGTTTGTTACTAACTGTAGGACCTTGACCCACCACTGTGAACTGTACTCTCCAGTGGGATGGCCTTCTTTGTCCACTAGGAGGTTGACTCATTCGTACACGTTTATCTACAAGGCCATGCTTGGACTACTGCCCTCCTACATATGTAACTTAATCACACAGAGAAGTGTTGATTCTTATGGTTTGCGTTCAAATGATCAGTTGTTGCTCTCTGTTCCGTTTGTTCGCACAGAGTTGGGAAAAAGGGCTTTTGTCTTCTCTGCCCCCTCGACATGGAACAATAAATTAACGGAATTTATCTCGTTGAATGACTTTAAAGGAAAATTTATGTTTTTTTTTACAATCTGAGCCTTCTTTCGGCAATAAAACAAGTAGTTTTACTCACCCATAGCAGTTTGGTGTCAATTGGAGCAGTATCGCAGAACTTATGTTGAGCCGTTCTGTTCTACTAATGATCCCGTATCCGTTAGCGTGAGTGCTCGGGGCATTACTTTGCGGTGTCCAAATAACACAAACTTTAGCACTTTTCAAATCACAGAAGATCGCTGTGTCAGGGTAGACTTTTAGTAGATTCCAAAACGGCCTGAAACCCGATATCGCAACAGAAAAGTAAAGTTCAGAGCGGTGTTAGCTTCTTTCGGACTAGCGGTGTTTACAAAACAGCTGAGTTCACGCATGCGCACTGTCCTCTCTGATGACGTCATCAAATGAAACTATAGCTGGATATCGGGTTTCAGGCCGTTTTGGAAGCCACTAAAAGTCTACCCTGACACAGCGATCTTCTGTGATTTGAGAAATGCTAAAGTTTGTGTTATTTGGACACCGCAAATCAGTGCCCCGAGCACTCACGCTAACGGATACGGCTAAGTACTTGTGGCAGTGACAAATGCCCGGGATCATTAGTAGAACAGAACGGCTCAACATAAGTTCTGCGATACTGCTCCAATTGACACCAAACTGCTATGGGTGAGTAAAACTATTTGTTTTATTGCCGAAAGAAGGCTCAGATTGTAAAAAAAACTTTACTTTTCCTTTAAATCCAGACTGAGAGCTCTTGAGACAGCCTCCATAAATTGTACCTGTTTTAACTAATTTATATGTAATTTTAACTAATTTATATGTCATTTTAATTGTGTTTTAATTGTCTTTTTGCTGCCTCTAGGTCAGGGCTCCCTTGAAAAAGAGGTTTTTAATCTCAATGGGATTTCCCTGGTTAAATAAAGGTTTAAATAAATAAATAAAAAAAACCTTATAGATCTTCACAAGTTTACAGGCCAGATCTGTGGAGAGGCGAGCTTACTCACAATAGAACGTGTGTTTTTTCAGTATTCTTGAGCAATTAAAACATCAATAATAAAATGAATACAAAATATAAGTTTAAAGCAATACTGAGGAACATTCCAGGCAAAGTAATAACATCAGTAAGAGATGTTCAGTAGGTAGTGAACCCTCCACTCAAAAAAAAAAAAAAGTCAAAAAAAGTTACACACCTTTAAAAATGTCTCAAATAAACACAAATTGTATATGCATGTTGGCTACTTTCCACTTCTGATATAATTATTAGTTCAAACATAACATAGACATGGACTAAACTCAAAACATGAACAATGGAGGTTAAAGGTCCTACATTATAGTACTCAAACTGGACTACATCTCCAAAAGCTCAAAATGCTATGTTCCACCTTGTGATGTCATTAAGTGGTAGCTTTCAAGTGAACAGATACGGTTTACCTTAGTTAAGCAGAAAGAGGCAATTCCAGTTCTGAAGTTATCCAAATGATTCTAGTGAAGATGTGTGGAGTTTAAAAACACAGTGGAGCACCTGTCGTACCACATGACATCATAAAGTGGAACATAGTGTAAGAACTCAGCCTGAATATGCAGGGTTTGTGTGTTAAACATGTATGAATGAAACAAAACACAACTCCAGGTATATTTTAATCACTAAACAACATTATAACATAGATCAGAAAACAGTGCAATATGGGCCTTTTAAAGATCCCATAACATGGTACTTCTTGATGCTTTTATATGGCTCCTTAATGGTTCCCTAATACTGTAAATGAATCCTTCTTCAAAATCAACACTCACTGCATGAGAAACAGAGATAAGATGAGAAAGAATAATTTTTCTCTCTCTGAACAGGCCATTATGGGCGTTGTTGCTTGAATGCAAATGAGGAGGACAGAGATGGCCTATAGTAGAGGGTGGGGGCGTGGCCAAACTCTCCGCTCTCAGCTGTGTGCTCTCTGATCCATTTCCGCGTTTTTGCGCGGAGAAGAGATTAGAAGCGTTCCATTGAAAAATAAACACATTTCCACAGAAAATAAAATTAAACCACTGCTGTTCAAAGGTCCAGAGGCTCAGAAAAAGGACTTCCGAGCCTAGAAACACTCGGACGTGCCTCCAGGCAAATAAAAAAACGCATTTCGCATTGCCTAGCGCATTCGCAGTCCAAACTCTCTGGGCGTGATTTACAGAGACGCTGAGTACAGACAGACGGGGGTGGAACTGCATTTGCATTTCTTTTTTCGATCTGACGTCAATAAGGTGCCTTGTTCAAAATCGCCTGTTTGAGCTCTGATTTTTTGTAACGCAAAAAAGGATCACAAATGCTCAGTTTAGACATTTCACAACTTTTAACCATGTGGGGGGGCTAAACAGGGTAGGGGAGCTCACATTAACGTTCAAAAACCTCAGAAAGTGAAAATTTCATGCCATGGGACCTTTAAATGATAGAATGAAGGTCTATCAACAGATGGGGACATGAAAATAAATGCACGAATTTGTAATGTGGCAATGCAGCTGTGTAACATTCCTTATAATTTAGTTAATTAGTATTATTGTGAATATGGCTAGCATATGGTCATGATTAATAGCTGAACAGTTCTTACCCCAATCGTCGTATCCATGTGTGAGCTCATGACCAATAATCGCTGTGCAAGTAGGGCTTCAAAATCTGTACAAAATACATTTGGAATTTTGGTTCTATCTGCTTCTATTCCAAAGTTATAAGCATTCAATTTTTTTATGCATGCATTTTGCGTTTCAGAGGCTGTACTGCACTTTTTAGACCAACTATATAATTCTACCTAGAAGTAAAAGAATGTGCAAACTACACTATATAAGGGCTTGTCCTGTCAAATAAACATGAATTCAGGCATGAGTTTAAACACAATGCTGTAGCTAGTGCAGCCTAAGCTATCTTAATGGATTTCCAATGAGTAGTGAAAAATTAAAAAGTGAAATTGTGAAAAAACTACAAGAGGTATCTCCTTAATTTTTGCTGTGCAAGTAGTGCTTCTAAACCTGTACAAAATACATTTGGAATTTTGGATCTATCTGCTTCTATTCCAAAGTTATAAGCATTCAATTTTTTATGCGTGCATTTTGCGTTTCAGAGGCTGTACTGCACTTTTTAGACCAACTATATAATTCTACCTAGAAGTAAAAGAATGTGCAAACTACACTATACAGGGGCTTGTCCTGTCAAATAAACATGAATTCAGGCATGAGTTCACTTTTAAACACAATGCTGTAGCTAGTGCAGCCTAAGCTCTCTTAATGGATTTCCAATGAGTAGTGAAAAATTAAAAAGTGAAATTATGAAAAACTACAAGAGGTATCTCCTTAATTTTTGCTGTGCAAGTAGGGCTTCTAAACCTGTACAAAATACATTTGGAATTTTGGATCTATCTGCTTCTATTCAAAAGTTATAAGCATTCAATTTTTTTATGTATGCATTTTGCGTTTCAGAGGCTATACTGCACTTTTTAGACCAACTATATAATTCTACCTAGAAGTAAAAGAATGTGCAAACTACACTATACAGGGGCTTGTCCTGTCAAATAAACATGAATTCAGGCATGAGTTCACTTTTAAACACAATGCTGTAGCTAGTGCAGCCTAAACTCTCTTAATGCATTTCCAATGAGTAGTGAAAAATTAAAAAGTGAAATTGTGAAAAAACTACAAGAGGTATCTCCTTAATCTTTGCTGTGCAAGTAGGGCTTCTAAACCTGTACAAAATACATTTGGAATTTTGGATCTATCTGCTTCTATTCCAAAGTTATAAGCATTCAATTTTTTTGTGCGTGCATTTTGCGTTTCAGAGGCTGTACTGCACTTTTTAGACCAACTATATAATTCTACCTAGAAGTAAAAGAATGTGCAAACTACACTATACAAAATACTGTCAAATAAACATGAATTCAGGCATGGGTTCACTTTTAAACACAATGCTGTAGCTAGTGCAGCCTAAGCTCTCTTAATGGATTTCCAATGAGTAGTGAAAAATTAAAAAGTGAAATTGTGAAAAAACTACAAGAGGTATCTCCTTAATTTTTGCTGTGCAAGAAGAGCTTCTAAACCTGTACAAAATACATTTGGAATTTTGGTTCTATCTGCTTCTATTCAAAAGTTATAAGCATTCAATTTTTTATGTGTGCATTTTGCGTTTCAGAGGCTGTACTGCACTTTTAGACCAATTATATAATTCTACCTAGAAGTAAAAGAATGTGCAAACTACACTATATAAGAGCTTGTCCTGTCAAATAAACATGAATTCAGGCATGAGTTCACTTTTAAACGCAATGCTGTAGCTAGTGCCGCCTAAGCTATCTTAATGCATTTCCAATGAGTAGTGAAAAATTAAAAAGTGAAATTGTGAAAAAACTACAAGAGGTATCTCCTTAATCTTTGCTGTGCAAGTAGGGCTTCTAAACCTGTACAAAATACATTTAGAATTTTGGATCTATCTGCTTCTATTCAAAAGTTATAAGCATTCAATTTTTTTATGTATGCATTTTGCGTTTCAGAGGCTATACTGCACTTTTTAGACCAACTATATAATTCTACCTAGAAGTAAAAGAATGTGCAAACTACACTATACAGGGGCTTGTCCTGTCAAATAAACATGAATTCAGGCATGAGTTCACTTTTAAACACAATGCTGTAGCTAGTGCAGCCTAAACTCTCTTAATGCATTTCCAATGAGTAGTGAAAAATTAAAAAGTGAAATTGTGAAAAAACTACAAGAGGTATCTCCTTAATCTTTGCTGTGCAAGTAGGGCTTCTAAACCTGTACAAAATACATTTGGAATTTTGGATCTATCTGCTTCTATTCCAAAGTTATAAGCATTCAATTTTTTTGTGCGTGCATTTTGCGTTTCAGAGGCTGTACTGCACTTTTTAGACCAACTATATAATTCTACCTAGAAGTAAAAGAATGTGCAAACTACACTATACAAAATACTGTCAAATAAACATGAATTCAGGCATGAGTTCACTTTTAAACACAATGCTGTAGCTAGTGCAGCCTAAGCTCTCTTAATGGATTTCCAATGAGTAGTGAAAAATTAAAAAGTGAAATTGTGAAAAAACTACAAGAGGTATCTCCTTAATCTTTGCTGTGCAAGTAGGGCTTCTAAACCTGTACAAAATACATTTGGAATTTTGGATCTATCTGCTTCTATTCCAAAGTTATAAGCATTCAATTTTTTTATGCGTGCATTTTGCGTTTCAGAGGCTGTACTGCACTTTTAGATCAACTATATAATTCTACCTAGAAGTAAAAGAATGTGCAAACTACACTATACAAAATACTGTCAAATAAACATGAATTCAGGCATGAGTTCACTTTTAAACGCAATGCTGTAGCTAGTGCCGCCTAAGCTATCTTAATGCATTTCCAATGAGTAGTGAAAAATTAAAAAGTGAAATTGTGAAAAAACTACAAGAGGTATCTCCTTAATCTTTGCTGTGCAAGTAGGGCTTCTATACCTGTACAAAATACATTTGGAATTTTGGATCTATCTGCTTCTATTCCAAAGTTATAAGCATTCAATTTTTTTATGCGTGCATTTTGCGTTTCAGAGGCTGTACTGCACTTTTTAGACCAACTATATAATTCTACCTAGAAGTAAAAGAATGTGCAAACTACACTATACAAAATACTGTCAAATAAACATGAATTCAGGCATGAGTTCACTTTTAAACACAATGCTGTAGCTAGTGCAGCCTAAACTCTCTTAATGCATTTCCAATGAGTAGTGAAAAATTAAAAAGTGAAATTGTGAAAAAACTACAAGAGGTATCTCCTTAATTTTTGCTGTGCAAGTAGGGCTTCTAAACCTGTACAAAATACATTTGGAATTTTGGATCTATCTGCTTCTATTCCAAAGTTATAAGCATTCAATTTTTTTATGTGTGCATTTTGCGTTTCAGAGGCTGTACTGCACTTTTAGATCAACTATATAATTCTAACTAGAAGTAAAAGAATGTGCAAACTACACTATACAAAATACTGTCAAATAAACATGAATTCAGGCATGAGTTCACTTTTAAACACAATGCTGTAGCTAGTGCAGCCTAAGCTCTCTTAATGGATTTCCAATGAGTAGTGAAAAATTAAAAAGTGAAATTGTGAAAAAACTACAAGAGGTATCTCCTTAATTTTTGCTGTGCAAGAAGAGCTTCTAAACCTGTACAAAATACATTTGGAATTTTGGTTCTATCTGCTTCTATTCAAAAGTTATAAGCATTCAATTTTTTTATGTGTGCATTTTGCGTTTCAGAGGCTGTACTGCACTTTTAGACCAACTATATAATTCTACCTAGAAGTAAAAGAATGTGCAAACTACACTATATAAGGGCTTGTCCTGTCAAATAAACATGAATTCAGGCATGAGTTCACTTTTAAACACAATGCTGTAGCTAGTGCAGCCTAAGCTCTCTTAATGGATTTCCAATGAGTAGTGAAAAATTAAAAAGTGAAATTGTGAAAAAACTACAAGAGGTATCTCCTTAATCTTTGCTGTGCAAGTAGGGCTTCTAAACCTGTACAAAATACATTTGGAATTTTGGATCTATCTGCTTCTATTCCAAAGTTATAAGCATTCAATTTTTTTATGCGTGCATTTTGCGTTTCAGAGGCTGTACTGCACTTTTTAGACCAACTATATAATTCTACCTAGAAGTAAAAGAATGTGCAAACTACACTATACAAAATACTGTCAAATAAACATGAATTCAGGCATGAGTTCACTTTTAAACACAATGCTGTAGCTAGTGCAGCCTAAACTCTCTTAATGCATTTCCAATGAGTAGTGAAAAATTAAAAAGTGAAATTGTGAAAAAACTACAAGAGGTATCTCCTTAATTTTTGCTGTGCAAGTAGGGCTTCTAAACCTGTACAAAATACATTTGGAATTTTGGATCTATCTGCTTCTATTCCAAAGTTATAAGCATTCAATTTTTTTATGTGTGCATTTTGCGTTTCAGAGGCTGTACTGCACTTTTAGATCAACTATATAATTCTACCTAGAAGTAAAAGAATGTGCAAACTACACTATACAAAATACTGTCAAATAAACATGAATTCAGGCATGAGTTCACTTTTAAACACAATGCTGTAGCTAGTGCAGCCTAAGCTCTCTTAATGGATTTCCAATGAGTAGTGAAAAATTAAAAAGTGAAATTGTGAAAAAACTACAAGAGGTATCTCCTTAATTTTTGCTGTGCAAGAAGAGCTTCTAAACCTGTACAAAATACATTTGGAATTTTGGTTCTATCTGCTTCTATTCACAAGTTATAAGCATTCAATTTTTTTATGTGTGCATTTTGCGTTTCAGAGGCTGTACTGCACTTTTAGACCAACTATATAATTCTACCTAGAAGAAAAAGAATGTGCAAACTACACTATATAAGAGCTTGTCCTGTGAAATAAACATGAATTCAGGCATGAGTTCACTTTTAAACGCAATGCTGTAGCTAGTGCCGCCTAAGCTATCTTAATGGATTTCCAATGAGTAGTGAAAAATTAAAAAGTGAAATTGTGAAAAAACTACAAGAGGTATCTCCTTAATTTTTGCTGTGCAAGTAGGGCTTCTAAACCTGTACAAAATACATTTGGAATTTTGGATCTATCTGCTTCTATTCCAAAGTTATAAGCATTCAATTTTTTTATGCGTGCATTTTGCGTTTCAGAGGCTGTACTGCACTTTTTAGACCAACTATATAATTCTACCTAGAAGTAAAAGAATGTGCAAACTACACTATACAGGGGCTTGTCCTGTCAAATAAACATGAATTCAGGCATGAGTTCACTTTTAAACACAATGCTCTAGCTAGTGCAGCCTAAACTCTCTTAATGCATTTCCAATGAGTAGTGAAAAATTAAAAAGTGAAATTGTGAAAAAACTACAAGAGGTATCTCCTTAATTTTTGCTGTGCAAGTAGGGCTTCTAAACCTGTACAAAATACATTTGGAATTTTGGATCTATCTGCTTCTATTCCAAAGTTATAAGCATTCAATTTTTTTATGTGTGCATTTTGCGTTTCAGAGGCTGTACTGCACTTTTAGATCAACTATATAATTCTACCTAGAAGTAAAAGAATGTGCAAACTACACTATATAAGGGCTTGTCCTGTCAAATAAACATGAATTCAGGCATGAGTTCACTTTTAAACACAATGCTGTAGCTAGTGCAGCCTAAACTCTCTTAATGCATTTCCAATGCGTAGTGAAAAATTAGAAAGTGAAATTGTGAAAAAACTACAAGAGGTATCTCCTTAATTTTTTTTTCAATGTTTATTTGAAAATGAAAACTATTTAAAACTTCTACTTTGTCAAATGTGTTCTTCATTTATGAAAAAAAAAAGGTTTGTGTATTACACAAACTTGTTTTTTGACATGTTTATAATGTAGTTTCCTCATCAAAAACATACCTTTTCCCCCCACACATGTTTGAGGAACACTGCATTGTTAGTTTGTCTACATCTTCCACCTTGTGATGTCAGGTAGGTGTAGTTTTCAAGTTTACAGCTACCTTTTTTGACCTCTTTTTGAGTAAAGATGGGCATTTCCAGAGCTGAAACTTCCTGTATTAACACATGACATCACAAGGTGGAATTGAGTGTTTTCTGTTTGAGACAAGAAAAGGGTTTGTGTGTTGAACGTGTGAACAAAACAAAACAAAACACAACTCCAGGCGTGTTTGTGATGAGGAAACATTATGACATAGATCAGAAAATAGTGCAATACGAGCCCTTTAAAGTCCTATCCCACACAGCCCCACCTTCTGGTTGTAGACGGTAAAATTATCGTAGAGTTTGACGATGCACTCTGCCTTTCTCTGGAACTGCCTGTAGGAGTCCTCGGTCCACCACTGCTGCAGGTTACCGAAGCGGTCGTACTGGCCCCCTGGAGACATGAACCATTTCAGCACTGAGGCCAGGAGAGGGCAGCAGCGAGTTAGCAACGGGCTCACACAATCTGCAACTGCCTTTTTACAGTCCGCAGAGCTGCCGGATACGTGTCATTAGAATATGAGTCCAATCCTTGGTCTGGTGACATTTTAACGGGTTTCAATTTGGAATGCGCACAGCTCTGTGGACTCTAAGCAACAGCTGAGATTGTGTTTTTAAATGACAAATCTCAGAAGTGGAATAAGTAGCCAGATTTAAAGCCGCACTGTGGAACTTTTCTGATAGAGGCTGTGCCACTTGCTTGTCTCCAAAGGTGTTACTGCTTTGCCTGGAATGTTCCATGGTATGACTTTAAACACATCGATATTCTCCTGAGAAGTATTCATTTGTGTCCTTTAGAGTGGACATCTTTGAAGTTTTGAGATAGACTAGATTGTGGCTGCACTATGAAAAAAAAAGAATAATAAAATAAATAATAATAATTATTATTATTTTATATGATTTTATATGATTTCATATAATATTATATTATTTTATATTATTTTATTTTATATTATACTATTTTATATTATTTTATTTTATATTATTTTATATTATTTTATTTTATATTATTTTATATTAAATTATATTATATTATATTATATTATATTATATTATATTAAATTATATAATAATAATAATAATAATAATAACAATAAATCAAAAATATATAAATAAAAAATAAAAGTAAATAAATAAATAATACATAAACAATTTAAATAAAACATACCAAAAATAAATAAATAAATAAATAAATAAATAAATAAATAAATAAATAAATAAATAAATAAATAAATAAATAATAAATTAAAAAGGAGTCTAAAAACTTTTTGAGGCGACTGTAAAACCGACCGAAAAAATGTTTTTGTTAGGTTTAGGTTAGGTTAACTTGACATGGATTTAGCACTATTGCAGTCCATTACAGATGTTACAAAAATATGAATAAAAATAAAATTAACAAAATGTAAATGCTAAGGTGTTCATTTACCTCCAAACAGAAAATTAAAATAATAATAATAATAATAATAATAATTTAGATACTTTAGAGGATATGGCATGTATTCATTATGGGTGTTTCTATTTATCAATAATTCTCTTTGTGAATACGGTCGCCTCTCCACAGATCTGACCTGTAAGGTAGACTATAGTTGTCTTCTTTGCGATAGATGTGGAACATTCTAGATAAAGCAATAACATTTCCACGGAGACAAGCAGGCACCTTTAAAGCTGCATTGTGGAACTTTTCTGGTAGAGAGCGTGCCACCTGCTTGTCTCCATGGAGGTGTTATTGCTTTACGTGTAACGTTTCACAGTCTAGTATAGCGAAAGCGCCTTGTCACTGCAACTTTTTTTTATCCATTTTAGATGATGGAGACTTGCTGTATATGAACGCTTCAGCTCAATGTCTGAGTAAGATTGACTCTGTATGTGCTGCTTTGAGGTTTGTTACTAACTGTAGGACCTTGACCCACCACTGTGAACTGTACTCTCCAGTGGGATGGCCTTCTTTGTCCACTAGGAGGTTGACTCATTCGTACACGTTTATCTACAAGGCCATGCTTGGACTACTGCCCTCCTACATATGTAACTTAATCACACAGAGAAGTGTTGATTCTTATGGTTTGCGTTCAAATGATCAGTTGTTGCTCTCTGTTCCGTTTGTTCGCACAGAGTTGGGAAAAAGGGCTTTTGTCTTCTCTGCCCCCTCGACATGGAACAATAAATTAACGGAATTTATCTCGTTGAATGACTTTAAAGGAAAATTTATGTTTTTTTTTTTACAATCTGAGCCTTCTTTCGGCAATAAAACAAGTAGTTTTACTCACCCATAGCAGTTTGGTGTCAATTGGAGCAGTATCGCAGAACTTATGTTGAGCCGTTCTGTTCTACTAATGATCCCGTATCCGTTAGCGTGAGTGCTCGGGGCATTACTTTGCGGTGTCCAAATAACACAAACTTTAGCACTTTTCAAATCACAGAAGATCGCTGTGTCAGGGTAGACTTTTAGTAGATTCCAAAACGGCCTGAAACCCGATATCGCAACAGAAAAGTAAAGTTCAGAGCGGTGTTAGCTTCTTTCGGACTAGCGGTGTTTACAAAACAGCTGAGTTCACGCATGCGCACTGTCCTCCCTGATGACGTCATCAAATGAAACTATAGCTGGATATCGGGTTTCAGGCCGTTTTGGAAGCCACTAAAAGTCTACCCTGACACAGCGATCTTCTGTGATTTGAAAAGTGCTAAAGTTTGTGTTATTTGGACACCGCAAATCAGTGCCCCGAGCACTCACGCTAACGGATACGGCTAAGTACTTGTGGCAGTGACAAATGCCCGGGATCATTAGTAGAACAGAACGGCTCAACATAAGTTCTGCGATACTGCTCCAATTGACACCAAACTGCTATGGGTGAGTAAAACTATTTGTTTTATTGCCGAAAGAAGGCTCAGATTGTAAAAAAAACTTTACTTTTCCTTTAAATCCAGACTGAGAGCTCTTGAGACAGCCTCCATAAATTGTACCTGTTTTAACTAATTTATATGTAATTTTAACTAATTTATATGTCATTTTAATTGTGTTTTAATTGTCTTTTTGCTGCCTCTAGGTCAGGGCTCCCTTGAAAAAGAGGTTTTTAATCTCAATGGGATTTCCCTGGTTAAATAAAGGTTTAAATAAATAAATAAAAAAAACCTTATAGATCTTCACAAGTTTACAGGCCAGATCTGTGGAGAGGCGAGCTTACTCACAATAGAACGTGTGTTTTTTCAGTATTCTTGAGCAATTAAAACATCAATAATAAAATGAATACAAAATATAAGTTTAAAGCAATACTGAGGAACATTCCAGGCAAAGTAATAACATCAGTAAGAGATGTTCAGTAGGTAGTGAACCCTCCACTCAAAAAAGTTACACACCTTTAAAAATGTCTCAAATAAACACAAATTGTATATGCATGTTGGCTACTTTCCACTTCTGATATAATTATTAGTTCAAACATAACATAGACATGGACTAAACTCAAAACATGAACAATGGAGGTTAAAGGTCCTACATTATAGTACTCAAACTGGACTACATCTCCAAAAGCTCAAAATGCTATGTTCCACCTTGTGATGTCATTAAGTGGTAGCTTTCAAGTGAACAGATACGGTTTACCTTAGTTAAGCAGAAAGAGGCAATTCCAGTTCTGAAGTTATCCAAATGATTCTAGTGAAGATGTGTGGAGTTTAAAAACACAGTGGAGCACCTGTCGTACCACATGACATCATAAAGTGGAACATAGTGTAAGAACTCAGCCTGAATATGCAGGGTTTGTGTGTTAAACATGTATGAATGAAACAAAACACAACTCCAGGTATATTTTAATCACTAAACAACATTATAACATAGATCAGAAAACAGTGCAATATGGGCCTTTTAAAGATCCCATGACATGGTACTTCTTGATGCTTTTATATGGCTCCTTAATGGTTCCCTAATACTGTAAATGAATCCTTCTTCAAAATCAACACTCACTGCATGAGAAACAGAGATAAGATGAGAAAGAGTAATTTTTCTCTCTCTGAACAGGCCATTATGGGCGTTGTTGCTTGAATGCAAATGAGGAGGACAGAGATGGCCTATAGTAGAGGGTGGGGGCGTGGCCAAACTCTCCGCTCTCAGCTGTGTGCTCTCTGATCCATTTCCGCGTTTTTGCGCGGAGAAGAGATTAGAAGCGTTCCATTGAAAAATAAACACATTTCCACAGAAAATAAAATTAAACCACTGCTGTTCAAAGGTCCAGAGGCTCAGAAAAAGGACTTCCGAGCCTAGAAACACTCGGACGTGCCTCCAGGCAAATAAAAAAACGCATTTCGCATTGCCTAGCGCATTCGCAGTCCAAACTCTCTGGGCGTGATTTACAGAGACGCTGAGTACAGACAGACGGGGGTGGAACTGCATTTGCATTTCTTTTTTCGATCTGACGTCAATAAGGTGCCTTGTTCAAAATCGCCTGTTTGAGCTCTGATTTTTTGTAACGCAAAAAAGGATCACAAATGCTCAGTTTAGACATTTCACAACTTTTAACCATGTGGGGGGGCTAAACAGGGTAGGGGAGCTCACATTAACGTTCAAAAACCTCAGAAAGTGAAAATTTCATGCCATGGGACCTTTAAATGATAGAATGAAGGTCTATCAACAGATGGGGACATGAAAATAAATGCACGAATTTGTAATGTGGCAATGCAGCTGTGTAACATTCCTTATAATTTAGTTAATTAGTATTATTGTGAATATGGCTAGCATATGGTCATGATTAATAGCTGAACAGTTCTTACCCCAATCGTCGTATCCATGTGTGAGCTCATGACAAATAATCGCTGTGCAAGTAGGGCTTCAAAATCTGTACAAAATACATTTGGAATTTTGGTTCTATCTGCTTCTATTCCAAAGTTATAAGCATTCAATTTTTTTATGCGTGCATTTTGCGTTTCAGAGGCTTTACTGCACATTTTAGACCAACTATATAATTCTACCTAGAAGTAAAAGAATGTGCAAACTACACTATATAAGGGCTTGTCCTGTCAAATAAACATGAATTCAGGCATGAGTTTAAACACAATGCTGTAGCTAGTGCAGCCTAAGCTATCTTAATGGATTTCCAATGAGTAGTGAAAAATTAAAAAGTGAAATTATGAAAAACTACAAGAGGTATCTCCTTAATTTTTGCTGTGCAAGTAGGGCTTCAAAACCTGTACAAAATACATTTGGAATTTTGGTTCTATCTGCTTCTATTCCAAAGTTATAAGCATTCAATTTTTTTATGCGTGCATTTTGCGTTTCAGAGGCTGTACTGCACTTTTTAGACCAACTATATAATTCTACCTAGAAGTAAAAGAATGTGCAAACTACACTATACAGGGGCTTGTCCTGTCAAATAAACATGAATTCAGGCATGAGTTCACTTTTAAACACAATGCTGTAGCTAGTGCAGCCTAAGCTCTCTTAATGGATTTCCAATGAGTAGTGAAAAATTAAAAAGTGAAATTGTGAAAAAACTACAAGAGGTATCTCCTTAATTTTTGCTGTGCAAGTAGGGCTTCTAAACCTGTACAAAATACATTTGGAATTTTGGATCTATCTGCTTCTATTACAAAGTTATAAGCATTCAATTTTTTATGCGTGCATTTTGCGTTTCAGAGGCTGTACTGCACTTTTTAGACCAACTATATAATTCTACCTAGAAGTAAAAGAATGTGCAAACTACACTATACAGGGGCTTGTCCTGTCAAATAAACATGAATTCAGGCATGAGTTCACTTTTAAACACAATGCTGTAGCTAGTGCAGCCTAAGCTCTCTTAATGGATTTCCAATGAGTAGTGAAAAATTAAAAAGTGAAATTGTGAAAAAACTACAAGAGGTATCTCCTTAATTTTTGCTGTGCATTTAGGGCTTCTAAACCTGTACAAAATACATTTGGAATTTTGGATCTATCTGCTTCTATTTTAAAGTTATAAGCATTCAATTTTTTTATGTGTGCATTTTGCGTTTCAGAGGCTGTACTGCACTTTTAGATCAACTATATAATTCTACCTAGAAGTAAAAGAATGTGCAAACTACACTATATAAGGGCTTGTCCTGTCAAATAAACATGAATTCAGGCATGAGTTCACTTTTAAACACAATGCTGTAGCTAGTGCAGCCTAAGCTCTCTTAATGGATTTCCAATGAGTAGTGAAAAATTAAAAAGTGAAATTGTGAAAAAACTACAAGAGGTATCTCCTTAATCTTTGCTGTGCAAGTAGGGCTTCTAAACCTGTACAAAATACATTTGGAATTTTGGATCTATCTGCTTCTATTCCAAAGTTATAAGCATTCAATTTTTTTATGCGTGCATTTTGCGTTTCAGAGGCTGTACTGCACTTTTAGACCAACTATATAATCCTACCTTAGAAGCGTGAAAAGTCCCTCAGTCGTCCAGGTAGAATCCATGATAAAAGGAGAAGTTCAATTTGTCAACTGGACAAAGTTTGTTTGGTTGAAAACGTTTCGCCGCTCATCCGAGAGACATATAGACCAGCAGGTCTAACCAGCATGAGGGCCAGAGCTGACGAAGCCTCTCGGATGAGCGGCGAAACGTTTTCAACCAAACAAACTTTGTCCAGTTGACAAATTGAACTTCTCCTTTTATCACCTACCTTAGAAGTAAAAGAATGTGCAAACTACACTATATAGGGGCTTCTCCTGTCAAATAGACATGAATTCAAGCATGAGTTCACTTTTACACACAATGCTCTAGCCAATGTAATCTGAGCAAATATTTGTTAATGAGTAAGAAATATATTAACAAATATTTGTTAATGAGTAAGAAATACTTAGTAAATAATGAGTAACAAATACTTAGTAAATAACTATTATTTAACAAAACATTTACAAATATTTGTTAATGAGTAAGAAATATATTAACAAATATTTGTTAATGAGTAACAAATACTTAGTAAATAATTAACTAATTATTCAACAAAACATTTACAAATATTTGTTAATGAGTAAGAAATACATTAACAAATATTTATTAATGACAATGAACTAATCATCATCTATCATCTAATCTATAATCTATAATCATCTAATGTCATTTATTATCAGGTTGATACAAAATATAATACAGAACAAAAAATACATTAACACTGGCATTTCATTTGTACAACACGAAAACATTATATTAAGAGAACATTTTGGCAATGTCATGGAAGAGGGGTCCATTACAATGACATTTCCCCAGCCACTCCTGCCATTCGATCATTGCCAGATGATTCCGCAGCACTTTTTCTGTGCGATTTCCCCGCAGCCTCCAAACTCTTTCTTTGTAGGTCCTCCAGGCCCTCTCTATATGTTGGGTGTGTGCTCCTGTTTGGGCATCCACAAATGAAACACTGTGATTCACGGTCAAATGCCTATATCCTAGCTGGGGTAGCTGTCTATAGGCACGCCACTCATCACTGATTATTGCTGATCCTCTCCTTGCATGGTGGACTATCAGAGGCACCAGGTCTCTCCTTGTTCTCCTTTCCACCAGGCGGAGAACTGGCTTTGTCCTGGTGCCTCGTTTATATACTCCCAACATGCCGAACACCCGCTTCTTTCTCTTCCAGGCACCAGCCACTCTGCCTCTACCATACTGAAAAACAAATGCTAACCCCATGAGCAATGTACAAAAGGGTCTAACCAGCATGAGGGCCAGAGCTGACGAAGCCTCTCGGATGAGCGGCAAAAGGTTTTCAACCAAACAAACTTTGTCCAGTTTGTCCAGTCCACTGAGGGACTTTTCACGCATATAAATAGGGTTATTTACGTTGCTTTTAGAGTCAGTCTTTGTTCCATGAAGATGTTTTTTTGTACATTGCGTGAAAAGTCCAGGTAGAATCCATAATAAAAGGAGAAGTTCAATTTGTCAACTGGACAAAGTTTGTTTGGTTGAAGACTAACCAGCACTAGAACCAGAACTGAAGAAGTTTCTCGGATGAGCGACGAAACGTCTTCAACCAAACAAACTTTGTCCAGTTGACAAATTGAACTTCTCCTTTTATCAACCCTGTTTATACTATGCCATGTAATTGTAAGCTAATAATCACAGTAAGTGTACTTACCTTTCTCTTGTGCCGGAAAGCACTTTCATCTATTGTGATGAACTGCTTTCGTCCCCCAATGCGCTGTCCTGTTCTCCTTTTTAACTTCTCCATTGCAGCCACACAGACCTCACAGATTTTTTTGGCCATCTTTGTCAGCGATTTGGAACTTCCCGTGATGCCATCTTCCATCATGTCAATCTGACGTAGCCGAAGTCCTTGACAGAACCTTAAAATTTAGGAAATTTCATGAAAAACAGAAGCAGCAGGACATGTGCAATAGCCAGTTTAACCTCCTGAGACCCGGCCCATTATTTTGTGTCCTTTATAGTGGACATTGAATTAACCAGTCTTTTAAGTGTTTAGAGATACACTCTAGTTTGTGGCTGCACTATGATAAATAAATACATAAATAAATAAACCAGGTCTCAACTAGGACTAAACCAGGACTAAATCAGGAATAAACCGAGACAAAATAGGACTAAACCAAGAGAAAATCAGGACTAAGCCAGGTCTAAACCAGGACTAAACCAGGTCTGAAGCAAATTTGATTCAGGTTTAAGCCATGTCTAAACCAGGAATAAACCAGGTCTAAACCAGGTCTAAACCAGATCTAAACTAGATCTAAACCAGGAATAAACCAGGTCTAAACCAGATCTAAACCAGGAATAAACCAGGTCTAAACCAGAACTAAACCAGGACTAAACCAGGTTTAACCAGAACTAAACCAGGACTAAACCAGGTCTAAACCTGGTCTAAATCAGGTCTAAACCAGGACTAAACCAGGACTAAACCAGGTCTAAACCAGATCAATACATAAATAATAATAAAATAAATAAATAAATAAGAAATTAAGATGTTGGTCATCAAAAAAACATGTTTGATTTAACACGATTACAGTCCATTACAGAGGACACGTTACAACATTATGAATAAAAATAAAATTAACAAAATGTAAATGCTAAAGTGTTCATTTACCTCCAAATAGAAAAAATAAATAAATAAATTGAAATACACTTTTTTCTTCGGGTCCCAGGAGGATATGAAGACTCCATAGCTTTTTATCTGTATTGTACCTCAAGGAGAACTCACATGAGGCAGCAACACATTTAATTGTTTTATTTTGTAAATGGCCCTTAGGTACTAAACCTGCTACTTTTATAATGAATTGATCACTTACACTAATACACTTCAGTAGTCATTGAACTCCAAGTCAAAAGTATATCACATAACCATATAACAACCCTAAACAAGCCATTGTTGGTGTGTGGAACATGATCGATGTTACCATTAGGGTCATTCATAAGTCAAATGGAGGTTCTCAAAAAATCCCAGGAGGTTTTTATTTCTATTCTAAGTTATTAAACAATGACCTCTTTCCTTTTTCTCCATTTTGTTATACATTGTTAAAGGAAAAGTTTGGTATTCAGTCTACTTCAGATTTGCTGCCTATGTGCACTGTCAGTTGGTGGGAAACACCGATGTGTTCACATTTGATGCATGTTATTTTTTTTTAGATGTAGGCCTATGTTATTTGCTACATAATAATGTCACAAATGTCCAAGTTTATCTCTCGTAAATTTGTTAATTTTTCCTCGAAATATTACCTCCCTCTCTATATTGCCCTAATATGCCATCATACCATTCACATCTGAAAAAAAAAAAAAAATCCAAAAAAGGAGAAGAAAAGAAACTTACCTGTACACAAACTTCAGCCAGTTGAACAGGGTGATTTTAGAGCGGCTAAAAATGGACCTGTCCCTGATGGACATTCAAAGCAGTCGTTGCAATCGCTCCTTCTCATCTTCTATGTCCACATTTATTGCATTTCATCTTCTTAGCAAGAATTTTTTTTCTTCTGCAACCATTTAATCAGCCGCAAATGTCTTTTCTCTGTTTTCTTTTCTTCTGTAAGCTCTTTCAGTTTTTTAGCTAAGTGAGTCATGTTTTCTTACGATCTCTTATGTGTGCCCGCCAGAATTTCAAAACAGTAAGAAATCAATTTGATCCTAGTCCCGCCAATGAACGGAGATATTACGATATTATTTTTGCATTGTTATTACGTCTGAATAAATAATTACAATCATAGGCATAATATATTATACTATTAGATGAGATCACTCTGATTGGTTGTTTCAGAAGCGTGACTTTGGCAGTGCGGGAGAGATTGGGTGACCACCGGCATAACACAGGAAAGGAGGACACTTGTGTGCAAAAAGGACAAAGGCCCTAAAGTGAGGACACCTTGTGTGTGTGTGTTTTTTTTTTTTTTTCCCTCGGGGAAGAGGAACGGTCAAGAAAAACAACTTATGAATAATGTATGAAGTCAACCAGACATGGGACCAAGTCACACATGTGCAAGTCTCAAGTAAGTCTCAAGTCTTCACCTTCAAGTCACAAGTAAGTCTCAAGTATTTTTTTCTTGGGCAAGTCAAGTCAAGTCACAGGCTATGTCAAGTCAAGTCAAGTGGCTACAGTTTTGAATTGCTTAAAAAAATTTCAGCGTGAGAAATGCCATGTGTGGCGTGTGAGCGTGTGAACACGTCGAATTGCGTGTGTCACACTCTCAATGCGTGAGACTTGAGAGCCCTGCAGTAAACTAAGTACAACTATGAAATAATGGGTGAAGTTGCTAGACCGGTTTGTTCACAGGCATCTGGGTGTAACCTGGATGTGAGAATTTGAGAATCCGCTTGAACAAATGCCAGGTGCAGTGTTGTAAAAACACCGGTGCATGATGGGGTGTGTCTAAACAAATAACTCCTCCTTGTGTATTATTATTAGGGCGCTGGTTCCTGGTCTAAAATCATTGATGCCATGTCGTGCTGTCCCTATAGCAACTCCAGGTACGTATATGACTTCAAATTAATGATTCTCTTTTATATCCTCCTGAGACCCGCCCATTCATTTATGTCCTTTATAGTGGACGTGGAGTTAACCAGTCTATGTTTTTTGTTTTGAGATACACTCTAGTTTGTGGCTGCACTATGATAAATAAACTAGGACTAAACCAGAACTGAACCAGGTCTAAACTAGGACTAAACCAGGACTAATTCAGGACTAAATCAGAAACAAATCAGGAATAAACCGAGACAAAACAGGACTAAACCAGGAGAAAATCAGGTCTAAACCGCGTCTAAACCATGACTAAACCAGGTCTAACCAGATTTAAACCAGATCTAAACCAGGTCTAACCAGAGCTAAACCAGGTCTAAGAGAGATCTAAACCAAGACTAAAAGAGGTCTAAATTAGGTGGTCTAAACCTCTTCTAAACCAGGACTAAACCAGGTCTTAACCAGATTTAAACCAGATTTAAACCAGATCTAAACCATGACTAAAAGAGGTCTAAACCAGGTCTAAACCAGATCAATACATACATAATAGGGCTGTCAAACGATTAATTTTCTTGATCGCAACTAATCTCAGAAATTTCATAGTTAATCGCGATTAATCGTGATTTATTTTGCATGTTTAAAATTGATATCTTGCAGTAAGACCGTTCGAATCTAAAGTTAAACTCACAATGCAAAGTATTTCTCACCATTTTTTTTATTTCAAAAAAGTGCAGAGAAAGGAAAAAGTAACAATGAACCAGTAATAGTGCTTACTTTGAGAAATTGTAAATAAATGATTGAAGCCCGCTCGAGCTGCCTACGGATGCGTAGAAGGAACAAAATACTAGCAAACTCAAAATAGAGCGTTTAACCAACAATGAGTTTAATTAATACAACCAAATGAGCTGCATATGGATGGTAGAATTGCGGAAAATGCTGGCAAACTCTGATCGCGATTAAAAAAATTGTTCGCGATTAAAACTCTATCGCGATTAATCGCGATTAACGCGTTAATATTCCCAGCCCTAATACATAATAAATAAATAAAATTGAAATACACTTTTTTTCTTCGGGTCCCAGGAGGATATACATTGTGATTAAAGATGCTACTGTGCCCAAACTACATGGCAAAAAATATTTCAAATTTATTTATAATTGCTCAAAAGCAGAATATTCATCTAATTTTAAGATATACAAATTCATTTTAGTATTGTTTTCTTCAGTTGTTTAGTGGTGTTTCAGACTTATTTCAATACATAACTTTACATTCTCCATATTTTGTCACTTATACACCCATTGATTTTCTAATTTTGTGTGGAAATGACCATTAAACCAATGAAATACTCCACCATGCAAGTAATACAATCTAATTTATAGTGTCAACTCAAAGCTTCATCATCTAAATTCACATCATTTTAACCGAGGTTTAATCTTTTGCAATGTGGGCGGGGGAAGTATTTTTACTGCAAAATAAAATACAATACATATTTTACTCAAGTGGGAGTAAATGGAATTGCTAAAATGTATAATGCTGCTGATAAAGTATGCTACTTCTTAAAATGTTACTACTATTGTTACTTTCGCTGCTACAACTACTAAAGCTTCAACTACTACTACTACTACTACTACTACTACTACTACTACTACCACTAAAGCTTCAACTACTACTACTACTAGTACTAAAGCTTCAACTACTACTACTACTACTACTACTAAAGCTTCAATTACTACTGCTACTACTACTAAAGCTTCAACTGCTACTACTACTACTACTACTACTACTACTACTAAAGCTTCAACTACTACTACTACTACTACTACTACTACTACTACTACTACTACTACTACTACTACTACTAAAGCTTCAACTACTACTACTACTACTACTAAAGCTTCAACTACTACTACTACTACTACTACTACTAAAGCTTCAACTACTACTACTACTACTACTAAAGCTTCAACTACTACTACTACTACTACTACTACTAAAGCTTCAACTACTACTACTACTACTACTAAAGCTTCAACTACTACTACTACTACTACTACTACTACTAAAGCTTCAACTACTACTACTACTACTACTACTACTAAAGCTTCAACTACTACTACTACTACTACTAAAGCTTCAACTACTACTACTACTACTACTACTACTACTACTACTACTACTACTACTACTACTACTAAAGCTTCAACTACTACTACTACTACTAAAGCTTCAACTACTACTACTACTACTACTACTACTACTACTACTACTACTACTAAAGCTTCAACTACTACTACTACTACTACTACTACTACAGCTTCAACTACTACTAGTACTACTACTACTACTACTACTACAGCTTCAACTACTACTACTACTACTGCTACTACTACTACTACTACTACAGCTTCAACTACTACTAGTACTACTACTACTACTACTACTACTAAAGCTTCAACTACTACTACTACTACTACTAGTAGTACTACTACTACTACTACTACTACTAAAGCTTCAACTACTACTGCTACTACTACTACTACAGCTTCAACTACTACTACTACTACTACTAGTACTACTACTACTACTAGTACTACTACTACTACTACTACAGCTTCAACTACTACTACTACTAGTACTACTAGTACTAGTACTTCTACTACTACTACTACTACTAGTACTACTACTTCTACTACTACTACTACAGCTTCAACTACTACTACTACTACTACTACTAGTACTACTACTTCTACTACTACTACTAAAGCTTCAACTACTGCTACTACTGCTACTACTACTAGTACTACTACTACTACAGCTTCAACTACTACTACTACTAGTACTACTACTTCTACTACTACTACTACTAAAGCTTCAACTACTACTACTACTACTACTTCTACTACTACTACTAAAGCTTCAACTATTCTATTACTACTACTACTACTACTACTAGTACTACTACTACTACTACTACTACTACTACTACTACTACTACTACTGCTACTACTACTACTACTACTACTACAGCTTCAACTACTACTACTACTACTAGTACTACTAGTACTACTACTTCTACTACTACTACTACTACTACTACTACTAGTACTACTACTTCTACTACTACTACAGCTTCAACTACTACTACTACTAGTAGTACTACTACTACTACAGCTTCAACTACTACTACTACTACTACTACTACTACTACTACTACTACTACTTCTACTACTACTACTAAAGCTTCAACTATTCTATTACTACTACTACTACTACTAGTACTACTACTACTACTACTACTACTACTACTGCTACTACTACTACTACTACAACAGCTTCAACTACTACTACTACTACTACTACTACTACTACTACTACTACTGCTACTACTACTACTACTACTACTAAAGCTTCAACTACTACTGCTGCTACTACTACTACTACTACAGCTTCAACTACTACTACTACTACTACTACTACTAGTACTACTACTACTTCTACTACTACTACAGCTACTACTACTACTACTACTACTACTACTACTACTACTACTACTACTATTACTAAAGCTTCAACTATTCTATTACTACTACTACTAGTAGTAGTAGTAGTAGTAGTACTACTACTACTACTACTACTACTACTACTACTACTACTACTACTACTACTGCTACTACTACTACTACTACAACAGCTTCAACTACTACTACTACTACTACTAAAGCTTCAACTACTACTCCTACAGCCAGGGCAGTAAACGGGGGGACAAAGGAGTGTGTTGCCCCAGGGTTTTAGGGGCCCAGAATTGGACCCTCTCCCTATTCATTTCTATTAGAGGGCCCCCCAAATTTTGTCAGTGGGCCTGACTACACAAGCCACAAGTACTACAACAACTAAGCCTACTACTACTACTACTGCTGTATTGTCTTTACACTTTGAATAATGTTCTTATAAATGTGTATATTTCTCATCTTTTCAGAGCCTGCATTGAAGCCCCCACTTGTGTAACCCTCCAGTTTAGCCTCTTGTAGTGCACTCTATCGTCCTGTCACTATGGCTTCCTCACATTCACAGTCCGATCTGGAAAAGGCCTATGCCTCCTTAATGAGTGGAATAAAACAGCTGGATCTGCGTGGCTCCAGTGTCCCGTGTGACCTGGTTTTAACCGGAGACCATGCGTTTCCGTTGACGATGAATAGTCACGGTCAAGTACTTCTAGCAGCTTCTATGTATGGTTCAGGTCGCATTGTTGTTCTCGGGCACGAAGGCTTCTTGGGTGTGCTACCAGATTTGGTCTGCAACGCTGTAAATTGGCTGAACCAGGGGAAATCGCAGTCTGTTGGTGTTCATGCGCGTTCCAAACACATTGCAGAAAAGCTCCGTTCTAGATTCCAGTTTAAAGTCATGAATGATTTTAGCAGCGATCAGGGCGTTGGGGTGTATGTCACTGATGCGTATAGTGTAGAGGGAAAAGCCAAAGACATTATAGAGTTCATGAAAGGTGGAGGAGGGGTGCTGATCGGGGGGCAGAGCTGGTCATGGGCATCGCAACACCCCAGAGAAAACACGCTGCTGCAGTTTCCGGGTAATAAAGTGTCCGGAGTGGCTGGAGTCCACTTCTCCAAACACAAAGCAGACGCAGAGATCATCCCGGTCTATCCCCAAATCCCTGCCTCCTGGATGTCTGTTGTGTAAGTTCTTAGGATTTCATTGATGTGTGTGTGTGTGTGTGTGTGTGTGTGTGTGTGTGTGTGTGTGTGTGTGTGTGTGTGTGCAAAAATCCATTGAAATTTACTCCAAAAATCACCCCAGTCGGCTAAATAAGTAGACATAGATTTGCAGACAATGTAACTTTTCTAGTGGAGGGTCTGCCACCTGCAAGTGTGCATGAGATGTTATTGCTTTTCCTATTAAATACCACGGTATGGCAGTAAAATAAATTGAACTAAACTAGTTTTTAAACAAACTAACTTACTAAGAGCGCTTGCCTCTCCACTGAGCTCAGCAGTAACTTGTCTTATCTTAGATTGATGTCATATATTAGCACATTGCAATGGAGAAGCATGTGGCAGACCTTCCAACAAAAGACTTACACTGCCTGACAAAAGTATTAGGACGATTGTGTATTTCTGAAATCTGGACGAAACTTCTGGTTCCAACAAGATAATGACCCAAAGCGCTCGTCCAAACTGTGTCAGGGTCATTTGGAGACGTGTGAACAGCGTCATCAACTGCAGGTTATGACCCAGTGTGGGATTATTTGGATATTAAAGTGCGCTCCAGGAATCTGACTAACATTAAACACCTGTGGAAATGTCTTCAGGATGAGTGGAAAACTATAGAGGATGGATATCTTGAAAAATTGTTGGACAGAATACCTCGAATTTGTAAAGCTGTGATTAATGGAAAAGTAACGTTTTTTTTACAATCTGAGCCTTCTTTCGGCAATAAAACAAGTAGTTTTACTCACCCATAGCAGTTTGGTGTCAATTGGAGCAGTATCGCAGAACTTATGTTGAGCCGTTCTGTTCTACTAATGATCCCGTATCCGTTAGCGTGAGTGCTCGGGGCATTACTTTGCGGTGTCCAAATAACACAAACTTTAGCACTTTTCAAATCACAGAAGATCGCTGTGTCAGGGTAGACTTTTAGTAGATTCCAAAACGGCCTGAAACCCGATATCGCAACAGAAAAGTAAAGTTCAGAGCGGTGTTAGCTTCTTTCGGACTAGCGGTGTTTACAAAACAGCTGAGTTCACGCATGCGCACTGTCCTCTCTGATGACGTCATCAAATGAAACTATAGCTGCATATCGGGTTTCAGGCCGTTTTGGAATCCACTAAAAGTCTACCCTGGCACAGCGATCTTCTGTGATTTGAAAAGTGCTAAAGTTTATGTTATTTGGAGAGCGCAAAGTAATGCCCCGAGCACTCACGCTAACGGATACGGGATCATTAGTAGAACAGAACGGCTCAACATAAGTTCTGCGATACTGCTCCAATTGACACCAAACTGCTATGGGTGAGTAAAACTACTAGTTTTATTGCCGAAAGAAGGCTCAGATTGTAAAAAAAACGTTACTTTTCCTTTAAGGCCGAAGGTGGTTATTTTGATGAAAAAGCTATTTAACTTGATATACATTTTTGCAATAATACGCCTTTACACACGATGAAATTTGCTTTAATATATCAATAAATTGATTTGTTGTCATTACCAATACGTCTTGTTATCATTATGAAAGTTCAGAAATACACAATCATCCTAATACTTTTGTCAGGCAGTGTACGTTGTGCACCTTTAGAAACAGAAATATTGAATATTAAACAAATTCCAATAATAAAGTCTGAAATCTGTACTTAATATCTACTTTCAGGTGTTCTCCATTGTCTTCTTTAAATTTAACCTGGCAACAAATATATTTCATGAAATGTAAGAAAAATAAATATTACATTCCATATATTTTGCTTTGTATGCTTTAGAATGGGGAGGGATTTTGAGGACGACCTGGACTTCTTGCTCCAGGGCATCTCAGAGTTTGACATGAATGGCGTGGTGGCGTCTGAGCTTCTGATCCATGGATCTCTGGCCTTCCCCATCGGGACCACCGAAGACGGACGAGCTTTTCTGGGTGGAGCCTACTATGGACAGGGGAGAGTGGTGGTGGCCACACACGAAGGACTGTTGAAAAGAGAGGTAGGGAAGTACAAAATTATAATTAAAGCCCCAGTGTGTCGGATTCGTGGCGCATAGGTGATTGGTGCTATTGCACTTTCTGTTTTAGCTACAGCAGACCTCGAGGGTCATTTATACAGTAGCGGGCGCGCGGCTCGTGGCATGGCTGTGTAAATAAAACGCGCTCCCGTTTTTTTTTTTTTTCTTTTCTCATGAAAACACACATTCCCGATCATGTACCATGACACTCTACACATCAAATGAAACCTTACAGTCTCCTCTTTTTGACTATGCAGTTCATTTCCCTGCACAACAATCACTCCCCGAGCACATGGGGCTTTTATACGGAAAAGCACAAAACGAGGTTAGCTTACCTTAGAATGCTTTGCACAGGTCAAACTCTGTATTTCACCATAGACTTGCTCTCAATTTGTCCGTAAGGATCCAGCGAATAAAATCCAGTAAAACAATTTAGTCCAAAACACGTGTTAGATCTATTACGACGTCTGATCCGGCAGCATGCTTGTGTTGTTTACCCAAAACCACGAGCCTTGCCGAATGCGAAGGCGGAGCCCAAATGTCCTTCTGCGGCTCTCGTATTCAAAATGGCTGCCTCTGCATGGGGAAGATCCCCCTTTTATGTGACTATATCTAAGTCCAAAAGAATACTTTGATTTCATGATGGAAGTGAAAAGGCTTGGAAAACAATGTATTTTTGAATGGGTATCTTCAATTTCAGTAATTAACGGGTAAAAATCTTACACACTGTCCCTTTAAAGGAAATAAATAATATTTTCAGTTTCTGCTCTAATATCAGTTGATATCGGCTATAGATAAAGATTTAGCAGATACTTAAAGCTAAAGTATGGACATTGGTACTGGAACAGAAAACCCTGGATCAGTGCATCCCTAGATATTACATAGTATTCATTTTTATTTTTTATCAAGATAATAATTTTTCACACTTGTCTACAAAAAGTCCTTGCCTTTGTCTTAAATTGTTCATCGTTATGGCAACCGTCCTAATTTCTTACCACTCTGATACCCAGGAATATTTTCTTGTTGATTTGTCTCATTAAATACATGTTTTATTTCTGTATTACTTGCTAAAATGTTCTTGTCTAAGTTAACCTATATTCCCTTTTTATTGTTTTTTTTTTTTTTTTTGGACAGTCTTTTGCCCCCTTCATCACTAATGCCCTGCACTGGCTGGACGAGGGCAGGCAGGGTGTCATTGGAGTAGCGCCAGAGCTGCACCAGGCCTTCACCAAACTTGATCTTAACTGCGAGAAGACCAGGTTGCGTAAGGACCTGAGCGTGTATGTGTGCACGGCCTACAAGGAAGATGAGATACAGCAGATTCACGAGTTTGTGGCTGAGGGAGGAGGCCTGCTACTGGGAGGACACGCATGGAACTGGGCCCAAACCCACAGAAACAAAAATTATATGACTGAGTTTGCAGGTATGTACAGTACAGTGTTGGAACTTCTTCTTTGTCAGTATGGCTTTGTCTGGTTACTGGCATAAAGAACTGGAAACAAACAAAACACATGTAGACATAGAAGGAGGAGTGTTTTGGTGTGGTTCGTTCTAGATTGCAGACAAACCAGACATACTGGGCCTGTGTTAACATTTTCCACCCAACAACAAAAACAACAACTTGAAAAAATGATAGACTTGGTTGCATTGTTACTAAATCAACCTGAAGCAGCAGGCCTTGTCAAGATGGTTTAGGAGATGGACACCACAATGAAAATGAATTCTTTATACAATAGAATAGGATTTTCAAGATTAAATAATAGTACTTTCTAAATCAACCTGGAGCAGGAGACATTTGCAAGATGTTTTAGAAGAGTGGGACCTAGAGGAAGGTTTAGCCTACTGTGCAGACTTAAGATATATTAACAAGAAATGCCAAAAATACCCACCTGAGCACAAGGGGTAAATGACACACGTGAAGATGTCAAGATGGACCCTCCACCAGAAAAGTAAAAAATATTGTAAAAGTTTCTTTTTATCAAGCTTTTTATGTCACATTATATTAGCATTACTGATTAATTGTGAAAGTTTGATTTTGTAAAAGTTGGTTAGACAAATACAGAACTGGTGATCGTTTGAAAACAGTGGTTCACAAACATTTCACACCAAATGCCACCAGATCTAAACCAGGTCTGAACCAGGTCTAAACCAAATCTAAACCAGGTCTGAACCAGGTCTAAACCAGGTCTAAACCAGGTCTAAACCAGGTCTAAACCAGGTCTAAACCAGGTCTGAACCAGGTCTAAACCAAATCTAAACCAGGTCTGAACCAGGTCTAAACCAAATTTAAACCAGATCTAAACCAGGTCTAAACCAGGTCAAAACCAGGTCTAAACCAGGTCTAAACCAAATCTAAACCAGGTCTGAACCAGGTCTAAACCAGGTCTAAACTAGGCCTATACCAGGTCTAAAGCAGGTCTAAACCAGGTCTAAACTAGGCCTAAACCAGGTCTAAACCAGGTCTAAACTAGGCCTAAACCAGGTCTAAACCAGGTCGAAACCAGGTCTAAACCAGGTCTAAACCAGGCCTAAACCAGGTCTAAACCAGGCCTAAACCAGGTCTAAACCAGGCCTAAACCAGGTCTAAACTAGGCCTAAACCAGGTCTAAACCAGGTCTAAACTAGGCCTAAACTAGGCCTAAACCAGGTCTAAACTAGGCCTAAACCAGGTCTAAACCAGGTCTAAACCAGGTTTAAACTAGGCCTAAACCAGGTCTAAACCAGGTCGAAACCAGGTCGAAACCAGGTCGAAACCAGGTCTAAACTAGGCCTAAACCAGGTCTAAACCAGGTCTAAACCAGGTCTAAACCAGGTCTAAACTAGGCCTAAACCAGGTCTAAACCAGGTCTAAACTAGGCCTAAACCAGGTCTAAACCAGGTCTAAACTAGGCCTAAACCAGGTCTAAACCAGGTCTAAACCAGGTCTAAACTAGGACTACATAATTGCTACTAGTTTTAGGACCTATATCCTCCTGAGACTCAGCCCATTCATTTGTGTCCTTTATAGTGAACATCGAGTTAATTGTTTTGAGATTCTAGTTTGTGGCTGCGCTATGATTTAAAAAAAAAAAAAAGTAAAAATAAATGTCATAGTCATAGTTTGCTTTATTGTCGAAAAACCATATGTACATGTACACAGAGTAATGTACATATGGTTATATGAGTAATAAATATATACATAAAAATAAATAAATACTCAAATAAATAGTCAAATAAATAAACCAAAAAAATTAAATAATACATAATACATAAATAAGAAATTAAAAGGGAGTCTAAGAACTTTTTGAGGCAACTGTAGAAGCTTGTCAGAGATGTTGGTCATCAAAAAAGAAAAAACTTTGTTAGGCTGTTAACTTGTTAACACCAAAATGTCCCTGACGTCCATTACAGAGGACATGTTATGAATAAAACATTATGAATAAAAATAAAATTGACAAAATGTAAATGCTAAAATGTTAATGTTAATTTACCTCCAAATAGAAAATGAAAATAATAATAATAATAATTTAGATACACTTTTTTTCTTCAGATCCCAGGAGGATATTACACAATTTTCTGACTTATAAAGTTGTTTCCTCATCACTCTTTCTAATTAGATGCAGCGAGTACATGGCAGACTTGAATGAACAAAGTATTATTATTATTATTTTCTCTGCAATGTAATATGTTCCATTGTACTCCTTTAGGAAACAAGATTTTGAACGAAATGGGCATAACTCTGTTGGAGAGGCACATTAGAGATAAGGCCTGTAAGCCTCCAGTTCCCAGCCAGGTTATTAAAGACACGTACCACTTCAGACACGTCCTCCATAAATTCGCTGGTCACGTGACTAACGGAGAGAAGCTGACTAAACATGAAGAAGAGTGGCTGACCAAACTGAGCCAAGACTGCACCACCTTCTTGGGACTGGACTCAAGCAACAACAACAACTACAAGCAGATCTTCAACACCTTCACAGAGTTGTTGAAGACATCTGGAATGCCACAGGTACGTTTAAAGGCCCTATATTACGCAAAATTGACTCCTGTGAACTTTAAGCCATGTTATAATGTTCCCTCCTCAGTTTATTATTTGACTATATATACATCTACATCATATATACTGTATCTCAGAAGCTTGAAATGCTCTGTTCCACCTTGTGATTTCATGTAGTGGTAGTTTTCAAGTTTCAAGACAACAGCTACCAGGCCTGGACTGGTAATCGGGCATACCGGGCATTTTCCCGGGCATACCGGGCATTTTCCCGGTGGGCCGACAGTCCTAGGGGCCGATGCCGTTTTTTTTGTTGTTTTTTTTCCTTAGAGACAGGCCCACAATTTAGGACTGAACCAGGACTAAACCAGGATTGAACCAGGACTAAACCAGGACTAAACCAGGACTAAACTAGGACTAAACCAGGACTAATCAGGTCTAAACCAGGACTAAATCAGGTCTGAACCAGGACTAAACCAGGACTAAATCAGGATTGAACCAGGACTAAACCAGGACTAAACCAGGACTAAACCAGGACTAAACTAGGACTAAACCAGGACTAAACTAGGACTAAACCAGGACTAATCGGGTCTAAACCAGGACTAAACCAGGACTAAATCAGGATTGAACCAGGACTAAACCAGGACTAATCAGGTCTAAACCAGTACTAAATCAGGTCTGAACCAGGACTAAACCAGGACTAAATCAGGTTTGAACCAGGACTACACCAGGACTAAATCAGGATTGAACCAGGACTAAACCAGGACTAAACTAGGACTAAACCAGGACTAAACCAGGACTAAACTAGGACTAAACCAGGACTAAACTAGGTCTAAACCAGGACTAATCAGCTCTAAACCAGGACTAAATCAGGTCTGAACCAGGACTAAACCAGGACTAATCAGGTCTAAACCAGGACTAAATCAGGATTGAACCAGGACTAAACCAGGACTAAACCAGGACTAAACTAGGACTAAACCAGGACTTATCAGGTCTAAACCAGGACTAAATCAGGTCTGAACCAGGACTAAACCAGGACTAAATCAGGATTGAACCAGGACTAAACCAGGACTAAATCAGGGTTGAACCAGGACTAAATCAGGACTAATCAGGTCTGAACCAGGACTAAATCAGGGTTGAACCAGGTCTAAACCAGGACTAATCAGGTCTAAACCAGGACTAAATCAGGGTTGAACCAGGTCTAAACCAGGACTAAACCAGGACTAATTATGAGGGGCCGGTCTAAGCCAAAAATGCCAGGGCTGTTTTTTTTGTCCCAGTCCAGCCCTGACAGCTACCTTTTACCTTTTGTTGAGTAAAGAGGCATTTCCAGCGCTCACATTATCCAAATGATTCTAGAGAAGGTGTATGGAGTTTAAAAACACAGTGGAGTGCTTCCTGTATTACCACATGACATCACAAGGTGGTGTTTTCCAAGTTCACCTTTAAAGATTCCCAAGTGAAAATTAAAGAAATTGTTTTTAAATTGATTCTAACAACCCATACGATCTCTGCCGCGTATGTACAGCTGTTGTTGGAGGTTTAAATCCGACTAACAAATTCATATATCGTTGTTGTGTCATTGGGCAAGACACTACTTTTCTGTACACTTTATTCCCCTATATTGCTTCTGTGAAAGTGACTATGCACCAGGTGTGGCTATTTACATTTCTGAGCTACTTGTGAGCGTGACTAACTGACAACCTATTAACATTAACCTCTTAACTCTTCACAGTAATTACGGTGTCCTCTCTTCGATTTGCACTATAATCAATGATAATTAGCTTTGTATAACTTGTACTACCTCATTTTAATATTGTTTTTATTGCAGGTGTGTGAGAGCTGCCCTGTGAAAACTCCCAGAGACAAGCTTCTGTTGCATGTTGGGACAGCGGTGTATAGGGTCTGTCCAAACAAAGAAGAACTCCTGCCCTACCTCATTAAAGACAACCCCCTACTCCCGGTCGTTTACAACTACAGGGTCAACGTAGATGTAGACACAGCAGGTACAAGTATATACAATTATAATATGGATACAGTTAAAGGACCTACCTATACAGTGGTACCTCACCTTACGAAATTAATTCGTTCCAGAAGTGGTTTCGTAACGTGAAAAATTCGTAAGTTGAGTAGATATTTCAATGGAAAAAGCCTGATTCGTTCCAAGGCCCCGATCCAAGTTTTTTTTTTTTTTATAGTGTAACTTTTTTATAGTGTCACATTGTGTTCTGTGTGTTTCTCACATTTGTCTCTCGTTTAAACACTCAAACTTTCATAGATTTTCAACAAAATGTATTAACAGTGAAGTGTGGGGGGGAAGGGGGAGGGGGGAGAAGACTGCGCTCTGACACGTGTGATAGCGCACATGACCCGGCGCGGAGCTGACAGCAGGTCTAGACCAAGATCTAAACCTGGACTGGACCAGGACTAAACCTGGACTAGACCAGGACTAAACCAGGACTAAACCAGGACTAAACCAGGACTAAACCAGGACTAGACCAGGTGGATTAAAGCAGCGAGGAGGGGACTGCACGCAGTCTGAGTGCATGAACGCATGAACGAGACCCATGCAAGAGCCGCGGGCTCCTCCTGGTTTAGTCCAGGTTTAGTCCTGGTTTAGTCCAGACCACCACGGCTCCTCTAGACCTCCTCTAGACCTGGTCAGGTCAGGTCAGGTCTAGAGGAGGTCTAGACCACCGCGGCTCTTGCATGGGTCTCGTTCATGCGTTCAAGCGCTCAGACTGCGTGCAGTCCCCTCCTCGCTGCTTTAATCCACCTGGTCTAGTCCTGGTTTAGTCCTGGTTTAGTCCAGGTTTAGTCCTGGTTTAGTCCTGGTCCAGTCCAGGTTTAGACCTTGGTCTAGACCTGCTGTCAGCTCCACGCCGGGTCAAGTGCGCTATCACACACGTGTCAGAGCACAGTCTTCTCCCCCCTCCTTCCCTCCACACTTCACTATTAATAATTTTGTTGAAAATCTATGAAAGTTTGAGTGTTTAAACGAGAGACAAATGTGAGAAAAGTTTAAATCCAGTCTGAGAAAAGCGTATAATGTGTATGGCTGAGCGCACATTATTTGAATTTTTGAGATTTCGCGTTTCGTAACTTGAATTTTCTTTCGTATCTAGAGAAATTTACCGTGAAGGCGTTTCGTAACTTGAAATGTTCGTTTGTTGGGTCATTCGTAAGGTGAGGTACCACTGTATTATGCTATTTTCTCATTTATGTTTTAATGTTGTTTCCTCGTCAAAAACACACCTGGAGTTGTGTTTTGTTTCATTCACACACGTTTAACACATAAATCCTGCATATTTAGGCTGAGTTCTTCGCTCAAGCAGAAAACATTCGGCTTTGTGATATCGTGTGTTGACACAGGAAGTGCTCCTCTGTGTCTTTAAACTCCATATACATTCACTAGGATCACTTGAACAATCAAAGCCCTTGAATTGTCAGACTCTACAGAACAAAAGGTAAAAGGAGCTGTTAACTTGAAAACTACCGCTCTCACGACATCACAAGGTGGAACAGAGCATTTTGAGCTTTGGAGATGCAGACAGACTAAAAATAAAGGGTTACTCAAACATGTGTGAATGAAACAAAACACGACTCCAGGTGTGTTTTTAAAGGGATATGCCACCCCCAGGTCAAACTTGGGCATCTCCCCACAGTCCAGAGACTAAAATAAGTGGTGGAAAGCGTTTTCCTGGTGACGCAGCCATTGTCCAGGTCTGTCGCCACTGACCGCCGCGGTATCTGCAGCTCCTCCGCCTTAGACTGGAGTCTAACGTCGCCAGAGAAAGATTTCGGCCAAAAGGAATTAATTTGCTCGATGCTTTTCCCAATTACTTTCTGTGTAGTGCGTATTCATATCGAGTGCAAATAAATGTGCAAATCAACACGGAGAGCTTGACTTGGTCATTTTGGGTGGGAACTATTTTTCAGTGCGGAAAAAGAAAGCCGAAGCACACACCACGCTGCGTAACAGGGGAACTCCCTTCCTGGTGCGTAACTGGGATTCCCCTGTCAGCGTGGTGTGTGCTTCGGAGTAGCTGCGCGGAGTAGCTGCAGATACCGCGGTGGTCAGTGCTGACAGACCTGGACAATGGCTGCGTCACCAGGAAAACGCTTTCCACCACTTATTTTAGTCTCTGGACTGTGGGGAGATGCCCAAGTTTGACCTGGGGGTGGCATATCCCTTTAAGCCCCCAGTGTCTGCGGACACTGGTAGACCCCATGGCAGAAGATACATCGAGGCCTGTTGTGTCCTGTGGACCCACCACCTGCGGGAGGATTCATGGGGGCTGGTGCATTCTGGGCAGCAGATCCGCTTGGACTGCTGCCCCCGTGACCCAGAAAATGGAAAAGCGGAAGAAGATGAATGAATGAATGAATGAATGAATAAAATCCCTTTATTTAAATGTTAGTTGCACCTAAGTATCTACCTACAAGTAAGCCCTGATGAAGACCTGTAATGGTTGAAGCATATTGGCTTTGGCCATATAAATAAAGGCCTTTTAACTCTACTTTTCCTTCTGCAACTTTTACTTTTTTGGAGTGCCTGGATTTTGTTGTGTCCATAGTCTTGATCCTCTGCCTGTTCTCACTGAACACCTGCAGCAAACAGCCACATTTTTGTTTTTCTGTACTGAATCAAACCTGCTTTGGGTAACATTTCTGTCAGGTGGACTGGAGTGGGTGAGCACTGGCCTCTATCTGTCTCCTGGAATGAAAACCCACATAGCCATACCAGCAAGCATGGTCGCCAAGGGCTGGCAGGTACAGTATACTGAACAACATATAGTTATGTGTTATGGAATCATACTGGTTACATTAATTATGAACAACTGTTTGCCACACATTTGCAGGTGCAGATTGGATGCCACACAGACAGACTTGTTAAGGCCCAAGCGCTGAAGAGAGCTCCATGTGTCTGTGCCAGTTTCCCGGTCACTTCAGAGATGGTGGAGGTGCACAATCTTTGGGGCGGGCTCATTTACCTGGTGGCTCCACCTAAAACTCAGGTGCAAGGAGTGGAGGTCGTATTTCAAATGGCCGTACCTGTTCCATATTACAAATCAGGTGAGTGAGTGGAATCATGGTTATATTTCTATGGTCCTTGCTTGAGTCCAGTTGTAGTGTAAAGAAACTAAACCTAAATCAGAATCAAAAATAAGAATAAGAAAACAACTTGGACAAGGTTGTAGATTTATAAACAATAATACTAAACTGTAGCAAACATATAGGCGTAGTATGTAACTTTTGTGACAGAGCGTCTGCCACCTTCTAGTCTCTATGGAAATGTTATTGCTTTGTCTAGAATGTTCTATCGTAAGTCATCAAGTGTGTCTAACTTATATTTATACAATTGCAGTTGTTTTTATAGCTGAAAATAGATTGAGCAGTAGGAGACATTACTGAAACATACTGTGAAACATTTTAGGTAAAGCAATATTATCTCCATAGTGAACTTTCCACCAGAAATATATATACACACATACATATATATACATAGTGTACTTAAAAAAAGTTGTATATAAATAAAATAAAACATATGCATAATTATGTGTTCATATCCAATCCTCCCAGTCACAAACAACACCTAAATCATACAGTTTAAATTGACACATTGTTGTGTCACTCACTGTCGTGTTACTCAGTCAGATCAAACTAAACTTTGTTTGTATAAGAAATATTCAAATAGTCTGTCTTTGTCAATACTGAAAATCAATCTCTCTCACGACATCTTATGTACTTATGATCAACACTGATGAGACTGTACTTTGCAAAGACCGTTTGTGCTCCCAGATGGAGAGCACAAAATTATTTTTCATAACAATTAAAAATAAAAATAAAAAATGCTGAATCTTGATATGTTTCAAATGAAATTCTGTTAATAAGTAGTGCGAAAACTAATGCATATACGTTTTATTTATGTTTTCTTAAAGGTCCCATGACATGGTACTTCTTGATGCTTTTATATGGCTCCTTAATGGTTCCCTAATACTGTAAATTAATCCTTCTTCAAAATCAACACTCAGTGCATGAGAAAGACCCATATACACAGACATGGTAAAAAAAAATCTCTCTCTGAACACCTCATTCTGGCGTTGTTGCAAATGAGAAGGACAGAGATAGGTCAGAGCTGTGGGCGGGGGGATGCGCCGCTGGTTCCTTGTTTTAGCGGTGCGCTGTGCGCTGGCCCCACTTCCGTGTTTTAAGAGCGGAGGAAGAAAGGAGAGCCGTTTCAATGAAAAAAACACATTTTCACAGAAAATAAAATTAAACCACTGCTGTTTCAGAGGTCCAGAGGGTCGGGTAAAGGACTTCCGAGCCTAGAAACACTCACATGTGCCTCCAGGCAAATAAAAAAACGCATTTTGCATTGTGTAGCTCATTCGCGGTCCAAACTCTCTGGGCGAGTTCAGGGAGTGTGGGTAGAGACACAGATGGGGGTGGAACTGCATTTTCCGTGTGACGTCAGAAAGTTTCCTTGTTCAGAATTGCAGGTTTGAGCTGTGTTTTTTTCAAACGCAGAAAAGGACCACAAATGCTCAGTTTACACATTTCGCAACTTTTAGCCATGGGGGGGGCTAAACAGGGTAGGGGAGCTCACATTAACGTTCAAAAACCTCAGAAAGTGACAATTTCATGCCATGGGACCTTTAAGGATTTTGGATGTTTCATCCTGGACAGTGGTTCCCACACTCACTAGTCCTCGGCCTCCTTCCTTCCGGCTCATGTACAGTCTCAGGGTGCTGGATTAGGGATGGAACCCTCCATGCATGGTCAGGAGCTTTCGTGTCTTAATGTCTGTGGTCTGTATCTCCTCCTCCTCCCTTACACTACTTCACTACTTCTATTAAACAAGAAACCTGGCAAGCTTGTAGTGAAATCTTAAAAGTAATCATCTAAATTACATTGTAATGAAAAGCACTTTAAGGACCCTCTTTTTGTCCCCCAGGAGTGACATCTCTGTCAGAGTGGCAGCTCCTTCGCACGGCGCCCTCTCCCTGGGCAGAGCTGGAGTTTGAGAACATCGTCCTGACTGTGCCCTCAGATGTGGTGCGGGACATGGACCGTCCGGATGAGTTGGCTGATATCTGGGACAGGATAATGAGGGCCATTGCTGAACTAGCTGCTCTCCCACCCAAGTTTAAAAGGAAGGAGCGCATTGTCTGTGATGTGCAGATCTCACATGGTAGTGTTTATTTATTTGTTTTTTAATTTATATTATTTTCTGATATGACACATTGCAATACAATTATTACTAATTACCAGTCTCAACCAGTAAATAAATCAAAATAGAAGCAATATCTACTATGAATGATAAACAAATTTTAACCAAAAACTTTAACTCATTTGTTAAAGGGATATGCCACCCCCAGGTCAAATTTGGGCATCTCCCCACAGTCCAGAGACTAAAATAAGTGGTGGAAAGCGTTTTCCTGCTCACCCAGCCATTGTCCGAGTCTGTCGCCACTGACCGCCGCGGTATCTGCTGCTCCTCCGCGTTAGACTGGAGTCTAACGTCGCCAGAGAAAGATTTCGGCCAAAAGGAATTAATTTGCTCGATGCGTTTCCCAATTACTTTCTGTGTAGTGCGCATTCATATCGAGTGCAAATATATATGTGCAACTATTTTCCAGTGCGGAAGAATAAAGCCGAATCACGCACCACGCTGTGCAACAGGGGAACTCCCTTCCTGGTGCGTAACAGGGATTCCCCTGGCAGCGTGCTGCGTTTTAGTCTCTGGACTGTGGGGAGATGCCCAAATTTGACCTGGGGGTGGCATATTATAAATACTTGTGTCCAAAGTTCTTATCAAATTGTATTCTGTATGTTTTTCATTCAGGCTGGATGCATGCGGGCTACCCTATCATGGCTTTCAAGAAACCAGCTGAAGCTCTCATCGATGCTAAAGGTATAAAAGCCAAACCTATTTGGGGCTTTATCCACGAACTGGGCCACAACCGGCAGAGATCATGCTGGGAATTCCCTAGTCACACGACCGAGGCCACATGCAACCTGTGGTCTCTGTATGTGCACGAGACTGTGCTAGGATTCCCAAGAGAAAAGGTATTTCATGTTTGTATCATAACTCTGTATTTATAACAAAGAAGCTCAACCATAGACTGTATAAAGAAGTGGACTTTAAAAACACAGTGGAGCACTTCCTTTATTACTCTATTATCACAAAGTGGAACAGTGTTTTCTGTTTGAAAGAAAAACTCAACCTAAATATGCAGGATTTGTGCGTTCATGTGTGCTCAAAAATAGTGTAATATGGGCCCTTTAAATGTGTTGTTTTTTTCTTCTTTTTTGATGGCAGAGAAGATGTTGAAATTTAGTTTTATATAGATGATATAGGCATAGGCATATGGGTGAGTTAAGTAATTAGTGTGGCAATGTTCAGAGAAATGCTCATCTTAAATGGAAAAAAGCCATCGCGCTTCCTTCTGTGAACTAGGACTTCCTTCCCAAAATGTTCCAAGTTATTATAAAAATCTGCCATTGTAGAATTTAACTGAATCTGAATATCTATGACTTACTGTAACTAACTAGAAAACCTTCTGTAACTAAAGCCTTAAAGGAAAATTAACGGTTTTTTTTACAATCTGAGCCTTCTTTCTGCAATAAAACAAGTAGTTTTACTCACCCATAGCAGTTTGGTGTCAATTGGAGCAGTATCACAGAACTTATGTTGAGCCGTTCTGTTCTACTAATGATCCCGTATCCGTTAGCGTGAGTGCTCGGGGCACTGATTTGCGGTGTCCAAATAACACAAACTTTAGCACTTTTCAAATCACAGAAGATCGCTGTGTCAGGGTAGACTTTTAGTAGATTCCAAAACGGCCTGAAACCCGATATCGCAACAGAAAAGTAAAGTTCAGAGCGGTGTTAGCTTCTTTCTGACTAGCTGTGTTTACAAAACAGCTGAGTTCACGCATGCGCACTGTCCTCTCTGATGACGTCATCAAATGAAACTATAGCTGGATATCGGGTTTCAGGCCGTTTTGGAATCTACTAAAAGTCTACCCTGACACAGCGATCTTCTGTGATTTGAAAAGTGCTAAAGTTTGTGTTATTTGGACACCGCAAAGCAATGCCCCGAGCACTCACGCTAACGGATACGGGATCATAAGTAGAACAGAACGGCTCCAACATAAGTTCTGCGATACTGCTCCAATTGACACCAAACTGCTATGGGTGAGTAAAACTACTTGTTTTATTGCCGAAAGAAGGCTCAGATTGTAAAAAAACGTTACTTTTCCTTTAATGTTGAATTCTTTCGCTGCTGCTCTATTCCCATGTTCTACTGCGTGACTGGTAGCCTTGAGTTTAAACTCTGCGTCGTAAGTGTGTCTCTTGAAAGGAGCCATTTTGGGGTCTTTACACACACAAATGGAAATGAAAATGCACGCTTCGCACAGTCATGTATCCCAGCATGCACCACGTGGCACTCGCTACTTCTTCTACGGGAGAAAATGGAGTCGGCGGCTGCATCCCGTAGTTGCGAGACCTCAATATTGATCCATATATAAGGCGCATCGGATTATAAGGCGCACTGTCGGCTTTTGAGAAAATTGAAGGCTTTTAGGTGCGCCTTATAGTGCGGAAAATACGGCATATTTTTGAGCTAAAACACCACCTGTAATTGAAAAAACTGTTTAATGTCATACTGTGGAACATTCCAAACAGAGCAGTGACGTATCCATAGAAACAAGTACGGAACCCCAACAAAAAAATTGCATAGTGGGAAATTATTTAGAATCCATTATAACCATCTCTGAATGACAACAGAGGCCTTTTAACATATGATGACACAGATAATTCATCAATCAAACGATGTGTAGGCAAATAGATGCACATTTGAATAGATATTTAAACGTAAGTATTCCTCTGATCTCTGACAGTGTCACCCAGCCATGCAGAAGGAGAAGCGTCGCAGTCGGGCACAGGGGTTTGTGAAAAATGGTCGAGTCCTGGGGCAATGGAACACTTTTGTGGCTTTGGAGACCTATATCCAGGTTTGCTTATCATTTTACAGAAGGATAAATATAATTCCCTTAAAGTTCCCATGGCATGAAATTTTCACTTTCTGAGGTTTTTGAACGTTAATGTGAGCTCCCCTACCCTGTTTAGCCCCCCCCATGGTTAAAAGTTGCGAAATGTCTAAACTGAGCATTTGCGATCCTTTTCTGCATTACAAAAAAATCGGAGCTCAAACGGGCGATTTTGAACAAGGCACCTTATTGACGTCAGATTGAAAAAAGAAATGCAAATGCAGTTCCACCCCCGTCTGTCTGTACTCAGCGTCTCTGTAAATCACGCCCAGAGAGTTTGGACTGCGAATGCGCTAGGCAATGCGAAATGCGTTTTTTTATTTGCCTGGAGGCACGTCCGAGTGTTTCTAGGCTCGGAAGTCCTTTATCTGAGCCTCTGGACCTTTGAACAGCAGTGGTTTAATTTTATTTTCTGTGGAAATGTGTTTATTTTTCAATGGAACGCTTCAAATCTCTCCCCCCCGTGCAAAAACATGGAAATGGATCAGCTGAGAGCTCAGAGCCGAGAGCGGAGAGTTTGGCCACGCCCCCACCCTCTTCTATAGGCCAGCTCTTTTCTCCTCATTTGCATTCAAGCAACAACGCCCATAATGGAGTGTTCAGAGAGAGAAAAATGACTCTTTCTCATCTTATCTCTGTTTCTCATGCACTGAGTGTTGATTTTGAAGAAGGATTCATTTACAGTATTAGGGAACCATTAAGGAGCCATATAAAAGCATCAAGAAGTACCATGTCATGGGATCTTTAACTGTATCTTTTGCCTGTTAGCAAGTATCACATTCACCATTTACTCACCCGTAGTTGTATTTGGAGTGATTCGTCCATGTTTGAGTCAGATTTAATCACTTATTTTCAAAACCCCATGTTGCAGATCAATCCCCATTTTCACTGCCACCAGCACATGCTCTGTCCTGTCCCTTACTTTGTTCTCCAATTTTATTTTGAAAAAGTCAAAATAGTCCACTGCTCGCTAGCATGATCTGCAGCTATCCATTAGAGTTGCCAACTCTTTGTTGTAATGAAATTTAGAGTGACGTCAACGCCCACTGGGCACCCCATATCGCGATTTTAAAACACAGTGGAGCACTTCCTGCATTACCACAAGGTGTTTCCATGTGCCAAGTGTTTTCCGTTTGAGAGGAAAAAAATAATATGCAGAGTTTGTGTGTTAAACATGTGTGAATGAAACAAAACACAACTCCAGGTATGTGTTTGGTAAGGAAACATTATAATATCCTCCTGGGACTTGAAGAAAAAAAGTGTATCTAAATTATTATTATTATTATTATTATTATTATTATTTTAATTTTCTATTGGGAGGTAAATGAACACCTTAGCATTTACATTTTGTTAATTTTATTTTTATTCATAATGTCGTAACATGTCCTCTGTAATGGACGTCAGGGACATTTTGGTGTTAAATCCACGTGAAGTTAAAGGAAAAGTAACGTTTTTTACAATGTGAGTCTTATTTCGGTAATAAAACAAGTTGTTTTACTCACCCATAGCACTTTGGTGTCATATGGAGCACTTCCAGAGATGTTTTAGATTTGCGGTAGCCTAGCCATAGCTCGGGGCATATAATATATTCCCCGAGCATGTAATATGCCCCTTGCGGTCTCCAAATAACACAAACTTTAGCACTTTTCAAATCATAGAAGCTCGATGTCTTAGTCTACACTTTCGTTTGAGTCAAAAGTGGCCTGTAATCCGAGATTTATCCATAGTTTACAGCTTTGCGTTTCATGTTTGGGTCCCGGGAGCTGAGAGCACAGTCTGCACATGCGCACTGGCGTCCTCATCTACTCGAAACTATGGCTAAATCTCGAATTACAGGCCACTTTTGACCAAACGAAATCGTAGACTAAGATATCGGGCTTCTATGATTTGAAAAGTACTAAAGTTTGTGTTATTTGGAGCCCGCAAACATATGCCCCGAGAACTCACATTATGGAGATCACTAATCTAAAACATCTCTGGAAGTGCTCCATATGACACCAAAGTGATATGGGTGAGTAAAACAACTTGTTTTATTACCGAAATAAGGCTCAGATTGTAAAAAACGTTACTTTTCCTTTAACAACCTAACAAAAACATTTTTTTTTTGATGACCAACATTTCTGACAAGCTTCTACAGTTGCCTCAAAACGTTCTTAGACTCCCTTTTAATTTCTTATTTATTTATTTTTATATACTATATATTATTTATTTTATTTATTTACATATTTTAATTTTTTTAATGTATTGTTTATTTATTTATTTTATTTATTTATTTTTTTAATCATAGTGCAGCCACAAACTAGAGTCTCAAAACAATTAAAAGATAGACGGGTTAACTCGATGTCCACTATAAAGGACACAAATGAATGGGCCGGGTCTCAGGAGGATATAATGTAGATCAGAAAATAGTGCAATATGGGCCCTTTAATCCTAATCCCTCACTTAAAAATATATGTCATATATTTTTTACCTTTATAAATCTACCACTAATATTTTACCTACTGATTTAATTTCATTGTACAACTTATAATAACAAAAATAATAATGCACTTAATCGTTGCATTTCTCATTTTCCAGCTCGTAGAGCGGTTTGGCTGGGACTCCCTTAAAAAGGTATTCGGTGCCTACCACACAATGACCAATGTGCCCAACAACAACAAAGACAAGATGAACCTGTACTGTGTGACCTTCTCTGAGACCGTGGGGATGGATCTGACCGACTTTTTCAAGTCCTGGAGTTGGCCAATAGAGGGCGACACTGAGAAAAGGCTCTCCAACCTGCCAGCCTGGACCGACCACCCCATGGCCGAGTACAAGTGATATACTGAAAAACTTTGTTAAACTGGGGTTGGGTTTGAAGTCTAACAAGTTTGAAATGAAGGATGAGGCATGTTATAAAAACGTTAGCATGGTCTATTTTGTTTTTTCAGATAGCTATTTAGGTATTTAGATTTAGGTTTTGGGGTATTTTTGAGCACTAAAAAACACCCAGAATGCTATAAAACCAGGCAGAGCAATGGCATATGGAGACAAACGGCGCTCCTCACCAGAAAGGTTACATAGTGCACCTTTATTTAAAGTAGCTGTTAACTGTTGGGACGTTGCTGTACCAATCAAAAGCTGTTTGGTTCGGGGAATGAACTGTCATTTTTTGTCATCAACATTCTTACAATAAAAATAACGCAGAATATAATATTGTGGCTTTAAAATAAGTTGAAAATTACACAAAGTGGTCATAATATTTTATGCCAAGTGTGGTCCTCACTCAGTTAATGGAGATTTAGGCCACATCATTTCATTCTTGGTTGGAGAGGGCATCAGAGTAACTATAATGGTCCATACCTAGATCAGGGGTGTCAAACTCATTTTGGTCCGGGGGCCGTATCCAACCTACTGTGATCCCAAAGGGGCCGGATCAGAAAACTCATGGCAAATATACCCCAAAAATAACAATAAGTCCAAATACAGTGGTACCTCACGTTACGAAATTAATTGGTTCCAGAAGTGGTTTCGTAACGTGAAAAATTCGTAAGTTGAGTAGCTATTTCAATGGAAAAAGCCTGATTCATTCCAAGGCCCCGATCCAAGTTTTTTTTTTTTATAGTGTAACTTTTTTTTATAGTGTAACATTGTGTTCTGTGTTTCTCACATTTGTCTCGTTTAAACACTCAAACTTTCATAGATTTTCAACAAAATGTATTAACAGTGAAGTGTGGGGGGGGAAGGGGGAGGGGGGAGAAGACTGCGCTCTGACACGTGTGATAGCACACATGACCCGGCGCGGAGCTGATAGCAGGTCTAGACCAAGGTCTAAACCTGGACTGGACCAGGACTAAACCTGGACTAAACCTGGACTAAACCAGGACTAAACCAAGACTAGACCAGGTGGATTAAAGCAGCGAGGAGGGGACTGCACGCAGTCTGAGCGCATGAACGCATGAACGAGACCCATGCAAGAGCCGCGGTGGTCTGGTCTAGTCCTGGTTTAGTCCAGGTTTAGTCCTGGTCCAGTCCAGGTTTAGACCTTGGTCTAGACCTGCTGTCAGCTCCGCGCCGGGTCATGCTGCGCTATCACACGTGTCAGAGCGCAGTCTTCTCCCCCCTCCCCCTTCCCCCCACACTTCACTATTAATAATTTTGTTGAAAATCTATGAAAGTTTGAGTGTTTAAACGAGAGACAAATGTGAGAAAAGTTTAAATCCAGTCTGAGAAAAGCGTATAATGTGTGTGGCTGAGCGCGCATTATTTGAATTTTTGAGATTTTGCGTTTCGTAACTTGAAATTTTCGTTTGTTGGGTCATTCGTAAGGTGAGGTACCACTGTATTTGTCCAGAGAAACACAAATCTATTACAGACTGCTGTTCCTTCAGTCCAGCAATAATTCATTTATCTTCTGTCTTCTCAATTCTCCGTTCAAGTTATTGTTTTGTTCGAAATGCCGTGTCTCGTAGTGGCTTTTAAGATTATATTCCTTGAGCACCTCCACTTGTTGCAAACACACAGAGCGTATAATTCAAATATTTTAATAGAAAATCAGCCGAGGGCCAGATTAAATGTCTTGGAGGGCCGGATCAGGCCCCTGGGCTGCATGTTTGACACCCCTGGCCTAGATAGTCATATCTATCACTCACCCATATATATTCACTCAGGGTGATAAACAACAGTGGGGCAACTTTGATCTACTAATTTATCTCAACATACATGCCTCTGTCACCTAGGCCCATGTCCCTGGATGCTTGTAGGAGGTGACAACAGGAGAACTGTACCTGCTGCCAGGTGGTGTAGCACCACATTCTGGGCCCCAAGTACATACCATATCAGACACAATCGTCTTGTTAGACCCACACTACATCTTGCCTAATGCCCACTACCACTGTGGTGAGATGGACCGAGAGTGTAGTTTAATATTACCACTAATGTATGACAAAAGTCTCTTGCCCAAGCGCACAACAACAGCGTGGGATTGTGCCTTATGTTCCTGTACTCTAATCTGAGAGGAGTTTTGTTTTGTTTTTTTTCTTGAGGAATAATACCATTTTATAATCATTTCCAAAACTTGCCTGTAATCTATGAATCCAGGATGATCAAAAGGAAGGACCGTTGCCATAGTAATTAACAATTCACAGTTAAATATGACACCATATAGTAAGCTGAAATTTATGAATACCAGGATTCAGATTCAAGGAGTCTTCGATAGCAGGGTTTTTACAATATTTATTATTTAAAAAGTAACACTCTTGGCAAGTGTCTTTATTAATAAATGACTATATCAGTCACTATCACTACATATCATTGGTGGACTTAGGCCTGTCACCATAGTAAATGACAGTGTGTGTACTAGGGCGACCAGAATTTCAAAATAAACTAGGACATCCATGGTTTTTGGTGGTTGGTAAGAAAAAAATGGTTAAACAAGTGCGTAATAAAGAAAAAATGTTATGCAGAGACCATTCATGACTAACATGTGAGTCAGTATAATCACATTTTCTTTGTGTTTTGGTCATTTTAAAGCAGCTTTTCTGTATTTTACCTAAACAGATGACAATGGATGACAATATATGCCTTTCTTAACTCTTGGCAGGTTTCAAATTGTTCCAAAATAGGGACACCAGGGACATTTCTTGTATAAAACTGGGACAAATCAATGGTTTTGGATAAATCTGTTGGAACAGGGGACACAGGGCTCAAAACTAGGACTGTCCCGGGTAAACAGGGACGTCTGGTTAGCTCAACTGCTAAGTCACTGACTTTCCCCAGGGGGGTGTGGGTTCAAATCCCCCCATCCCGGCAATGACCAAACCAGTGTGGGTCCTTGGGCAAGACCCTTCACGGTACTGCCCGAAAGACGGCTGCTCACTGCTCCTGAAAAAGGATGAGTCAAATGCAGAAGTCAAATTTCTCCCATGTGTCATTGTGTGTCATTGTGTGTGAGACCAAATAAAGACGTAATCTTAATCTCAATAAAGTAGTGTACACACCTTTTTCCACCCCGCCCACTTTTGTCTCTAAATGCTCCTAAACCGCTCCTAAAATGCTTTTGTGGTGCCACTTCCAGTTAAACAGGAATCCCCTTCATGTCAATTGAGAATTTGGGTTGAGTTTTGCATGTTAAATATGACATAAAACTGGTTCATTTGTGTTAAATGTTCAATTTTCATGTGCACCAACAAGACACCCTGCACCGATTCTGTGGGGGACTTTAAAGGAAAATTCACGTTTTTTTTTTTACAATCTGAGCCTTCTTTCGGCAATAAAACAAGTAGTTTTACTCGCCCATAGCACTTTGGTGTCAATTGGAGCAGTATCGCAGAAGTTATGTTGAGCCGTTCTGTTCTACTAATGATCCCGTATCCGTTAGCGTGAGTGCTCGGGGCATTACTTTGCGGTGTCCAAATAACACAAACTTTAGCACTTTTCAAATCACAGAAGATCGCTGTGTCAGGGTAGACTTTTAGTGGATTCCAAAACGGCCTGAAACCCGATATCCAGCTATAGTTTCATTTGATGACGTCATCAGAGAGGACAGTGCGCATGCGTGAACTCAGCTGTTTTGTAAACACCGCTAGTCCGAAAGAAGCTAACACCGCTCTGAACTTTACTTTTCTGTTGCAATATCGGGTTTCAGGCCGTTTTGGAATCTACTAAAAGTCTACCCTGACACAGCGATCTTCTGTGATTTGGACACCGCAAATCAGTGCCCCGAGCACTCACGCTAACGGATACGGGATCATTAGTAGAACAGAACGGCTCAACATAAGTTCTGCGATACTGCTCCAATTGACACCAAACTGCTATGGGTGAGTAAAACTACTTGTTTTATTGCCGAAATAAGGCTCAGATTGTAAAAAAAAAAACGTTACTTTTCCTTTAAAACGGTTTTATCGTCCGTATTGAACTTATTTGCTGTGAAGATCAGCAGCCCCATACAAAATGATACAACCTGAAAGATGATGGCACATACAACTATAATAAATGTGATGGCAATGCCCCATGGATCTACAGGCAACTTCCAGAATAAGGTGGATACATTTTCTTTGCAAGTGTATTTGACCAATATTATGTTGATTAAAATACATCATACTTAAAATGTGTGTATCATGACAGGCCTAGTTACATTATCTACAAATCCAATCCTAAGTCTAAAATTAATATAAAATCAGCTTGTCTTTAGGTCTCCTATGGCCTGCAGTTGTTATAGAACAGCTCCCCTACTGGCTGATTGGAGAACTGCTGCAGGTACTCTCCCATTTCATCCAGTGACATCTTTTCGACAAAGTTCTCCTCCGTGTTATTGGCCGCCCCCGCGCCGCTCTGCACGGGCCGTCCGTTGTTGTCCACGCAGCACCACGCGTTCCAGATGCGCTCCGGGATGTTGACGCGCTTCACGTCGTTTTTGATGATCCACTTATTCGCGGACGGGACGGCGCCGACCAGGACGTAAGCCTTGGAGCAGGCGTCCAGGAACAGCCCGGTCAGCTGGGACTCGTAGATCCTCCACGAGTCCTGGTTCAGTTTGGGGTTTTGGGGGATGACGTTGGTCAGAGTGAAAGTGGCGTTACGGCTGGGGACTGTAAGAAAATGATTGAAAATACTTAAATGAAAAGTAACGTTTTTTTTTACAATCTGAGCCTTCTTGCGGCAATAAAACAAGTAGTTTTACTCACCCATAGCAGTTTGGTGTTGTGAGTTGTTTCGTTTTATAACAGTGTCTTGTTTTGTTTAAGTGAGAGACCTTTCACCTTGTCTCTTTTCTGGTCTTTCTAAGTGTGTGAAACTGCCCATTTTTTCCTGTCCAGTTGTCTTCCATATGTTGTTTATGGAGTTCCCAGGAAGCTAAAACTGTGGGAAGTTAATTTTATCACTGTTTACGGCAAGCAGATGTTTAAGCTAAAAGCCATGTGTTCAGTACATTTGTTTTCTCTTGCCTATATAAGAAGAGGTTCTCTCTGTGTCAAGTTGTGAGTAAGATGTAACCAGTGCCATGTAAACCAACTGAATTGACTTCGAATTAAAACCCTGTGTGTCAGATCTCCGGCTGAAGTCTCCTAAATTCAATTCCCTACAAATTTGGTGGAGGATGCGGGCAGAATAGGAGCGCAATACAGCTGGGAGGAAACGACAGGAGCTGCTCACCCAAAAGTCACAGAAAACCTACGGCATAAGAGCGCGCGCCACAAACAGGTACAGACGGATGCCTTTTCTAAAATACTGTCGAAATTGGTCAGATTAAATTTTATTATGACGTAATGAATATGGGACTTTTGAAAAAATTTAACTGTTAAAAAGATTTTTTAGGTTTACGTAAGTGAGCACTGTTTTTTAAGTTATTTGTTGCTTTTGTTGAATGCGCGATGAAATAAGTTTTGGAAATAAGTTTTGGAAATAAGTTTTGGAAATAAGTTTTGGAAATAGGAAATAAGTTTTGGAAATAAGTTTTGGAAATAGGAAATAAGGAATAGGGCCCGGGAGTTTTTTTAGTAAAATACGTATAAAAACCCTTAAAAAATACATCTTTAATTCGTTTTATACGAGTTAATAGTAGATCTACATGTGTAACTAGAGCGCTCTAAAATTGTGCCTGTTCAAATTGAACAAGAACATTTACGGCTGTAGAATATATTTTTGTGATCAGACGTAAGAATGTGGTATCACAGTATATGCGTGTTGTTTCTTATTCAGTTGAGCTTTGGAGAAGTTAGCAAACAAGTTAGTGTGGATTATTCCCAAACAGAGTATGATATTGTATGCCATTGTAAGATTGCAAAGGGAACAGTATTGCAAATTGGAATTGTTTCTAAGCCCTGTGATGATGAGCAGTTAAAAGAAGGGGTGGAATTAGTATATGAAAGAACGCTGCTACCTGCTAATGCTACTTTGTCTATACGTTATGGAAGATTTTCCAAAATCTGTGAAAAATTGAATGATACTCTGTTATGGGATGTCGATTTAGTAGAAGCCAAACTGTTGTGTAAATGGGTCAACAGACCAAGATTTAAATTTGGATGTAGATGTAATACCGTTTCATATGCAATTGTGGAGATGATGAGTAGTGATGATATTTGTGAAAATATAATAACAGAGGCAAATGTGACCACTACTCAGAAAAAGGTGCCTGCTCTAGTCACAATGCTAAACGATATCTCATTGGACAGAGAAAGTAGCATTCTTATTAATAGATCAATAAGTAATGAATATGAATCTGAGTCTAATATAACTAACAATAGCTTGTTTGATATTCAATCCATTACGAATAAATTTAATACGTTTGTGAAAAGAGTTACATCTTCAATGGGAATAGCTGCTGAGCAAATTCAGCAAATTCATTTGGACACTGTAATTAAAAAATTTAAAACTGAAATAGTAAAATAAATAACCAAAAATGTTAACATAACAAAGGCTTTATGTTCATCCAATTCATCCAAGCTGGCTAAAATTTTGCGTGATTTAAAAATGGAGTATGAGCTATCAAATTTTAAATTACAAGTTACTCTTGCTACGGTTGTTGTTTTGGGTTTCTTAATTTTATGCATTGTTTTGGTGACGGCTGTGCTGATGTGTATACGTTTTCCAAAATTTCCTGAAGTAGTTCTGCCAGTCTCCGATAATTCTTTGTCTCTGTACAGTTGGGATGATGAATTCAGTGTGGAGGAAAATTCAAGTGTTTAATTGAGATCATTTAATGGCACTGTATGATGGCTCTAATTGTGTTAAAATGGTTAATGTGAGTGAAATTGAGTGAATGAGTGGCCGTTTTGAACGAGTATGTGAAGTTTTACAATAAGCATTTGATGTACTAATAGGATTTATGCAAGCTATTTTCGTTGTGTTGGAATTACAGAGGATAATTGTGTTGGAAAATAAGTTACAGAAAATATTAGATTGGATTGAAAGAATCGACTAGTATGTCTGGACCTTGTATATAGAATGTTAAAAGTAAATACCTGAAATAGCTTGTATGAATGCTATTATAAAAAGTAAAGCTGCAGAAGACAGACAAATGATTGGAGATATTGTGACATTTTTTAAATAAAATAAATACATTGCACTTACAAAAATTAGGTCATTATTTACAAAACATCATTTGAAAATCCTTATTTATGACAGTATGCAGTCCGTCTGTGGTTCGGGCTAGGTTTTTGCAGGAAAATTTGTAGTTAAAAACACTGGAGTTAAATGTTGCACCACGCTTATCGTAAAACATGTTGCAGCATATCTATGGTGGTAGTGCACGATTATCTTTCATTTCGGCTTTTCATATGATTTACAGTTCAAAACGTGATTAAAAGTATTGATTGTTTGATCTTGAACAAATAGATATTTTTTTATCCAGTAAATGTTGCTCACTTCGCTTTGTGGTCCTGCGTGTTTCTGCTTTATTACGCTGTTTTCCTAAGGTTGTAATAGTTCTTGAGCGAATCTCATGGTAGATATTTGTTCGTTTAAGGCCGATGTAAAAACCCAGACAGCTCCGTGTAATAGATGTAGTGATGTTTCTTAAAGAGACTCGGTTTCTGTGGGAGTAATGTTATGTTGGCTCGTGCAGTACGTCTCGCTAATTATTTCGTGTAAAACACGTGGGAGCGCATTGGTTCCGTTCGCATGTGAAGTATAATTTAAAAAATCAATCTTTAATTAAGATACATTGTTTTGAACTGTAAATTTAAATTAATTGATTTAATTGATTATTCTTGTATATCTAGTTTCTAGATTGGGTCAAATTTTAAAATTATATAGAGTAGAATTCTAGAATTGATTAGTCTTTTAAAATTTTAAGTATAAATAAATTATTACAGCTTATATTTTGCTTATAAATTACTCGTTATTTTAGATAATTTGTGTGAGTTAAAAATTTATTTGGTTTCATTCTCCTCTCTCCCGGAGTATGTGGGTGCTCGTGAAATGAAGTCAGCTGGCCTTTTGTATGTGTGCTTGTGTGCGTGTGTGACACTAGGGTGCGGTATGAATGTTTGTTATGGTTGTAGGTTTTGTTTGTGGTTTAATAAAGATATATGGGTTATTGTTCAGTGCCATTGGTGATTAAAATATTAACTAATTAATTATACAAATGAATTTGGAAAATAGTAAATGCATATTAGATTGTTAAAACTATTTTGGAAAATGATTTCAAATATATGTACAGCTTGGATGAGTTGAATTTACAGTATTTAGATTTGCGGGCTAATATGTTAATTTTGGTAAAAAATAAAAAATTCCAATCTGTAATAAGAGGTTCTTGCTTTGTTTAATGTAATATCAAAAAAACATAAAACTAATTAAAACATTGTTTAAATTTCTTTTATTTTTTCAGAATCTCAAACTTAAAGCTACAACTGAGAATATTCTGCGGGAAGCGAAATATGACTGAAGCTCACGCATTCTAAAATTTCGACAAAAGCTGTAGGTGACTACAGTTGATTAAACAGGTGATTAAAATTAATTACCTAAGTTCAAAGAATTTGAACCTTACTAATATTTTTTGATGTTTATATTGATAAAATATACTCTAAATTTAAATGCATTTAAATTTGAATTACTTCAGCAAAGTGTAATAAAATATTGTATTTTGATGGGGTAATTTTGGTTTCAAATACTATCTAAGTTCAATTTTTTCTTTTTTCTAGAGATCAGGCTAAGGACAGAGAGTGACAGCGGGGGGATCAGTCTTCCTAAAAAATCTACAGGTAGATAGAGAATAATTAGTAATTTCTTAAATAGTGACCTACTTTATCAATATAATTGGTTAGGCGTTTTAAAAAACAACATTCAATTGGTAATAACTAATTAATAGATAAAGAAAATTATACCAAAATGTCCCAGTTCATTACGTTAGATCAATTGCGGCAGTATTGGAAAACAAAGGTGTTGGAAGAGGAGCCAAACCCAAGAAGAGCCCAAGCAAACCAAGCACTCATTCTAGACATAATCAAAAAATATGTCAAAAAAGGAATGCTTCATCCTGGGAAGGACGCTATAGCGCCTACGGAGGCACAATGGAGAAATATTAAAAACTATTATAAGGAAAAGATAAAGCAGTGCAATTTGGAGTCCGAACATAGTACTATGCTAAGAAAAATAAACCAAGTAAAGATACAGAAGCACAAGAATGAGATGAAACGCCAATTAAAAATACAGAAGTATGAAGAAGAGATGAAATTGATTAAAAAAATGCATCAGTGGGCGAAGGAGATGATGGAAATGCAGGAAATGAGAGATTTGTCTTCTGTTCTGGTTCTTAAGCCAAAAGGAGAAAAAGGTGGTCCTAGAAGAAGACCTTCTGAAGGAAGTTCCAAGAGAACCTTCTGTGGGAATATATCCAAATCTTGACAAATATGTGGCAGCACACAGATATCCCACACGCTCTAAATCTGAAAATTCTGGAGAAGAGTCGGATGAAGAAGAGAAAGAAATGAGTAGTAAACAACCAAGAAAGAAAGCAATTAAAAAAGCAATTCAAAAGTCATTAAATCAGAATGAAGCAGATAATTCAGATGTTCCTCTACTTGAGACTAAATCACACTGTCCTGTAGATGCACCGGAAAAAGAAAAAAGATGGCAGCCTGAGATGTTAAGAGAACTTGCTCCTCCGCCATATTCAGGTGATATCCGTGAAGATCCAGGGGCAGTAACACCCTCTGCTTCTCTAAACACATGGGAACAAGCTTTGTGCGTGACACCAAGAATGACACACAAGATACTTGGAGGAGAGTTAGCTCTTATGTCTGTGGAGCCACAACCAAGAGAACTTGAAGAGAAAATGGAATTGATTCAAACTCAGGTGTTGGCATTGACTCGGATGATGGAGATTGATAAAAGATCCAAGCAAAGTAATGAAGAGGAACATATGAGAAGATTAGAACAAGAGCTTAACCAAGAGGGAATACCGGGATCCAGTAAAAGTTGGACGCCAAAGTCAACAAAGAGTCAAGAAGAAGAGGACTTGGAAAAAGTGTCAGTGGAGCATGAAGATGAATCCTTTGCAGTTGAAGGATATTTTAATGGAAATGTTGAACAAACTGAATATAAAGAGGACACAACTGGAGAACGAATTGAGGTCGGCACTGGAATGTCGTTTATGTTCCGCTCTACTCTGGTGAAAGGTATGCCTACTGTGGTTCAAGAAGCACTTCAAAATGTGATGGGCCTCTACAACAAAACAGAAGATGAATTTGATGCTCATTGTAATCATCATATAAATAAATGGCTAAAAGACAAAAAAGCTACTGAAGAAAAGAAGCAAGAATTGGAACTTGCCACAATAAAATTACAATTGGCAAAATACCAGGGTGAACTTAAAGACAAGAAAAAAGATAAAAATGCAAAAATAATGAGCATACAAGCGGACTCTGATCAAGAAGATATGTTATCTGCTACAAAACAACTAACAGCTGCAATCAAGTTGATGATGAATACACAACAACCGCAAGAAACAATGACACTTAATGCTCAGCCAAATCAATCTATGTCAACGCCAAATGTGCCAGTTATGATCTATAATGGCCCTCAACCAAGAAATCGAGGAGGTTACAGAAACTGGAAGTAACAGAGGAAGGGGGCAGAGAGATGCACAAACCTGAAGGCTTGTACAATGAAGATGCACCGTTTATAGAGTGGGATAAACGACACCACTCGTATGTTCAACAGTTACAAAAAATTGTGAAGCAACTGCATAAATGCAGGCAGAGAACATATGGCCTACAAGATGTAGCTGATCCGGACATTGAAGTTCTTCCAGGATCTTGGGTGTATGTAAAGGTCCATAAGCGAAATAATTGGACTCAACCATATCAAACTGGGCCATATCAAGTTCTGCAGTGCACGGGAAGATCGGTTCAAGTGCAAAGAGAAGATTCAAAAGTGTGGTATCACTTATCACACTGTTTTAAAGCATCAGTAGACCCAAGTGAGCGACATTCTCCAAACCCAATTGACAATGCCACTGAATCTACTATTCAGGATGAAGAGAGCCAATCGACTCCAGAAATTGATGATGCCAAGGAACCTAAAAACCACTCTCGTCCACCTTCTGCTGCTGGGGATCCAGGAGAGGAGGAGGAGAAAAGGGGGAGAAGACAAAGAAAAAGGGAAAGGACAGTATGAGTCTTCTTTTTGGAAATATTCTCGATGTGTATTTCTAATTATGCTAATGATGCTATTCTTTGTTGTTTTAGTGTGGGGTTACATTCTACTTATCCATGAAAATTTTGAAACTGACCTCGGACAAAGCAGCTCACAACAGCCAACAGTCAAAACTGCAGTCTACGCTACATTTGAGTTGGCAAAAGCTAATACAGGTAAGAAACAATGGGCATTGAAAAGAGACAAGAGACAATGGGCATTAAAAAGTGAGAACAGGGTAACACCAAAATTGGTAAAATATTGTTATGAGGGACAAACTTGTAATTTACTTTTTGACGTATGTGAAGTGCTAGATTGTATGCTAGGAGTACCTGCTATTGATCATGCATTAAATGTCCAGATTATCTGCAAAGACACTTGTCTGACAAAAGCAAATAATTTTGATGCGTTTGTGGATAATGCCAGGGTTATAACTAGTACCAGTGTACAACATAATCAAGAAGGAAATGCTTCTCAGATTGACTTTCAGCAAAGAGTTACTTTAACAAAAATTAGAAAGGATGAAGCATCTTATCAAATGGGTCTAAGTAGATGTAGAGAGCGCAAAGCAATCACTAACCGATGTAATCCTCTAATATTGTCTATTAAAAATCCAACCTTCAAAGACTCTGGAATATATTCCATAAGTTTCCAGTGTTTGGAAATTATTTCTGTACCATGTAATAGAAAAATGAAAGTGAATTTTGAAGGTTATATTCAAGTGACAATTTTAAAGGCCAATAAGCCAGCTCTGGAGAATGATTTAATTTCTCTAACTGAAGCAATAAAAATTGAAACAGGTCATGAGATTAATGAAAATACATGGTTAAAATGGGTACAGTACACTGCACATACTTTGACTTCAGAAGACTGCATTGTGTGCTCTACAGCTAGACCACAACTGACTACCACATCTATACCATATTCTAATGAGAGAGATTTGACCTGTATACTTAAACTCTTTACTAGAAAGTCATTTGATCAAGCTGATGAATGCTATTCCCTTCACAAAAAATTACCTGCAGTAACTTCAAAAGATACACCTACATCTTGGGTTATAGGTACTGCTAAGTATACTTGTTTCCTTCAGGATACTGTCATACATACAGATACAGAAAGTAGTGATAGAAATGCGATAGAAAGTTTCATTACTAATTTTTGTAATCAGACTTTCTCTTCAGATAATTATGAGGAGTTTGCACTTTTGACAAGTCACACTACTGCCAGAGCTGACATTTGGTGGTTATGTGCTGATTTACGCATGTATGCTATCCTGTCAAAAACATGGTCAGGTGTTTGGACGCCAATTATGTTGATTACTCCATTCACTATAGGTTCAGCAAATTTGTTAGACTTGAAACAAATTCAAGTATCATACAGGGGTAGCTCGAGGGATAAACATATCCATAAGAGATCATTGTCATACCCATCTCAACCTAAGCTAGCAGGGTCGTTTAATGAGGATATTTATCTTAGTGCGGTTAATACACCAGTTGGGGTTCCAGATCAGTTTAAAGCACAGAATGAAATTGCAGTTGGATTTACTTCAGTTTTGTTTGCAGGAGCAACTGCTACTAAAAATGCCATTTGGATAAATTATCTCTATTACAATCAGCAAAGGTTTATAAATCATACTATTGAAGCAATAGAGGGTATTGTGGAGCAACTTGGTCCAACCTCACTTATGGCTTGGCAAAATCGAATTGCCCTTGATATGTTGCTGGCCAAAGAATCATCAGTGTGCAGCATGTTTGGAGCAGAATGTTGTACTTTTATACCCAATAATACTTCACCTGATGGAAGCATTGCTAAGGCTTTAAACAAACTTAAATCATTATCTGCTGAAATTGCTAAAAATTCTGGTATCTCTGAAGACTCCTGGACAAACTGGTTTTATAAACTGTTTGGACCATGGGGGGCTACAATATTATCTATTGCTACTACAATGCTGACTGTGATCACTATTTTGATTATAATTGGATGCTGTATCATTCCTTGTCTTCGATCATTAGTAGAACGACTGATAGCTACTGCTTTAAAACAAAGATCTCCTACTTCCCAAATTTTGCTACTTTCTGTAGAATCTTCGGAATTTGTGGATTAAGTTTAGCTATGATTGCCCAGATTAAACTATCACTAAAATAAGGTCTAATTTTGGTCTCATATGATGCTCCTTGTTTCTTATTCTGAAGTGTCCGAGAGTCATGTATTAATTTGTGTGGTGATGTGAAAATTTAAAGAGCTAAAGCTAAAATTAATATTTACTCTTTTGTTTTTGATTTTGTTGAAGCGATCACATGTTGCTATGTGATCGAAAGGGGGAATTGTGAGTTGTTTCGTTTTATAACAGTGTCTTGTTTTGTTTAAGTGAGAGACCTTTCACCTTGTCTCTTTTCTGGTCTTTCTAAGTGTGTGAAACTGCCCATTTTTTCCTGTCCAGTTGTCTTCCATATGTTGTTTATGGAGTTCCCAGGAAGCTAAAACTGTGGGAAGTTAATTTTATCACTGTTTACGGCAAGCAGATGTTTAAGCTAAAAGCCATGTGTTCAGTACATTTGTTTTCTCTTGCCTATATAAGAAGAGGTTCTCTCTGTGTCAAGTTGTGAGTAAGATGTAACCAGTGCCATGTAAACCAACTGAATTGACTTCGAATTAAAACCCTGTGTGTCAGATCTCCGGCTGAAGTCTCCTAAATTCAATTCCCTACAGTGTCAATTGGAGCAGCATCGCAGAACTTATGTTGGAGCCGTTCTGTTCTACTAATGATCCCGTATCCGTTAGCGTGAGTGCTCGGGGCATTACTTTGCGGTGTCCAAATAACACAAACTTTAGCACTTTTCAAATCACAGAAGATCGCTGTGTCAGGGTAGACTTTTAGTGGATTCCAAAACGGCCTGAAACCCGATATCCAGCTATAGTTTCATTTGATGACATCATCAGAGAGGACAGTGCGCATGCGTGAACTCAGCTGTTTTGTAAACACCGCTAGTCCGAAAGAAACTAACACCGCTCTGAACTTTACTTTTCTGTTGCGATATCGGGTTTCAGGCCGTTTTGGAATCTACTAAAAGTCTACCCTGACACAGCGATCTTCTGTGATTTGAAAAGTGCTAAAGTTTGTGTTATTTGGACACCGCAAATCAGTGCCCCGAGCACTCACGCTAACGGATACGGGATCATAGAAGAACAGAACGGCTCAACATAAGTTCTACAATACCACTCCAATTGACACCAAACTGCTATGGGTGAGTAAAACGACTTGTTTTATTGCAGAAAGAAGGCTCAGATTGTAAAAAAAATGTTAATTTTCCTTTAAATGAGATGATGTAGATTTTATCAGTGAGAAATCTAACACTGAAACACACATTTGGTATGTCATCCTTTCCTGTTTCCTGTTGCTGGGTTTCAGGTGACATCACAACATTCTATCGGCCAGTATAATTTACTACAGATGGGGGCAGCTAAAATGAATATTGTTCAACTGCAGATTTCTGTTATAATACAGCTTGGACTTGGGTCTAGTCAATAATAGAAATTATTAGGATCCATATTTTGGATTTTACCTTTCCAGCAAAGTACAGTGTAATCAATAGGAAAAACTGTTTTTTGCCCCATCTGGAAGTACAACACCATCACCTTCTAGAAACTGAAAATCACTAATTACTTAATTAGCCTGTGTTTGATCATTCAGCCAAGTATTTATTCTGCAATAGGCTACACCTGCATTAGAAAATTCAAAACAAATCAGTTTGTGGTAGACCTTATAAAGCATAAAGAAAGACTTCAAGGAGAATTAACGTTTTTTACAATCTGAGCCTTATTTCGGTAATAAAGCAAGTTGTTTTACTCATCCATAGCACTTTGGTGTCATATGGAGCACTTCCGGAGATGTTTTAGATTAGTGATCTCCGTAATGTGAGTTCTCGGGGCACATGTTTGCGGTCTCCAAATAACACAAACTTTAGCACTTTTCAAATCATAGAAGCTCAATGTCTTAGTCTACACTTTCGTTTGAGTCAAAAGTGGCCTGTAATCTGAGATTTAGCCGTAGTTTCGAGTAGATGAGGAGGCCAGTGCGCATGTGTGGAGTCACAGCTTATTTCTCTCTCAGCTCCCGGGACCCAAACATGAAACGCAAAGATGTAAATTATGGATAAATCTCAGATTACAGGCCACTTTTGACTCAAACGAAAGTGTAGACTAAGACATTGAGCTTTTATGATTTGAAAAGTGCTAAAGTTTGTGTTATTTGGAGACCGCTCGGGGCATATATTAGCGCTACGGCTATCGCTAATCTAAAACATCTCCGGAAGTGCTCCATATGACACCAAAGTGCTATGGGTGAGTAAAACAACTTGTTTTATTACCGAAATAAGGCTCAGATTGTAAAAAACGTTAATTCTCCTTTAAGGTGAAGTCAGCACTTGGAAATTTCACCATGTATAATTAGCTACATGTTTATTAAACAAAATCACACTTGTCACATGGTCCCTGGGCTGACGTTGGCCCCAGATACTTTAGGTGTTATCAATACATTGCTTTCAGAATGAGGAAAATTACAACTGTTGCCATAGTGATGAATGATTTATAACAAATAATACTGTATATCTTGAACATGAGAATTGCTTCTGACTGGGAAGCTGAAGCCTGTGAACGCTCTGCTGCTCTTTATAACCTGCATATTTACCTGGGTGGTGTCCGTTGGGGTTGAGGTGCCCTCTGTCAAACCCAGAGTGGGTGTAGTCCTCGTTCAGAGCCTGATTCTCTCCCAGATACACCCCGGGGTGGTCCTTCCCCAGCCAGTACCCGTCCTTCATCTCAGCCTGCCAAGTTCTGTTCACCAGCTGAAACAACCAGTATCAACTATCCACCTTTAATACTGTACATGTAATATCAGTGTGTATCAAAGGTGGGGAGCATATTTACTGTAACTCTTTCCTCTGGAAGTAAATTACAAGTTGTAATTACAAGTTGTAAATTACAAATATATATGACAAATGTCATATATATTTTGATTTCTTGGACCACTACTTTGTACTTTTACTTGAATATTATTTTTTGAAGTAATGGTGCTACTTGGGTACATTTTTGGGATACTCAATCTACTTCTCATCAGTTGTAATAATGTAATACTGTATCATTTTAGTGACAGTATTTAACATATTGATAAAAGGAGAAATTCAATTTGTCAACTGGACAAAGTTTGTTTGGTCGAAAACGTTTCGCAGCTCATCCAAGCTGCTTCGTCAGTTCTGGTTAGAGTGCTGATGGACACTGCTTATATCTAACTACAGCAGGGCTCTCAAGTCTCACACATTGAGAGTGTGACACATGCAATTCGACGTGTTCACACGCCACACATGGCATTTTTTTATTTTTTTATTTGTGCCCAGAAAATTGGTCTGTGTGGCTCAGTTTATGCAGGCACTGCGCGTTTTCAGCGAAAAAAACTCCCCCGCTCCCCCCGCCCCACTCCCCGGAAAAAAAATCTCAGATATCAGGCGCCGTGCCCTTTTCAGCCAATCAGAAAATAGATTGTTCTGTTGTTGGGCAGACTGTTGACAGTGCAGTGCGCGCTCAGTGATAAGGACAGCGACTGAACAGGAGGAGATGATAAAACAAACTGAGAACCATCAGGTAATAACTTCATTTATAGAACTCTCATTAGTTGCTTTGTAGTTTAAGTTTGCTCTTTAGACAAACATTTACACAGGGCTCTCAAGTCTCACGCATTGACACGGCATTTCGCACGCAATTGAAGTACGCAATTGAACTGATATTTACGCGGCATTTCCAAGAGAAGAAGAATCCTTAACTTGCTACGTTAATGCTACGTAAGAAGGAACTCTCGCCTCGGGACACGGGATACGTTCGGGATTATGTCCTTTTCTCCGGAGCTCCGGATTATTAAAGACAACACGGCAAACTGTTAGAATGGATCTGACCGCATTCTTATGGGTGAGTCATATTATCAGATTATTTCTGCATCTATTTCGGCACTAAACCAGAACTAAACCAAGACTAAACCAGGTCTAAACCAGGACTAAACCAGGTCCAAACCAGGACTAAGCCAAGACTAAACCAGATCTAAACCGGGTCTAAACCAGGACTAAACCAGGACTAAACCGGGACTAAACCAAAACAAAACCAGATCCAAACCAAGACTAAGCCAGGACTAAAACAGGTCTAAACCAGGTCTAAACCAGGACTAAGCCAGGACTAAACCGGGACTAAACCAGGACTAAACCAGGACTAAACCAGGACTAAGGTGTGTGTGTGTGTGTGTACGTGTGTGATAACATATGTCATATATATAACATATATGTTATATATATAACATATATAACATATATATATATATAACATATTATTGAATTATTGAATGATTATATGGACTTTTTGTTATAAAAGCATTTCCATTTTAACAAAGTACCTTCTAATTCTGCCCTGCCCTGAAACACCACAGTGATGTCAGTGATGGGAGAGGGCTTAGCTTAATGAGTATAGTAACTCATTAGTAACTGAGTATAGTTAGCTCCTCCCTGCAGCTCGATATAAGCAGTGTCCATCAGCACTCTAACCAGAACTGACAAAGCAGCGCGGATGAGCTGCGAAACGTTTTTGACCAAATAAACCTTGTCCAGTTGACAAATTGAATTTCTCTTTTTATCATGGATTCTACCTGGACGACTGAGGGATTCTTCACACATCTTATTTAACATAATGTGAAATAAGTAGTATTGTGTATAAGTAATCTTGCCAACCTGGGGCTCCACGAACCACCTCTTCTCTCTGCCTCCTCCATTACTCGGTTGGAAGTAATAGGCAGAGTAAACGGCAATCCGGTGCTGGGTGTCGTACAGAGTGGCAAAGTGGTACCTAAAGAAATGATTATTATTACTTAATCTAATGCATAAAGAAGTGAATAACTGATGATAAATGTGACCGGCCATGGAAAAAACAGGAGGAACGGAGGCATTTTGAGTTATTCACAGATTCTGAAAGTGGAGATTCTAAGCTTTCCAACGATGCCTTACACATGGAAATCTGAGAACATTTGAAGAATTTGTGGCCATTTGAATGCAGCACATCTGAAAACGACGAGCTGAGAAAAAAACACGTTAAAGATGGTCCTGGTTTGGTCCTGGTTTAGTCCTGGTTTAGTCCTGGTTTAGTCCTGGTTTAGTTCTGTTTTAGTTCTGTTTTAGTCTTGGTTTAGTCCTGTTTTAGCCCTGGTTTAGTCCTGTTTTAGTTCTGTTTTAGTCCTGGTTTAGTCCTGTTTTAGCCCTGTTTTAGCCCTGGTTTAGTCCTGTTTTAGTTCTGTTTTAGTCCTGGTTTAGTCCTGGTTTAGTCCTGGTTTAGTTCTGTTTTAGTCCTGGTTTAGTCCTGGTTTAGTTCTGTTTTAGTTCTGTTTTAGTCCTGGTTTAGTCCTGTTTTAGCCCTGGTTTAGTCCTGGTTTAGTCCTGTTTTAGCCCTGGTTTAGTCCTGTTTTAGTTCTGTTTTAGTCCTGGTTTAGTCCTGTTTTAGCCCTGGTTTAGTCCTGGTTTAGTCCTGTTTTAGCCCTGTTTTAGTCCTGTTTTAGTTCTGTTTTAGTCCTGGTTTAGTCCTGGTTTAGTTCTGTTTTAGTCCTGGTTTAGTCCTGGTTTAGCCCTGGTTTAGTTCTGGTTTAGTTCTGTTTTAGTCCTGGTTTAGTCCTGTTTTAGCCCTGTTTTAGCCCTGGTTTAGTCCTGTTTTAGTTCTGTTTTAGTCCTGGTTTAGTCCTGGTTTAGTCCTGGTTTAGTTCTGTTTTAGTCCTGGTTTAGTCCTGGTTTAGTTCTGTTTTAGTTCTGTTTTAGTCCTGGTTTAGTCCTGTTTTAGCCCTGGTTTAGTCCTGGTTTAGTCCTGTTTTAGCCCTGGTTTAGTCCTGTTTTAGATCTGTTTTAGTCCTGGTTTAGTCCTGTTTTAGCCCTGGTTTAGTCCTGGTTTAGTCCTGTTTTAGCCCTGGTTTAGTCCTGTTTTAGTTCTGTTTTAGTCCTGGTTTAGTCCTGGTTTAGTTCTGTTTTAGTCCTGGTTTAGTCCTGGTTTAGCCCTGGTTTAGTTCTGGTTTAGTTCTGTTTTAGTCTTGGTTTAGTCCTGTTTTAGCCCTGGTTTAGTCCTGTTTTAGTCCTGTTTTAGCCCTGTTTTAGCCCTGGTTTAGTCCTGTTTTAGTCCTGGTTTAGTCCTGGTTTAGTTCTGTTTTAGTCCTGTTTTAGTCCTGGTTTAGTCTTGGTTTAGTCCTGGTTTAGTCCTGTTTTAGTCCTGGTTTAGTCCTGTTTTAGCTCTGGTTTAGTCCTGGTTTAGTCCTGTTTTAGCCCTGTTTTAGCCCTGGTTTAGTCCTGGTTTAGCCCTGGTTTAGCCCTGGTTTAGTCCTGGTTTAGTCCTGGTTTAGTCCTGTTTAAGCAACCAGTGCTATTATCTGAAACATGCAGTGGCTTCTTCATGATCTCAACTAGCACATTCTGCAAAAAAAAAGAAAAAAAAGAAAGAAAATCACAAATCCCGACATGTGACCGGTTTTCCCGTGGCAGGTCACAAATGTGAGATGAACCAGCCGTATCTTGTATTCCTGTTGACAAACCTGTTGACAAATCGCTGGCAGATTCGTGCAGCGTTGGGTGTAGAAGATCCCCAATCAGGCACCTTCTCTCTGTAGAAGAACTCCAGGCACCCAGGAGCATCCTCAATGACAAAGTACACAGAAAATATCATTATTGTGATTTGGTGCATTCTTTACAGTTGGAATTAAGTTACATTTTTTCAAGACCAAGTCACCTATGAGCAGGCCTGGACTGGTAATTAGGCATACCGGGCATTTTCCCGGTGGGCCGATAGTCCTAGGGGCCGATGCCCTTCTTTTTTTCTTTTTTTTTTTTTTTTACTTAGAGACCGGCCCACAATTTAGGACTGAACCAGGACTAAACCAGGACTACATCAGGTTTGAACCAAGACTAAACCAGGTCTGAACCAGGACTAAACCAGGACTAAATCAGGATTGAAACAGGACTAAACCAGGACTAATCAGGTCTAAATCAGGTCTGAACCAGGACTAAATCAGGATTGAACGAGAACTAAACCAGGACTAATCAGATCTAAATCAGGACTACATCAGGTCTGAACCAGGACTAAACCAGGACTAAATCAGGATTGAACCAGGACTAAACCAGGACTAATTACATTTAAATCAGGACTAAATCAGGTCTGAACCAGGACTAAACCAGGACTAAATCAGGACTGAACCAGGACTAAACCAGGATTAATCAGGTCTAAATCAGGACTAAATCAGGTCTGAACCAGGACTAAACCAAGATTAATCAGGTCTAAATCAGGACTAAATCAGGATTGAACGAGAACTAAACCAGGACTAAACCAGGACTAAATCAGGATTGAACCAGGACTAAACCAGGACTAATCAGGTCTAAATCAGGACTAAATCAGGTCTGAACCAGGACTAAACCAGTACTAATTATTAGGGGCTGGTCTAAGCCAAAAATGCCAGGGCCATTTTTTTGTCCCAGTCCAGACCTGCCTATGAGCTTTAAAATTTGAGTCCAAGTCAAGTCTGAATTATTAAAAAACACATATTGTCCTTGAGGCTGACACCCATGGACCATTATGTTAATCTAAAAATACAGAATTTTCAGAATAAACAAGTCCAATGAGTTCTGTGTTCATAAACTGTAGTGCCCAGTGGGAGCTTACGTTGCTGTAAACGTCATCACAACAAAGAGCCAGCAACAAAGAAAAGAAAATTGAAGAAATAAGAGTACAGAGCAGTGGGCATGTACCAGTGGTGGTGAAAACGGGGCCTGATCTGTAATATGGTGTCTTGAAAATAAGTAATTAAAGATCACATGCAAAAATCATTCCAAATATGTCTTCGGGAGGGTCAGTGAGAAGGGCAAACAACTATAAAAGCTCTGAAAAGTCAATTTAATGTAAGGTTTGAGTCCAACTACAAGTCATTGCAATCCAAAACCAACACCTGCACTTTTAACCTCCTGAGACCCGGCCCATTCACTTGTGTCCTTTATAATGACATTGAGTTAACCAGTCTGTCTTTTAAAGGTCCCATGGCATTAAATTTTCACTTTCTGAGGTTTTTTTGAGTTTTTTTTTTGAGCATTTGCGATCCTTTTCTGCGTTACAAAAAATCGGAGCTCAAACGGGCGATTTTGAACAAGGCACCTTATTGACGTCAGATCGAAAAAAGAAATGCAAATGCAGTTCCACCCCCGTCTGTCTGAACTCAGCGTCTCTGTAAATCACGCCCAGAGAGTTTGGACTGCGAATGCGCTAGGCAATGTGAAATGCGTTTTTTTATTTGCCTGGAGGCACGTCCGAGTGTTTCTAGGCTCGGAAGTCCTTTATCTGAGCCTCTGGACCTTTGAACAGCAGTGGTTTAATTTTATTTTCTGTGGAAATGTGTTTATTTTTCAATGGAACGCTTCAAATCTCTCCCCCCGTGCAAAAACAAGGAAATGGATCAGCTGAGAGCTCAGAGCGAGAGCGGAGAGTTTGGCCACGCCCCCACCCTCTACTATAGGCCAGCTCTTTTCTCCTCATTTGCATTCAAGCAACAACGCCCAGAATAAAGTGTTTGAGAGAGATATTTATGACTCTTTCTCATCTTATCTCTGTTTCTCATGCACTGAGTGTTGATTTTGAAGAAGGATTCATTTACAGTATTAGGGAACCATTAAGGAGCCATATAAAAGCATCAAGAAGTACCATGTCATGGGATCTTTAAGTGTTTAGAGATACACTCTAGTTTGTGGATGCACTCTGATAAATAAACTAGGACTAAACCAGAACTGAACCAGGTCTCAACTAGGACTAAATCAGACCCAAATCAGGCAAAACAGGACTAAACCATGTCTAAGTCAGGTCTAAACAGCATCTAAACCATGACTAAAAGAGGTCTAAATTAGGTCTAAGCCAGTCCTAAACCAGGCCTAAACCAGGTCTAAACCAGATCTAAACCAGGTCTAAACCATGACTAAAAGAGGTGTAAATCAGGTCTAAACCAGATCAATACATAAATAAAAAATAAATTAATTAAAAACATTTTTGAAATACACTTTTTTCTTCGGGTCCCAGGAGGTTAAGAAGAGCTTTCTTATATTACTGCCTGTGATATTCATTGGGTCCTTTTACAGCTTTAAACTATTTTTGAATTTAAAATCATCATTAAACATAATTTTAAAGAATTTTTAAAGGATATGGTACAAGTCTATGGTTATGACAAGTTATGTCACGTTAAAAAGTTTAAAAGAAGAACAATGCCAAATAGAAATAGCTTTTAAAATCATTTACAGAGTTTTTACCCTTCTAGGCAGCAAATGTCTTCATGTATGTTATGATTTAGACCAGGGGTGTCAAACATGTGGCCCGGGGGTCAGATCCGGCCCTCCAAGACCTTTAATCTGGCCCTCGACTGATTTTATATTAAAATATTTAAATTTCTATTAAAATATTGGTAATTTTCTGCACATCTTTTCTGCACAGCTTAGCCCAACAGCGTCTCCAGCGCCTCCTCACAGAGCAGCACAAATGAAGACTCAACTCTTTCCAAACGCTCTTAAAGGACCATCGTTTTGACTGTTGACCGTGACACTCTCATCGGTAAAATGTCAAAAATGAGAAAAGTGGATGCCAAGTGCAGGATTTTCCAAGAAAAATTGACCACCGTATTGGCCCGAATATAAAACGACCCTGATTATAAGACGACCCCCTCTTTTTCAAGACTCAAGTTTGAAAAAAGACTTTTTGAACACCAAATTTAATTTTTATACAGAAAATAGCTATTTATATATACAGCTTTTTTTTTTTTTAGCTTTTTTTTAAATATTTATATATACAGCTTCTCTCTGATTGAGCATTTTTTAGGCGATCTTTTTGAGCTCTCCATCTCCGTACATTACACTCTATGACACCATATTTCACAGCCGCTTTGCAGTTGTTTGAAGACTCTGCCTCATTTATCACCATCATCTTGAAGTTTGCACCATAACTTCTCCTCAGCTGCCGGTTCACCTGGCCGATCTTCCACCCACTTTTCTCCAGATTGTCACTACGTTTCTCCATTTTCTGTTATCTCTTCTCTTATTTTCTTCTCTTTTCTTTCTTACCGCAATTTTTTATTTTTCTTCTTCATGACAGGGGTTCGCTTTGGCCTGGGGAGTTAAGTTCAGTTCAGCATTCGCTTTAAAGATATCTGGCGCCATCTAGCGTTGTGAATGGGTATAATGTCTAGACCCCGAATGTAAGACGACCCCCACTTTTTCAGTCTTATTTCAATGCAAAAAACACCGTCTTATATTCGGGCCAATACGGTAATTGCTATTTGTTCCCGGAGGTGAATGGGAAACCTGTATGTTTGGGTTGAAATTTCATTTTTTTCTTAAAGTTTCAGGTTTGTCATAATATAATATTTTGTAAAAGAAATATTTCATCAAATAACAAGAGACTTCTGTAATAGATTTGCATTTCTCTGCACAAATATTTGGACTTTTTGCTATTTTTGGGGTATATATGCCATGGGTTTTCTGATCCGGCTTGGATATGGCCCCCAGACCAAAATGAGTTTGACACTCCTGATTTAGACACATATCAGCCTGTACAATTAAACCACTGACAATGATTGACAATTGCACTATTGCAGAAGTTACATTTTCTTATGTTGTCATTATAAATTGACGCAGTAAGTCACTGCTACATCAGTGACTTACTGCGCCCCTACTCCTCGGGCCGCACCCTGCGGTCCTCTGGTCAGGGCCTCCTGATGGTCCCAAAGACTTGCTTTAAAACACGGGGGAGACCGCTCCTTTCAGGCAGTGGCCCCCAAATTATGGAATGCCCTGCCTTTAGCCCTCCGTGAGGCAGACTCTATTGACTCTTTTAAAGGTCCCATGGCATGAAATTTTCACTTTCTGAGGTTTTTGAACGTTAATGTGAGCTCCCCTACCCTGTTTAGCCCCCCCCCCCCATGGTTAAAAGTTGCGAAATGTCTAAACTGAGCATTTGCAATCCTTTTCTGCGTTACAAAAAATCGGAGCTCAAACGATTTTGAACAAGGCACCTTATTGACGTCAGATTGAAAAAAGAAATGCAAATGCAGTTCCACCCCCGTCTGTCTGTACTCAGCGTCTCTGTAAATCACGCCCAGAGAGTTTGGACTGCGAATGCGCTAGGCAATGCGAAATGCGTTTTTTTATTTGCCTGGAGGCACGTCCGAGTGTTTCTAGGCTCGGAAGTCCTTTATCTGAGCCTCTGGACCTTTGAACAGCAGTGGTTTAATTTTATTTTCTGTGGAAATGTGTTTATTTTTCAATGGAACGCTTCAAATCTCTCCCCCCGTGCAAAAACACGGAAATGGATCAGCTGTGGGCTCTGAGCTCTGAGCGGAGCGTTTGGCCACGCCCCCACCCTCTACTATTGGCCAGCTCTTTTCTCCTCATTTGCATTCAAGCAACAACGCCCAGAATAAAGAGTTTGAGAGAGATATTTATGACTCTTTCTCATCTTATCTCTGTTTCTCATGCACTGAGTGTTGATTTTGAAGAAGGATTCATTTACAGTATTAGAGAACCATTAAGGAGCCATATAAAAGCATCAAGAAGTACCGTGTCATGGGATGTTTAAAAAGCAGCTCAAGACACTGCTTTTTAGACAAGCTTTTAATTGACTGTGTTATTTATTTTATTTTATATATGTTGTATTGCACTCTGTAAAGCACTTTGTGATTTTATCTGTGAAAGGTGCTATATAAATAAAGGCTTACTTACTTACTTACTTACTTACTTACTTATAAATGCTTTCAAAGTAGAACTCCAGATGTCTTTAGTGATCTCATAATCAGTGCATAAAATATAGGATCAAATCAAGAAGCCAAACTGGGCATACTGACCTCAAACCGCTCCACGACGTCCGCACAGACAGAGCAGAGGAGCGAGCCGAGTGACAGAAGAGCGCACAGACCGACCGGCGTCCCCGTTTTGAACAGATGTATTTTCATTGCTTTGAAATAATAAAGATTATGTCTGATAATTAATAAATCAAGTAAAATTAAACAGTAAGTGTCCCTTCAACTGCCCTGCAGCTGTCACTGACCACAGCACTCACCCCTTATATACCCCACCTCCCCTCCACTTCCGCCTGGACCTTTGAGCACCTTTAAACATGCTCAAATTCACATAAACGGACTATAATTCAATCCTTCAAACTTTGCACTTCACTGTTTCATTTTTGTTTCATAACAGGCTAACTTGTGTATTAAATTCTAAAGCATGTTGTCTTTTATTAGCACCATTACTTGGAAATAGATAAATGTATTTGCACTTCACTTATAGAAGCAGCAGGTGGTAAGGCTCCCAGGACCAGAGCACGAGCTTCACGTTTGAAAACACGTGTTGTGGTCAAAGAAGAAGAAAAAACTGTAGCAAAACAAATCACTTGGTACATTTAAAGGTGCACTGTGGAACTGTGGAACTGCCATCCGCTCGTCTCAATGGAGATTTGATTGCTTTGCTGAGAACGTTTCAATTCAGGATGCCATTTATCTTCTTGATCTTGCATTTATTCAGTGAAGACTTAAAAACACCTTGAGAAACAGGCAGAAAAGTTAAATAGTCCAGCTTTAACTACATTAATAGTCTCATCAGTGGAGACTAAGCCAGCTGTAGTCATGGTATAGTGACTTATGAACACTTTCCAAAAACATGCATGTATTAATGATGATTTAAAGGAAAAGTAACGTTTTTTTTTTACAATCTGAGCCTTCTTTCGGCAATAAAACAAGTAGTTTTACTCACCCATAGCAGTTTGGTGTCAATTGGAGCAGTTTTGAAGAACTTATGTTGGAGCCGTTCTGTTCTACTAATGATCCCGTATCCGTTAGCCTGAGTGCTCGGGGCACTGATTTGCGGTGTCCAAATAACACAAACTTTAGCACTTTTCAAATCACAGAAGATCGCTGTATCAGGGTAGACTTTTAGTGGATTCTAAAACGGCCTGAAACCCGATATCCAGCTATAGTTTCATTTGATGATGTCATCAGAGAGGACAGTGCGCATGCGTGAACTCAGCTGTTTTGTAAACACCGCTAGTCCGAAAGAAGCTAACACCGCTCTGAACTTTACTTTTCTGTTGCGATATCGGGTTTCAGGCCGTTTTGGAATCTACTAAAAGTCTACCCTGACACATCGATCTTCTGTGATTTGAAAAGTGCTAAAGTTTGTGTTATTTGGACACCGCAAAGTAATGCCCCGAGCACTCACGCTAACGGATACGGGATCATTAGTAGAACAGAACGGCTCAACATAAGTTCTACGATACCACTCCAATTGACACCAAACTGCTATGGGTGAGTAAAACTACTTGTTTTATTGCCGAAAGAAGGCTCAGATTGTAAAAAAAACGTTACTTTTCCTTTAAAGTTAATTAAAGTGAAGAAAACCTCTCTGCATTAGCAATCAATGAATCTTTAAAGGTCTTATATTATGAAACACTGGCTCTTGTGAGCTTTTAGTCATGTTTTAATCCTGTTACCACCTCAAAAACATACAGCTGTGTTTTGTTTCATTCACGTATGTTCGAGTAATCTTGGTTTATTAGTCTGTCTACATCTCCAAAGCTCACAATGCTCTGTTCCACCTTGTGATGTCATGAAGAGGTGTTTGTGTAAATATGCGAGATTTGTGTGTTACAACCTGTGTGAATGAAACAAAACACAACTCCAGGTACGTTTGTGATGAGGAAACATTATAACACAGCCAACCCGCATTGTTCTACAGTGAACCCTCGCTCTATCGCGGTTCACTCTTCGCAGCCTCGCTGTTTCGCAGATTTTTTTTTTTTTTTTTTTTTACAGTGTAACTTTTTTTTTTTTTTAAATAGTGTAACAATGTGTTCGGCGTCCTGATTGGCTAAGAGACTAGACCAGGACTAAACGTGGACTAAACCAGGTCTAGATCAGAGCTATACCAGGTCTGAACCAGGATTAAATCACTCTGTGCGGCTATTGTGCGTGTTTGGGCTGAGAGCACGCGGTCCGGGCACCGCAGTTCTATCTCGTGCTCGCAGCCCCGGTGTACAATGGGCCTCGCGCTGCATTTTCTCATATTTGTCTCTAGTTTAAACATTCAAAATTTCATAGATTTTCAACAAAATGTATTAATAGTGGCGCGCCAGACGCGCGACACGTGCTGCTCTGTCACGGATTTGTCCACGATAAACCCCTCATTGTGGACAAATCCGTGACAGAGCAGCACGTGTCGCGCACTTCTCCAAGGGGTTGGTGCGCGTCTCGTCCCGGGACGTGGCAGTGCTCCTCGCGCGTTTGGTGGGGCTCCCGGAGCCATGTCTCCCCCCACGCGTCACTATTAATACATTTTGTTGAAAATCTATGAAAGTTTGAGTGTTTAAACTAGAGACAAATGTGAGAAAATGTTAATTCCAGTCTAAGAAAAGTGTATAATGTGTGTGGTGAGGCATTTACAGCCTTAATACATGTATAATAATTGTAAAATATAAAGTTGTCCTACTTCACGGATTTCACTTATTGCGGGCTATTTCTGGAACCTAACCCCCGCGATAAACGAGGGATTACTGTAAATACAAATTCCAGTCTATCCAGCTGTCCAGATTATCCAGGACAAAACTAAGGTTTTCGACATCGGTCCTAAGGCCCAGAGAATGGCTGGTGCTTAGACCTCATATCTCCCCTGGGCCCTGTGGCGGTTCCTGACGTGGTTCCTGACGTGGTTCCTGTGGCGGTTCCTGTGGCGGTTCCTGGTGGCGGTGGGCGGCTCTCTGCTCTTGGTGTAGACGGCTCCTCTGATGGTGCTTTCTCAACTGGTTCGCCTGTATTCAGCCTCACTTTGTTTTACTATGTGTAGTTTTATGTATTTTAGCATGTTAGTATGTGTGCATGTGTGTGTGTGTGTGTGTGTGTGTGTGTGTGCGTGTGCGTGTGTGTGTGTGTGCGTGTGTGTGTGTGTGTGTGTGTGCATGTGTGTGTGTGTGTGTGTTACTGTTTGGGTTGTTTGGTTGTGTGGTGTCGGGCAGCTGTGGGGGGCTGGTTGGGTGGATGGAAGGAAATGTGTGTTGTTTAAATCACTGTAAAGCACTTTGTGTTACATTTTTATAATAATAATAATAATAATACATTTTATTTATAAAGCGCTTTTCAAGACACTCAAAGACGCTGTACAAGAGGTAAAGTCAGTAATAAAACAAGTAACAAAACAATAAACAATCAGAAAAACATTAAACATTAAGAAACATTAAAAGCAGTTTTAAAAAGGTGAGTCTTGAGCAATTTTTTGAATTTTTTTTAGTATGAAAAGTGCTTTGATTTATTGATTGATTAAACTATTGTAAAGTATTGTAAAAAAATATAGTGTGAAGCATATTTTTGCATGAATTTTAAAAATGGGAAAATGTGTTAACTGGGCCCATTTAATGACACATTTATTTGTTCTTTGTTTGGAAATTCACCAGTGGAAATTTACACGTTACTTTTACCTAGTGGCCATACCTGCCTGATCCCATCAGATCTCAGAAGCTCAGCAAGGCTGGGTCTGGTTAATACTTGGATGGGAGACCGCTGGGAGTTCCAGGAGCTACAGTGGGGCGCCAGTCGCAAAAAAAAAAAACAAAAAAAAAACTGTTGTTGTGTCCTTAGGCAAGACACTTCACCCACATTGCCTAGTATGACAGTGGTGTGTGCATGAAGTTGGAGGTGTTCGGAGGGGCTGACGCCTATTCTGTTCGCTTTGTACCTTCTCCCACTGAGTGAAATTTTTAAAAAACACAATATTCAATATCACTTTTATGCAGATGACTGCCAAATTTACCTGCCACTCAAAAAACACTCTTCCGGTCCCCTGACACCTCTCCCTGCTTGTCTGAGTGACGTCAAGGCTTGGCTGGCCCACAATTTCTTAAGTCTCAATGAGGGTAAAACTGAAGTTGTGTTGTTTGGTAAAATTGACCCCCTCTTGGACTTGGGCCCACTTAAACAACAAGTCAAATCTTCTGTTTCCAACCTTGGCGTCACTATTGACAATGATTTTAAGCTTGATAAGCACGTGAATGCGGTCGACAAATCTGGCTTTTATCATTTAAGGCTTTTATCCAAAATCAAATCCTTTTTATCTTTTAAATCTTTCGAACAAGTCGTGCACGCTTTTATCTCTTCTCGTTTAGACTACTGTAATGCACTTTTCTCTGGCATTAGCCACCACGCACTAGCTGTAGACGAGAAATCGTCTACAGCTAGTCCAAAACTCCGCTGCGCGCCTTTTAACCGGTACCAAAAAACTAGAGCACATAACTCCGATTTTAGCATCTTTGCACTGGCTCCCCGTTCGTTTTAGAGTTGATTTTAAAATGTTATTGTTTGTTTTTAAAGCTTTGAATGGACTGGCCCCGGATTACATCTCGGACCTCATCCAGATTTACACCCCCGCCCGCGCTCTGAGGTCCGAGGGCCAGCTCCAACTCGTGGTTCCTAAGACGAGACTTAAAACCAGAGGAGACAGAGCCTTTTCTGTGGCTGGACCAAAACTGTGGAACGCTCTGCCTCCTCACATCAAAACAGCTCCCACTGTGGAGTGTTTTAAGTCTCGTCTTAAGACCCACTTTTATTCTCTGGCTTTTAATCCCGCATGAGTTGTGTGGTCCTCTGTGTTTTTATTGTTTTTAGTTATTTTATTATTATCACTTTATTTATTGCTTTTTTAGTAATGTTTTTATAATTGCTTTTGTTTTTAGTGATTGTATTATTAGCACTTTATTTATTGCTATTTTAGTAATGTTATTAAGTTCTATTAATTTTATGTGCAGCACTTTGGAAACTGTCTCTGTTTATAAAATGTGCTATAGAAATAAAGTTGGATTGGAAAGTTGGATTGGATTGATGGCGCAGATTGGCAGCCTCGCTTCCGTCAGTCTGCCCCAGGGCAGCTGTGGCTACAGAAAGTATCTTACCACCACAAGGTGCGGAGTGAATGAACAATGAACTCTAAAGCGCTTTGGGTGTCATGAAAGGCGCTATATAAATGAATAATAATAATAATAATAATTATTATTATTATTATTATTATTATTATTATTGTTGTTGTTGTTGTTGTTGTTGTTGTTGTTGTTGTTGTTGTTGTTGTTGTTGTTATTATTATTATTAGGCCCGAGCGCTAAAGCGTAGGGCCTTTTGTTACTGTTCTGCAGTGCGAAGCACTGCAGAACCAGCGTGCACAAAACAAAGCGCGAAGCGCGTGCACAAAACAAAGCGCGTTTTGTGCACGCAGCAGAGCGCGAAGCGCTCTCCCCTTTTTAAACACCTAGCACTCATGTCAACGACTGGTGCCCGCTGACATGGCACGGTGGCATCGCCCGTGGCCGCGATAGCGGCCAAATTGTAATTGTTCACCCCAAAACATTCTCGGCCGACAAAGCTTCGCGCTTTGTTTTGCGCACGCAGCAGAGCGCGAAGCGCTCTCCCCTTTTTAAGCACCTAGCACTCATGTCAACGACTGGTGCCCGCTGACCTGGCACGGTGGCACCACCCGTGGCGGCAAAATTGTAATTGTTTTGTGGGCACACATGACATCGTGCACGCAGTGCACGATGTCATGTGTGCCCACAAAACCAGAGCGCGAAGCGCTCTCCCTTTTCCAAACACTCAATGCCACACTATAGTGACACTCATAGGATCCAATAGCACAGACTGGCACTGCCCATTGCCGCGAAAGCGGCATAATTGTAATCGTTAACCATCGTAAACGTCAAAAATATGTATTGGGCAAGTGAGTAATCAATGAGGTCAATGACGAGCGCAACGCGCTCGTCATTGACAATGGACCCCAAGGGTGCGTTACTGGACGCGAGCCCTTTCCATTGATATATATATTGCCACCATAGGTGGCACCATATTGTTATTGTTCTGGTTTTTCTTATTATTATTTATTCTTATTATTATTATTTTTCTAACCCCTTTTTTCAGGTTTCGAGTACTTCCCACCGACGAAAACTCACGAAATTTTGCACAAAATTCAAGAACGCCAAAAAAGGAATTTACAAATAATCTGTATTAAAAAATCTTAAAAAATGGCTCGACAGCGCCACCTGGAAAATCAAAATACATTGCGCCAATGGCTATACCCGAAAAATGAACTTTGTCGTAGACACACGAAATTCAGGTGGTGGATAGGTCATGTCGTTACAAACCAAAAAATATATTACGCCGTTGCTAGGCAACCAACAGGAAGTCGGCCATATTGGCCCGAGCACGCGACCCGGCGCCGAAGGCGGAGTTTCCTGTCTTCGTATTTTAACGAACTCCTCCTAGGGTCTTTGACCCAGACTCACCAGAATCGTGCTGTATCATCTAGACAAGTGGGACATTAAAAGTTGTTAAAAGCGTTCTAAAAGAGTGAACGGTGTTTCCGTGACAACGCCACAAATTTCGGGTTCGTTTTTGCGGCTCGCCATCAAACTTCGACGAGCGATAATTCGTGCATACTTTGGCCGATTTCACTCAAACTTTAATCGTTGGTGGACACCCTGGCCCTGAACAGATTGATATAAGAAAATCTGAAATGGGTGCTATAGCGCCACCTAGGGAGATTGCATGGAAGCGCAAAATTTTACTTTGTCGTAGACATACCAAATTTGGTACACATATTTGTGACGGGGTATCGATCAAAAAACTCAATGACGCCAACACGCCATGTCCCATCGTGTTGCCATGGCAACAGGCCAAACATCTGTCATCGCCAATGGGACGCCTGGCAAAAACTTTGTCGTAGCCAAACCAAATTTGGTACACAGATGCATCATGGGAAAAGGAACAAAAAAGTATATTACACCGTTGCTAGGCGACCAACAGGAAGTCGGCCATTTTGGACCGAGCACGTGACCTGGCACCGAGGGCGCATTTTCCTGTCCACGTATTTTAACGAACTCCTCCTAGGGTTTTTGACCCAGACTCACCAGAATCGTGCTGTATCATCTAGACAAGTGGGACATTAAAAGTTGTTAAAAGCGTTCTAAAAGAGTGAACGGTGTTTCCGTGACAACGCCACAAATTTCAGGTTCGTTTTTGTGACTCGCCATCAAATTCGATGAGCGATAATTCGCACATACTTTGGCCGATTTCACTCAAACTTTAATCGTTGGTGGACACCCCGCCCCTGAACAGATTAATATAAGAAAATCTGAAATGGACACTATAGCGCCACCTAGGGAGACTGCATGGAAGTGCAAAATTTTACTTTGTCGTAGACATACCAAATTTGGTACACACATTTGTGATAGGGTCTCGAGCAAAAATCTCAATGATGACCCCATGGCATCTCCCATTGTGTTGCCATGGCAACAGGCCAAAAATCTGTCGTCATCAATGGGACTCTAGGCAAAAACTTTGTCCTAGTCAAACCAAATTTGGTACACAGATGCATCATGGGAAGAGGAACAAAAAATTATATTACATCGTTGCTAGGCAACCAACCAGCCATATTGGATAGACCATGTGACCTGGTGGCAAAGGCGTCATTTCCTGTCAAACTTCGACGAGTGATAATTCGCTCATACTTTGGCTGATTTCACTCAAACTTCAATCATTGGTGGACACCGTGGCCCTGACCAGATTAATATAAGAAAATCGGAAATGGACACTATAGCGCCCCCTAGGGAGATTACATGGAAGTGTAAAATTTTACTTTGTCGTAGACGTACCAAATTTGGTACACACATTTGTGATAGGGTCTCGATAAAAAAACTTAATGACGCCCCCGCGCCATCTCCCATCGTGTTGCCATGGCAACAGGCCAAACATCTGTACTCGCCATTAGGATCCTCTGCAAAAACTTTGTCATAGTCAAACCAAATTTGGTACACAGATGCATCATGGGAATAGGAACAAAAAAGTATATTACGTCGATGCTAGGCAACCAACCAGCCATATTGGATAGACCATGTGACCTGGTGGCAAATGCGTCATTTCCTGTCAAAATTCGACTAATGATAATGCGCTCATACTTTGGCCGATTTCACTCAAACTTTAATCGTTGGTGGACACCCCAGCCCTGAACAGATTAATATAAGAAAATCTTAAATGGGTGCTATAGCGCCACCTAGGGAGATTGCATGGAACAGAAAAAATTTACTTTGCCGTAGACACACCAAATTTGGACCACACATTCAGGACGTGGTCTCTATCAAAAACACAGTGACACCCTCACTCCATCTCGCTTCATGTTGCCATGGTAACAGGCCAAACATCTGTCCCCGCCATTAGGATGCCCGGCAAAAACTTTGATGTAGCCACACCTAATTTGGTACATAGATGCATCATGGGAATAGGAACAAAAAAGTATATTACACCATTGCTAGGCAACCAACTAGCCATGTTGGATAGACCATGTGACCTGGTGGCAAAGGCGTCATTTCCTGTCAAACTTCGACAAGCGATAATTCACACATACTTTGGCTGATTTCACTCAAACTTTAATCATTGGTGGACACCCCGGCCCTGAACAGATTAATATAAGAAAATCTTAAATGGGTGCTATAGCGCCACCTAGGGAGATTGTGTGGAACAAAAAATGTTTACTTTGTCGTAGACATACCAAATTTGGTACACACATTCATGACAGGGTCTCAATCAAAAAACTCAAAGATGCCCCCACACCATCTCCCATCGTGTTGCCATGGCAACAGGCCAAACATCTGTCCTCGCCAATGGGACGCCAGGCAAAAACTTTGTCATAGTCAAACCAAATTTGGTACACAGATGCATCATGGGAAGAGGAACAAAAAAGTACATTACGCCATTGCTAGGCGACCAACCAGCCTTATAGGACAGACCATGTGACCTATTGGTGATGGCGCTACTTCCTGTCAAACTTGGACGAGTGATAATGTGCTAATAGTTTGGCTGATTTCACTCAAACTTTACTCATTGGTGTACACCCTGGCCCTGAACAGATTGACATAAAAAAAATCTGAAATGGCCATAATAGCGCCCCCTAGGGTAATTGCATGGAAAAGAAGAATTTTACTTTGCCGTAGACACACCAAATTTGGACCACACATTCGTGACATGGTCTTGATCAAAAAACATACTGACACCCCCATGCCATCTCACATCGTGTTGCCATGGTAACAGGCCAAACCTCTGTCCCCGCCAATAGGATGCTCGACAAAGTTTGGTATAGCCACACCAAATTCTGTACATAGATGCATCATGGGAATAGGAATAAAAAAATAATATTACGTCGTTGCTAGGCAACCAGCCAGCCATATTGGATAGGCCATGTGACCTGGTGTCAAAGGCACCATTTTCTGTCCTCATATTTTTATTTATTCAATTGATTTTTTAATGTTTGCACCCAGCATTTAAAAGAACAAAAATACACACAAAAGAAAAAGAAAATAACAGAACAGTGCAGGAAAGGATTATGATTGACCCTCCTCTTAAAATAATTTAAATTAAAAGGCAAAACAAACAACCCCTCTCCACCTCAACCCCAGGCATTCAACACAAATGCATCCAGATAACGCACAAACTCACACATGCATCGAGCTAGAAAAAAGGGGAGGAAAATGGCGCGTTAGCGCCACCCCCCCAGCGAGTGCAAGCGAGGGCCGATCATCGCCGCTTGCGGCTATATTTATTATTATTATTATTATTACCTTCTCCTGCACAAACAGAACACCAATGGCTGATTTGATTTACATAACAGAGGGTTTTGGCGCCTCCGCATGGATAATGACGGTACTGCAATAAGGAGCTGTCACCTGTTCATATCGAAAGTGAAAGAAACACTTCTGAAGGAACAAGGGAACGAGAGTTGTGTTACGAGTGAAGAATGGACTTGTGTTTAAAAGTCTTTATATACGTGTTTCTACTTCGAGGTGAGTGCAATTTAAGTCTAGCTCAAATTTAAGTCTATCTCAAACAGTCTGTGCATATATTCCAAGCATATTTGTATTGCTAGTAACAGTTTGTAAACACTTTCAAAAGCAACTCCCACTACGAACTACGCAAAACTGACTCTTGTGAGCTTTAAGGGTTCCAAATCACGCATTTTATCTTCCGATGTTATAATGTTTCCTCATCACAAACATACCTGAAGATGTGTTTTGTTTCACACATGTTAATAAACACACAAATTTAGCCTTCTACATATTCTTATCTCAAACAGAAGGCATTCTGCTCCACCTTGTCATGTCGTTTGCTTTTAAAACTCCACACACGGTCACCAGAATTATTTGGTTGATTTCAGCCCTGGAATTGCCAATCTTTGCTGAGTTAAGGTAGGTAAAAGGAGCTGTTGAAAACTACAGCTTCATCACCAGGCCTGGATCTAGACTGCACAGATTGGGGGGGGGGGGGGGGCATTTCAAAATTTTGGTGGGGCAGAGTGTGGAGTTTCATGTGGAACATTTTTCTTCTAATGCAGGGGTTCTTAACCTGTTTGACGTTGAGGCCCAGTTTTCCCAGTGCAGAGTGTCTTGGGGTCCATTAAAGGAAAAGTAACGTTTTTTTTTACAATTTGAGCCTTATTTCGGTAATAAAACAAGTTGTTTTACTCACCCATAGCACTTTGGTGTCATATGGAGAATTTCCGGAGATGTTTAGCGTTAGCCTAGCGCGACTTATAGCCATAGCTCGGGGCATATAATATATTCCCCGAGCATGTAATATGCCCCGTGCGAGCTCCAAATAACACAAACTTTAGCACTTTTCAAATCATAGAAGCTCGATGTCTTAGTCTACGATTTAATTTGAGTCAGAAGTGGCCTGTAATCCTAGATTTATCCATAATTTACAGCTTTGCGTTTCATGTTTGGGTCCTGGGAGCTGAGAGCACAGTCCGCACATGCGCACTGGCGTCCTCATCTACTCGAAACTATGGATAAATCTCGGATTACAGGCCACTTTTGACCAAACGAAAGCGTAGACTAAGACATCGAGCTTCTATGATTTGAAAAGTGCTAAAGTTTGTGTTATTTGGAGACCGCAAACATGTGCCCCGAGAACTCACATTACGGAGATCTCTGGAAGTGCTCCATATGACACCAAAGTGCTATGGGTGAGTAAAACAACTTGTTTTATTACTGAAATAAGGCTCAAATTGTAAAAAGCGTTACTTTTCCTTTAAGTATTGACAAAATGCGGAAGTAAAGCCTGAACTGAACCAGACCACAGCCGTTTCCCAATTCAGTGACGGCACACTTGTGAGCGTGCTTGGAAGGGGATGTGCGTCATATCCGGCGCGACAAGCGCCGTTCCATTCGTTTTTTTCCCCCTGCACCGTTAAGATGAGCTCTGAAGGGCGCCGTCGTTTCCATGGAAATCGGGGCGTGGACCAAGCGTGCAAACATGCACGCTTCGCACACTTAAAAGCCCCAGCATGCACAGCGCGGGAGGATATATGACTACAAAGACCGACTCGCCAGCGACATCCACAAGTGAGAGTTGCGACGTCACTATAAAATATACGTACTGGTTCACCTCACCTACAACTATGCTACATGAAACTCTTCATAAACTACGCTAAACATGTGTGACGGTAGCCGTAACGGCATAGATCACGGCACCTGTATTACCGTTCACATGCTTTTCCCCTTACACTTCTATATTTCCTTTGCTGTTGTAATGCTGGATATTCTACAGTGTCGCCATGTCCAGCGTTTACTCTAAGCTGCGCACTGTTCGCACATTCTCAGCGCACAAGAAAACTTATGCAGCGCACTGTAAATCAGGGATGAAAGAGCTTTTAGCGGATCTCCGCTTTTTATTCAGCTGCGGGGTCATTTTTTTATATCTGCAAAGTGCGAGCCGCGCGGGGGGGGGCATTTCGGATGTGGAGTTAGTGTGTGTTTGCTCAGACACATTAAAAATTAGGGGGAACATTGGCCATGTCCCAATTCCAAGTATTACTAATCGCAATAGAATAATATTTTTGTCTTTAGGGAACAAGGAGCAGACCACCCGGCTCATTGAGCTGAGGCGGGACCTGTTCCATTTCGCAGACGGCCATGTGAGAAACGTAGTGCACTAAGGACAGAGCGAGTGTGCGCCGTCTCCACGACAGACCGAGTGCACACTCACAAGCGTGCCGTCGCTGAATTGGGAAACGGCTCACGTTTTAAACAAAACTGAAATGCAGAAACAGTTTAAACGTAGGATTTTCCATGTTTGAACTGTTATGATAAAAAGTGTCATTCTTATAGACTATATGAGATGACAAAATATATTCAAACAAAATGACTTGATTAACACTAGCACAGTTTTATTTCATTGCCAATAATGAGTAATTGGACTGACTTTGACATTAGATTTAAAATGTTTAAGATTTACGTTTACAAATCTAAAATAAGACCATGTTTGGCGCTAGTTTAGTTGGTTTAGTTTATAAATTGTACAGTTCTGGTTCTGTTTAGTTTGTGACTGTAGACCTGGTTTAGTCCTGGCTTACTCCTGGTTTAGACCTGGTTTAGTCCTGCCTTAGTCCTGGTTTAGACCTGGTTTAGTCCTGCCTTAGTCCTGGTTTAGACCTGGTTTAATCCTGGCGTAGTCCTGGTTTAGACCTGGCTTAATCATGGTTTAGATCTGGTTTAGTCCTTGTTTAGTCCTGGTTTAGACCTGGTTTAGTCCTGGTTTAGTCCTGCTTTAGACCCAGTTTAGACCTGGCTTAGTCCTGGTTTAGACCTGGTTTAGACCTGGTTTAATCATGGTTTAGATCTGGTTTAGTCCTTGTTTAGACCTGGTTTAGTCCTGGTTTAGTCCTGGTTTAGACCTGGTGTAGACCTGGCTTAGTCCTGGTTTAGTCCTGGTTTAGACCTGGCTTAGTCCTGGTTTAGTCCTGGCTTAGACCTGGTTTAGTCCTGGTTTAGTCCTGGCTTAGACCTGGTTTAGTCCTGGTTTAGTCCTGGTTTAGTCCTGGCTTAGACCTGGTTTAGTCCTGGTTTAGTCCTGGTTTAGTCCTGGCTTAGACCTGGTTTAGTCCTGGTTTAGTCCTGGTTTAGACCTGGTTTAATCATGGTTTAGATCTGGTTTAGTCCTTGTTTAGACCTGGTTTAGTCCTGGTTTAGTCCTGGTTTAGTCCTGGTTTAGTCCTGGCTTAGATCTGGTTTAGACCTGGTTTACTCCTGGTTTAGACCTGGTATAGACCTCGTTTAGTCCTGGTTTAGAATCATCACACCACATCACATTAATGACATCACAATGTGGAACAGAGCATTTTGAGCTTTAGAGATGTAGACAGACTAATAATAAAGGTTTACTCAGACATGTGTGAATGAAATAAAATCTAACTCCATGTCTGTTTTTGACGTAACAACATTATAACATAACTTAAAGCTCACAAGAGTCCATTTTGCATAATAGATTAAGATTAAGCCTTTATTGGTCTCACACACAATGACACACAGTGACACACGGGAGAAATTAGACTTCTGCATTTGACCCATCCTTTTCAGGAGCAGTGAGCAGCCATCTTTTTCGGCGCCTGGGGGGCAGTACCGTGAAGGGTCTTGCCCAAGGACCCACACTGGTTAGCTCATTGCCCGGGGGGGGTTTGAACCTACAACCCCCAGGGGGAAAGTCCATGACTTACCAGTTGAGCTAACCAGCCGGTATATAGGACCTTTAAGCCAAGTTATAATGCTATAACTCAAAACTTTCTGTATTACCACATAACATCACAAGGTTTCAAATTTGAAAGTGAACACTAAAAGTTGATGCAAACTTAAAGGAAATATTACAAACTGAACCTTATTTCTGTAATAAAGTTGTTGTTTTAAGTTGTTTTACTCACCCATAGTACTTTGGGGTCATTTGGAGCAGTTTCGTAGATGTTGTGGTGTAGCGATATCCGTTGTTGTATTAGATACGTGTTCTATCAGAAGAATTACTCAGATTCAGCAAGTTAAGTCACCAAAATGTATTCACTCAAAATGTATTCACCTTAGCAGAGAACTCTAATACAGAGCTCTGGGTCAGCGCTCTCCCTCACTGCCTAAGTACGTAGGGCTTATGCCAGGTGCCTCTGACTGACTATCTCTCCCTCGACCCAACATTTATACAAAATAGAAATGTGCATGACTCAGAAGGCGGGTCGGTCCAAAAATCCTCTCATTCGTCTGCTCCAGGAAGGGCCCCAGGCGTTGGGCCCTCATGACTTGCCACCTCTTCCACGTGTGAGCCTCAGCTGATGTTTTCCTGTGGTGCCTGCACAAAGAATCACACTGCTCCTTTGTTATGCCCCCCCCCCCGGCCCTCACAATACCCATAACATTTCCTATGCATCTGACTCCTTGTGCTTTCCCACTGTATCAGTAAGTGATTGTGTAATTGTGTGCATAAAGAATCTAAATTGTTTACACTCATCTAACAGTAAATTATAAACTACTAAACTAGAGTATTATAACATTTAAAAACTTATATTCTTCACCGTTAACGTGAGTGCTTGGTACAGGCGATTGCACAAACTTTATCACTTTTCAAATTACAGAAGTTCAATGTCTTAGTCTACACTTTAGTTTGAGTCAAAAGTGGCCTGTAATCCGAGATTTATCCATAGTTTTGAGTAGATGAGGAGGACAGTGCGCATGCGCTCATTCACAGCTGTTTTGCAGGACTGAAGATGAGTACAGTAATCCCTCGTTTATCGCGGGGGTTATGTTCCAGAAATAACCCGCAATACGTGAAATCTGCGAAGTAGGACAACTTTATATTTTAAAATTATTCTACATGTTTTAAAGGGATATGCCACCCCCAGGTCAAATTTGGGCATCTCCCCACAGTCCAGAGACTAAAATAAGTGGTGGAAAGCGTTTTCCTGCTCACCCAGCCATTGTCCGAGTCTGTCAGCACTGACTGCCGCGGTATCTGCAGTTCCTCCGCCTTAGACTGGAGTCTAACGTCGCCAGAGAAAGATTTCGGCCAAAAGGAATTAATTTGCTCGATGCGTTTCCCAATTACTTTGTGTGTAGTGCGCATTCATATCGAGTGCAAATAAATGTGCAAATCAACACGGAGAGCTTGACTTGGTCATTTTGGGTGGGAACTATTTTCCAGTGCGGAAGAATACAGTCGAATCACGCACCACGTTGTGCAACAGGGGAACTCCCTTCCCGGTGCGTAACTGGGATTCCCCTGGCAGCGTGCTGCGTGATTCGGCTGTATTCTTACGCACTGGAAAATAGTTCCCACCCAAAATGACCAAGTCAAGCTCTCTGTGTTGATTTGCACATTTATTTGCACTCGATATGAATGCGCACTACACAGAAAGTAATTGGGAAACGCATCGAGCAAATTAATTCCTTTTGGCCGAAATCTTTCTCTGGCGACGTTAGACTCCAGTCTAAGGCGGAGGAGCACCAGATACCGCGGCGGTCAGTGCTGACAGACCTGGACAATGGCTGCGTCACCAGAAAAACGCTTTCCACCACTTATTTTAGTCTCTGGACTGTGGGGAGATGCCCAAGTTTGACCTGGGGGTGGCATATCCCTTTAAGGCTGTAAATGCCTCACCACACATTATACACTTTTCTCAGACTGGAATTAACATTTTCTCACATTTCTCTCTTGTTTAAACACTCAAACTTTTGTAGAATTTCAGCAAAATGTATTAATAGTGACCCGTGGGGGTGGTCACGAAACAAGGCAAAGAGCCGCAATTCTGGTTTAGACCTGGTCTAGTCCTGGGCAGGGCGCACCGCACTCATCCAACGGCACTGCCATGTCCCGGGATGCGACGCGCACCAACCCCTTGGAGAAGTGCGCAACATGTGCACCACCGGCACAAGTCCGCACGTACACGCACAAGATCGCATACTCTCAGCCCAAGCCACAAACCAGCCGCATGAAACCAGCAAAGAGCCGCACGTGGTTTAATCCTGGTTTAGTCCAGGTCTAGACCTGGTCCAGTCCTGGTTTTTTCCAGGTCCAGTCCAGGTTTAGACCTTGGTCTAGACCTGGTTTAGTCCACGTTTAGTCCTGGTCTAGTCTCGTAGCCAATCAGGACGCAGAACACAATGTTACACTATAAAAAAAATGTTACACTAGCCTATAAAAAAAAACAAAAAAAAAAAACCAAATCTGCAAAACAGCGAGGGCGCGAACTGTGAACTGCGAAAGAGCGAGGGACCACTGTATACGGATGAGGAGACAGAATGGATACATAAAGAATGAAGCGGAGACAGTTTTAGGAGCAGCAGAGAACAGCCATCTGTATCGCATTACTTCTCAGAATCGTGCGCTGAATCCGCTGGCCTTCTTTCTTTTCCTTTGCTGGTAAAAAAATCATCCTGACTGAAGTGGGTACTGCAAACATGATGGTCCAAACGTCTTACAGCTTTGCCTTTCATGTTTGGGTCCCGAGAGCTGAGAGCGAAATCAGCTGTGAATGAGCGCATGCGCACTGTCCTCCTCATCTACTCCAAACTATGGCTAAATATCGGATTAGAGGCCACTTTTGACTCAAACTAAAGTGTAGCCTAAGACACTGAGCTTCTGTAATTTGAAAAGTGATAAAGTTTGTGTTATTTGGTGACTGCAATCACCTGCCCCAAGCACTCACGTTAATGGATATCGCTACACCACAACATCTACGAAACTGCTCCATATGACACCAAAGTGCTATGGATGAGTAAAACAACTTGTTTTATTACCGAAATAAGGTTCAGATAGTAAAAAACGTTAATATTCCTTTAATCCTTACAGATATCCAGAGTGCAGGTCAGATTTCCTGGCTGCCCTGTAAATTCGTTGATGAAGAAGTTTCACCAAACACTAAAGGCTACCATGATACAAAACATAACTACAGACCGGCCGCCCTGCAGTTTGGACTGAAAGGAGACCCTCCAGAGGACCCCAACGCTGTCACCTTTCTCGTCACACGTGAGTTTGAATCTTAGACTTAGACAAACTTTACTGATCCACAAGGGAAATTATTTGGACACAGTAGCTCACTCATCACAGTGTGTCATTTTATTATTACCATTTATTTATTTGTAATAATAAATAAATGGTCATATAAATTTCAACATTTACTTGCTCAGTTCAAGGCAATTGGTTTCCATTGTTTTACCAAGTAAGAGGAAGTTACTCTTAAAGGAGAATTCACGTTTTTTACAATCTGAGCCTTATTTCGGTAATAAAACAAGTTGTTTTACTCACCCATAGCACTTTGGTGTCATATGGAGCATTTCCAGAGATGTTTTAGATTTGCGATCTCCGTAATGTGAGTTCTCGGGGCACATGTTTGCGGTCTCCAAATAACACAAACTTTAGCACTTTTCAAATCATAGAAGCTCAATATCTTAGTCTACACTTTAGTTTGAGTCAAAAGTGGCCTGTAATCCGAGATTTATCCATAGTTTCGAGTAGATGAGGAGGCTAGTGCACATGTGCGGAGTCAGTTTATTTCACTCTCAGCTCCCGGGACCCAAACATGAAACGCAAAGCTGTAAATTATGGATAAATCTCGGATTACAGGCCACTTTTGACTCAAACTAAAGTGTGGACTAAGACATTGAGCTTCTATGATTTGAAAAGTGCTAAAGTTTGTGTTATTTGGAGACCGCTCGGGGCATATATTATATGCCCCAAGAACTTGCATTACAGATATCGCTAATCTAAAACATCTCTGGAAGTGCTCCATATGACACCAAAGTGCTATGGGTGAGTAAAACAACTTGACACAGATTCACAACATGAGTTTTATGAATGAAAACTAAAGTACACTTTACTTGCTGTGCCTAGTTAGATGAAAGAGCAATTTACTGCATCACTTGTAAGCTCAGTTTTAGATTTACAGTCCACTTTAGTCAGATTCTTCAAGGCAATCGGTTTTGTAGATTTTTTTCAAGTAAGATCTACTTACTAGATTTTACAGTGCTGTCTCTCGGCACAATCTTCAGAACATGGAGGAGATTTCAGGAGAAGGCAGTTACTCTTGGAGAGGTGGACAACAACTGAATGTCCCTCACGATCATCTGACATAAACCTGATAGAACACCTCTGGGACATTACGTTTGGGTTCATCTGATGCAGCCAGGTTGCTCCTCAGACTCTGCAGGAGCTCGGTGATGCCCCCACACAGATCTGAGAAGACATCCCACAAAACACCATCCATCGTCTCATTAGGAGCATACAAACGACGTTGTCAAACATACATACAGTTGTGTCCTTGGGGAAGACACTTCATCCCATCTAGCCTTAAAATATACCGTATTTTCCGCACTATAAGGCGCACCTAAAAGCCTTCAATTTTCTCAAAAGCCGACAGTGCGCCTTATAATCCGATGCGCCTTATATATGGATCAATATTGAGGTCTCGCAACTACGGGAAGCAGCCGCCGACTCCATTTTCTCCCGTAGAAGAAGTAGCGAGTGCCACGTGGTGCATGCTGGGATACATGACTGTGCGAAGCGTGCATTTTCATTTCCATTTGTGTGTGTGTAAAGACCCCAAAATGGCTCCTTTCAAGAGACACGCTTACGACGCAGAGTTTAAACTCAAGGCTACCAGTCACGCAGTAGAACATGGGAATAGAGCAGCAGCGAGAGAATTCAACATTAACCAATCAATGGTGCGGAAGTGGAGGAAGCAACAAGATGACCTGCGCCAAGACTAAACAGAGTTTCCGAGGGAACAAAGCGAGATGGCCACAGTTAGAGGACAAACTCGAACAGTGGGTTGTTGAACAGAGAGCAGCAAGTAGAAGTGTCTCTACAGTCACTATTCGAATGAAGGCTGTTGTGCTAGCACACGAACTTAAAGGAAAATTAACATTTTTTTACAATCTGAGCCTTCTTTCGGCAATAAAACAAGTAGTTTTACTCACCCATAGCAGTTTAGTGTCAATTGGAGCAGTATCGCAGAACTTATGTTGAGCCGTTCTGTTCTACTAATGATCCCGTATCCGTTAGCGTGAGTGCTCGGGGCATTACTTTGCGGTGTCCAAATAACACAAACTTTAGCACTTTTCAAATCACAGAAGATCGCTGTGTCAGGGTAGACTTTTAGTGGATTCCAAAACGGCCTGAAACCCGATATCCAGCTGTCCGAAAGAAGCTAACACCACTCTGAACTTTACTTTTCTGTTGCGATATCGGGTTTCAGGCCGTTTTGGAATCTACTAAAAGTCTACCCTGACACAGCGATCTTCTGTGATTTGAAAAGTGCTAAAGTTTGTGTTATTTGGACACCGCAAAGTAATGCCCCGAGCACTCACGCTAACGGATACGGGATCATTAGTAGAACAGAACGGCTCAACATAAGTTCTGCGATACTGCTCCAATTGACACCAAACTGCTATGGGTGAGTAAAACTACTTGTTTTATTGCCGAAAGAAGGCTCAGATGTAAAAAAAAACGTTAATTTTCCTTTAACATCAATGAATTTAGAGGCGGTCCTTCTTGGTGCTTTCTGTTTATGAAAAGACGTAATCTCTCCATCCGCACACGAACTACTGTTTTGCAGCAACTGCCAAAAGACTACCAAGAAAAGCTGGCCACTTTCCGCGCATACTGCAAAAACAAGATCAGTGAAATGAAAAAAAGATCCGTCCAGAGCACATCATCAACATGGACGAGGTTCCACTCACCTTTGATATTCCTGTGAACCGCACTGTGGATAAAACGGGAGCGCGTACGGTGAACGTTCGCACCATCTGACTGTTTTGTTGACATTCCATCTAGTGGATGCATAACGCAACCCCAGCCACTACTGTAGCTTCTATCCTATGCGCCTTATAATGCGGAAAATACGGTATTAATGATTTCTTTGACAAGTTTCATTTAATTACGATAGATTTTACAGCCCCAGAAGTTAAAAGTGTACTGCGTAACTTCTCAGCAGTGTCTACCAACTGTTTGTTCCCATGAAGATGGACTGGAATGCAGGCGGCGAAACCAGGCCAATTTACTGGTGAGATCTGTGCAGAGAATGTAGGTTTTTCAAGGTACTTTTGTGCAATAAACACACACCAAATGAAATAAATACAAGATGGATACATTTTATGACAGACTGTGCAAAAACATCTCCATGGAAACAGGCATGTGACGGACCCTCAACCAAAAAGTTACATGCATCTTAAAAAAGTCCTGCAAGTTTTTTTGTTTTTGTTTTTATTAAAATGTATTTTTTGTCATTATAAATAGCGTCAAAGTTGGATTTGCGGCAGCTGCTGGGGGGGGCAGAGGTGGAGCAGTTATCCTGTGAGCTGCGCCGTTACAGCACAGACGGGTCCCACATTCGCTGGCCTGTCAAAGGGGAGTACCCACACAACCGCTGGTTCAGTGTCAACATCTCTCACTCCAAGCTTCAAATCACCAGCTTCATCAGACAGTCCACTAACCAGCCCCCCACCGGACAAGACGACTACAAGAGCTGGCCGGTCATACAGGACAACGAGATCCTCACTACATCAGGTGAAACTCATAGTTGATATGACAAACATGGGACGGCTGTATGCTCTAATATAAGGTACAAATGAGAGAAAGAAAAGCACCAAATACAATGTAAAAATATACACTCACCGGCCACTTTATTAGGTACACCATGCTAGTAACAGGTTGGACCCCCTTTTGCCTTCAGAACTGCCTCAATTCTTCGTGGCATAGATTCAACAAGGTGCTGGAAGCATTCCTCAGAGATTTTAGTCCATATTGACATGATGGCATCACACAGTTGGCGCAGATTTGTCGGCTGCACATCCATGATGCGAATCTCCCGTTCCACCACATCCCAAAGATGCTCTATTGGATTGAGATCTGGTGACTGTGGAGGCCATTTGAGTACAGTGAACTCATTGTCATGTTCAAGAAACCAGTCTGAGATGATTCCAGCTTTATGACATGGTGCATTATCCTGCTGAAAGTAGCCATCAGAAGTTGGGTACATTGTGGTCATAAAGGGATGGACATGGTCAGCAACAATACTCAGGTAGGCTGTGGCGTTGCAACGATGCTCAATTGGTACCAAGGGGCCCAAAGAGTGCCAAGAAAATATTCCCCACACCATTACACCACCACCACCAGCCTGAACCGTTGATACAAGGCAGGATGGATCCATGCTTTCATGTTGTTGACGCCAAATTCTGGCTCTACCATCCGAATGTCGCAGCAGAAATCGAGACTCATCAGACCAGGCAACGTTTTTCCAATCTTCTATTGTCCAATTTCAATGGGCTTGTACAAATTGTAGCCTCAGTTTCCTGTTCTTAGCTGAAAGGAGTGGCACCCGGCGTGGTCTTCTGCTGCTGTAGCCCATCTGCCTCAAAGTTCGACGTACTGTGCGTTCAGAGATGCTCTTCTGCCTACCTTGGTTGTAACGGGTGGTTATTTGAGTCACTGTTGCCTTTCTATCAGCTCGAACCAGTCTGGCCATTCTCCTCTGACCTCTGGCATCAACAAGGCATTTCCGCCCAGAGAACTGCCGCTCACTGGATATTTTTTCTTTTTTGGACCATTCTCTGTAAACCCTAGAGATGGTTGTACGTGAAAATCCCAGTAGATCAGCAGTTTCTGAAATACTCAGACCAGCCCTTCTGGCACCAACAACCATGCCATGTTCAAAGTCACTCAAATCACCTTTCTTCCCCATACTGATGCTCGGTTTGAACTGCAGGAGATTGTCTTGACCATGTCTACATGCCTAAATGCACTGAGTTGCCGCCATGTGATTGGCTGATTAGAAATTAAGTGTTAACGAGCAGTTGGACAGGTGTACCTAATAAAGTGGCCGGTGAGTGTATATACAGTCATGGCCAAAAGTTTTGAGAATGACACAAATACAGGGGGTCCTCGGGTTACGACGGTCTCGACTTACGACGTTTCGTGGTTACGAACTCGCCCCCATTAAAAAATAATAATAATATTACACGTCATTCCGTCTTACGCGGTTTAGCGTGGTAAGCGACGTAAACAAACGCGGACGGCGCGCGGCGCACGGCGCAAGAATACGCTCTGTTGTGGTTGTAGGGCGGAGAAGACGGCCTCGTGTGCGTGCCCAATGTGGGCGGAAGTACCTGATGTGGGCTCTGATCTGCTCCTATGAAAGCGGCAGTGATAACCAAGCAGCGTAGTGGTCTAATTATTGAGATGGAAAGGTTATTGGTGCTTTGGTTGGAAGATCAAAGGCAAAATCCGACTTAGGACGAAATTCGGGTTACGACGCGTCTTAAGAACGGATCAACGTCGTAACCTGAGGACCCCCTGTTTTACATTTTCACAAAGTCTGCTGCTTCAGTTTTTATATGTTTTTGTCAGATGTTTCTATTTTATGATGAAATACAATTAAAAGCATTTCATAAGTATCAAACGCTTTTATTGAGAATTACACAGAATTCATGCAATAAGTCAATATTTGCAGTGTTGACCCTCCTTTTTCAAGACCTCTGCAATTCTCCCTGGCATGCTGTCAATCAACTTCTGGAGCAAATCCTGACTGATGACAGTCCATTCTTGCATAATCAATGCTTGGAGTTTGTCAGAATTTGTGGGTTTTTGATTGTCCACCCGCCTCTTGAGGATTGACCACAAGTTCTCAATGGGATTAAAGGAAAAGTAACGTTATCGTAAAAGTATTCGGGGTCTCCAAATAACACAAACTGTAGCACTTTTCAAATCATAGAAGCCCGATGTCTTAATGTAAGATTTCGTTTGAAGCAAAAGTGGCCTGTAATCCGAGATTTATCCATAGTTTCGAGTAGACGAGGACGCCAGTGCGCATGCGCGGATTGTGCTATCAGCTCCCGGGACCCAAACATGAAACGCAAAGCTGAAAACTATGGATAAATCTCGGATTACAGGCCACTTTTGCTTCAAACGAAATCTTACATTAAGACATGGGGCTTCTATGATTTGAAAAGTGCTAAAGTTTGTGTTATTTGGAGACCGCAAAGTAATGCCCCGAATACTCATGCTAACGGATACGCTACAACATAACTTTCTTCAAACAGCTCCAAATGACACGAACGTGATATGGGTGAGTCAAACGACTTGTTTTATTACCGAAAGAAGGCTCAGATTGTAAAATAACGTTACTTTTCCTTTAAGATCTGGGGAGTTTCCTGGCCAAGGGCCCAAAATCTTAACAGAGCCTTTTCTATTGCTGCCCCCACCCTCTGGAACACTCTACCTCAACACCTCCGAGACTGCACAGACCTCACCATCTTCAAAAAAAACCTCAAGACCCATCTGTTTAAAGCTGCTTTTAATGTTTAAATTATTTGCTATTTTAATTCATTTTGTTTTATTTTGACTGTTTTATGGACTTATTTTATTGTATTGTTCTGTGAAGCGTCTTTGAGTGTCATGAAAAGCGCTATATAAATAAAATTTATTATTATTATTATTATTATTATTAATGTTTTGTTCCCCGAGTCATTTTGTTATGACTTTTGCTTTATGGCAAGGTGCTCCATCATGAAAAAGAAGGGTCAACACTGCAAATATTGACTTATTGCATGAATTCTGTGTAATTCTCAATAAAAGCGTTTGATACTTATGAAATGCTTTTAATTGTATTTCATCATAACATAGAAACATCTGACAAAATCTGACATCTGACAAAACATATAAAAACTCTGAAGCAGCAGACTTTGTGAAAATGTAATATTTGTGTCATTCTCAAAACTTTTGGCCATGACTGTACACATTTTATTCATTCTAACAGACATATATCCTGGATTGGTCTAACACACAGACTGTATATTTAAGTGGACATAGCTAACTTTGACTGCCACGTTCCAAGTGTGTGCTTCCGGCTTCATCAACAAGTGATTTTACACTGAAAAACTGCCCCCCTCTCTCTGTAAGTGCTGCAGTGAGCTTCATCATTTTAGTCTTAAAGGAGAATTCACATTTTTTACAATCTGAGCCTTATTTCGGTAATAAAACAAGTTGTTTTACTCACCCATAGCACTTTGGTGTCATATGGAGCACTTCCAGAGATGTTTTAGATTAGCGATATCCGTAATGCTAGTTCTCGGGGCATATAATATACAGTGCCGTGAAAAAGTATTTGCCCCCTTCCTGATTTCTGTGTTTTTTGCATATTTATCACTCAAAACATTGTCAGATCATCAAACCAATTTTAATATCACACAGAAACAACCCAAGGAAAGACAAAATTCAGTTTTTGAATGATGATTCCATTTATTAGTGCACAAAAAAAATCTAAACCTATCTGGCCCTATGTGAAAAAGTAATTGCCCCCTTAATCTAATAGCCAGTTGAGCCTCCTTTGACAGCAATAACTGTAACCAAACGTTTGCGATAATTGGTGATGAGTCTTTCACACCGCTGGGGAGGGATTTTGGCCCACTCTTCTATGCAGAATTGTTTCAATTCTGCCATATTGGAGGGTTTTCTTGTATGAACTGCCCGTTTAAGGTCACACCACAGCATCTCAATCGGATTTAAATCCGGACTTTGACTTGGCCACTCCAAAACCTTAATTTTGTTTTCTTTGAGCCATTCAGAGGTGGACTTGCTGGTGTGTTTTGGATCATTGTCCTGTTGCATGATCCAAGAGCGCTTGAGTTTGAGGGCACGAACTGATGGCCGGACATTCTCCTTCAGGATCTTCTGGTAAACAGCAGAATTCATTTTTCCGTCAATCACAGCAAGTTGTCCTGGTCCTGAGGCAGCAAAGCAGGCCCAGACCATCACACTGCCACCACCATGCTTTACTGTGGGCACCATGTTCTTTTTATCAAATGCTGTGCCATTTTTATGCCAGATGAAACGGGCTGCAGACCTTCCAAAAAGTTCAATTTTAGACTCATCGGTCCACAAAATGTTTCTCCAAAAGTCTTGAGGGTCATCAAGGTGCTTTTTGGCAAAGGTGAGACGAGCCTTTGTGTTCTTTTGTGAAAGCAGTGGTTTTCTCCTGGGAACTCTTCCATGGATGCCATTTTTGGCCAGTGTTTTTCTAATGGTGGAGTCATGAACACTGACCTTAACTGAGGCCAACGAGGCCTGTAGTTCTTTCGATGTGCGTCTAGGTTCTTTTGTGACTTCCTGAATGAGCCGTCGTCGCACTCTTGGAGTAATCTTAGTTGGTCGACCACTCCTGGGAAGGGTTGCAACTGTTCCCAGTTTCCTCCATTTTTGAATAATGGCTCTGACAGTGGTTCGCTGGAGCCCCAGAGCTTTGGGAATGGCTTTGTAACCTTTTCCTGAATTATAGACTTCTATCACTTTTTTTCTCATTTGTTCTTGAATTTCTTTGGATCGTGGCATGATGTGTTTGTTCTTGAGATGTTGTAGCCAACTTCACTTTGTTTGACAGGAACTATTTAAGTGATTTCTTGATTCAACACAGGTGGTGACAATCAGGTGTGGGTGTGGCATGTAGAACTGAACTAAGTTTTCTCAAAACTGTGGTTAGTCACAGTTAGTTTGTGATTTAACAAGGGGGGGCAATTACTTTTTCACATAGGGCCAGATAGGTTTAGATTTTTTTTGTGCACTAATAAATGGAATCATCATTCAAAAACTGAATTTTGTCTTTCCTTGGGTTGTTTCTGTGTGATATTAAAATTGGTTTGATGATCTGACAATGTTTTGAGTGATAAATATGCAAAAAACACAGAAATCAGGAAGGGGGCAAATACTTTTTCACGGCACTGTATGCCCAGAGCGGTCTCCAAATAACACAAACTTTAGCACTTTTCAAATCATAGAAGCTCAATGTCTTAGCCTACACTTTCGGTGAGTCAAAAGTGGCCTGTAACCTGAGATTTATCCATAATTTACAGCTTTGCGTTTCATGTTTGGGTCCCGGGAGCTGAGAGTGAAATAAGCTGTGACTCCGCACATGCGCACTGGCCTCCTCATCTACTCGAAACTATGGATAAATCTGGGATTACAGGCCACTTTTGACTCAAACAAAAGCGTAGACTAAGACATTGAGCTTCTATGATTTGAAAAGTGCTAAAGTTTGTGTTATTTGGAGACCGCAAACATGTGCCCCGAGAACTCACATTACGGAGATCGCAAATCTAAAACATCTCCGGAAGTGCTCCATATGACACCAAAGTGCTATGGGTGAGTAAAACAACTTGTTTTTTTTACCGAAATAAGGCTCAGATTGTAAAAAACGTTAATTCTCCTTTAACCCTCTCTACATGAGCCTGGTGTTTTTATTTTACTATTTTGTCCATAAATAAATTCCTAGTTCTAATATGGAACTCGGATCAAAACTTGCTTCTTTGCTTTGAAGCGCCCCTGTGCGCTTCATTTGACTGGAGCTGAACTCTATAGTTAGCGGGGACAGTTAATAAAGCTTGTTTTTCTTCTCAAAACAATATTTGTCCAAAAAGTGATATATTTGCATCAGAAAACAGTTGCACACGAAAAAGTCAGCAGTCTAAATCGCGTCTCTCGAGTTGTATCACTGCGCGCCTACTATAATTATTAGCCTGATGTTTACAAGTGAACAGGACCTACTTGCCGGACCTACTTTCGTCAGCGCCAGAACTGGAGCAGAACTCGGCTCAGAGGACACTGTCAGGGGTAAGTCAGTGTTAATGCACGACACTGCTAAAAGGGATGCCATACAGATTCACATTTAAAAAAAAAAAAAACTGTCCCTTTAAAACACAAACAGATTAGTCCATGTTCTGTTCACATGTCTGATTGTCCAGAAGCCACTGACCTACTGCAGCTATGACAGAGGACATGTTCTTTATTTCTGTGGGGACCACTATGGGTAACGTCACAGTTAGGGTTGCAAAGGGGCGGAAAATTTCCATGGAAACTTTGGCGTGGGAATTTCGGGAATTTTCAAATTGGTAACTTTGCATTATTGTAAAAGGAGACAATTAAAACACATGATTTGGTCCCATGACATGGTATTTCTTGATGCTTTTATATGGCTCCTTAATGGTTCCCTAATACTGTAAATGAATCCTTCTTCAAAATCAACACTCAGTGCATGAGAAACAGAGATAAGATGAGAAAGAGTATTTTTTCTCTCTCTGAACAGGCCATTATGGGCGTTGTTGCTTGAATGCAAATGAGGAGAAAAGAGATGGCCTATAGTAGAGGGTGGGGGCGTGGCCAAACTCTCCGCTCAGAGCCCACAGCTGATCCATTTCCGTGTTTTTGCACGGGGGGAGAGATTTGAAGCGTTCCATTGAAAAATAAACACATTTCCACAGAAAATAAAATTAAACCACTGCTGTTCAAAGGTCCAGAGGCTCAGATAAAGGACTTCCGAGCCTAGAAACACTCGGACGTGCCTCCAGGCAAATAAAAAAACGCATTTCGCATTGCCTAGCGCATTCGCAGTCCAAACTCTCTGGGCGTGATTTACAGAGACGCTGAGTACAGACAGACGGGGGTGGAACTGCATTTGCATTTCTTTTTTCGATCTGACGTCAATAAGTTTCCTTGTTCAAAATCGCCCGTTTGAGCTCTGATTTTTAACGCAGAAAAGGATCGCAAATGCTCAGTTTAGACATTTCGCAACTTTTAACCATGGGGGGGGGGGCTAAACAGGGTAGGGGAGCTCACATTAACGTTCAAAAACCTCAGAAAGTGAAAATTTCATGCCATGGGACCTTTAATATATAGATCTTTAATATATAGATCAAATATCATCTACTTCATGATATCCTCAGTACTTGTCTGCATGTCGTCCTCTTGCTGAAGTGTCTGGCCTCAGTAGTTCTGTATTTGCTGTGAGCTCATAAAAGTCGCTTTAGCTCTTCAGAATTCTAGAAGTTCTTGTGCATGTGATAAAGGAATGTAAAATGCATGTAAAGGAAGTGGCTCGATGGCTCTGCACAAAATACTGTCCTACTTTATTCACAGAAATTTGATTATTTTAGCCAAGAATATTTTTTCTACCAACTATATTGATGCCCCTAACCTTCAGCTTTGATAATTCCCAGTTTATTCCCATTAATTCCCGAAAATTCCCATGGAAAGTTTCCAACTTTGAAAATTTGCTACCCTAATCACAGTCCTCTTCTTTATACAGTCTATGGTGTAACGTTGAACTTTTTTTAAAACACTCAAATATTATATTTGTTTTTACTGTCACTATTTTAAAGAGGTATTGTTGTATTATTGTGCGAAATGGAGTGCATAGTTCAATAATGGAGTGCATAGTTCAATAATTAGAATATTCTTTAAAGGTCATGACATGGTACTTCTTGATGCTTTTATATGGCTCCTTAATGGTTCCCTAATACTGTAAATGAATCCTTCTTCAAAATCAACACTCACTGCATGAGATATGACTCTGACAGTCTTCATGAGGCTAGATCTGTGTCTAAAATGCTTTATTCTGAGTGTTGCTGCTTCAGTGCAAATGAGAAGGACAGAGAGATTGGCTAAGGAGCGGGGGGGGGGCGGATTTCCCCCGCTGGAAGCGCAGCTCTGCACCGCTGTCTGGTCGCTTCCGTGTTTTACGCAGGAAGACAGATGAGAGACTTTGCAATGAAAAAAAGCATATTTACACAGAAAATAAAATTAAACCACTGGTATTTCAGAGGTCCAGAGGGTCGGGTAAGGGGCCTGCGAGCCTAGAAACACTCGCAGGTGCCTCCAGGCAAATAAAAAAACGCATTTCGCATTGCGTAGCGCATTCGCAGTCCAAACTCTATGGGCGGGATATACAGGGACGCTGAGCGGAGACAGAGGGAGGGGCTGGAGCTGCATTTGCCGATCTGACGTCAATAAGGTGCCTTGTCCGAACTCGCCCGTTTGAACACTGGTTTTGTGTAACGCAGAAAAGGATCGCAAATGCTCAGTTTAGACATTTCGCAACTTTTAGCCATGGGGGGGGGGCCTAAACAGGGTAGGGGAGCTCACATTAACGTTCAAAAACCTCAGAAAGTGAACATTTCATGCCATGGGACCTTTAAATTACATTACATCTTTTTTTTTTTTTTTTTTTATGGCAGCTGAGGGCAAGCATGTTGGTTATTTTGAGAGTTGAGGGAGCTGTTCTGCTGTGAAAAAAGATCTAATATATGTTTTGTTTTTGTTTTTTCCTCTTTAGTGGCGATGATGATAAAGACTCAGACCCCGGTGGTGATATCCTCATTAAATTCCCAGCCCAAACTACACTGCCAGTTCTACATTGACCATAAAGCTTCTAAAGTAAATGTGAAGTGGAAAAAACTCCACAGAAATGTCCCTTTGTTCAGCCACGACGGGCCATCAGGACAGACCCAAGGCTCAGGGGTGCAGTTAAAACAACTGGCTACAGGGATCGCCACCTACACCACTACTCTCACTGAAGTGGGCAGTGAAGGCACATACTTTTGTTCTGTGCATGTGTATCCTCTGCTGGGGAGTGTCACTGTGGAACTGGATATACAAGGTAACTGTGATACACTTGTTACATGTTTGAATATTGCTCAGTGTCTAAAATAGACTCTCTAAACCAGTAAACTACCGCAAAATGGTTATACACATCACATTCATATTAGGATAAACTGTAACTGTCTCCAGAACTATACCTAGACTAGACAAGGACTAAACCAGGACTAAATTGTCATGTGAAATATTTTGGTCAATAACATTTTGGATACGCAGGTCCCAATGACACAGTACACCTTGTGTAGTGCAGCACAATCATCTTCAGTACTTTTCTTACAGAGCCTCCCCATGTTTCCTTGAATGTGGGTCCCACACTGACTATATCTGAAGATAGTGAAAAGAGAGTGGAGTGCAGGGCAGATGGGTACTACCCCCTGGACGTGGACATACAGTGGTCCCATAAGGGCAGTACGGAGGTGGGCCCGCGGGTGGACACTGCCAAGCTCTCCGGTCACTCCACTAACCCTGACAGAACGTACCACCTGTATGCCTTCTTCTATCTGAAGCCAAAACTCTGGGACTCAGGGAGGAAGTACACCTGCACTGTGTCTCACCGCGCCCTGTCCGCCCCCATCACCAAAACATTCACCATCCGCGTTACAGGTACACACATTCAGGCATGGGGCAACTGCTGACTCGAACTCCTTGCTTGGAAATCTGTCTTTATTCAGCTTCCTGTTGTATGGTCCCATTTGAGGGCAGCTGACCATTCAAAAGATGTATTTAGTTTGAAATTGTTAATTGCTATAGCATTGGTGACAGAAATTGAGTTCTGCTTACTTAAAGGTCCCATGACATGGTACTTCTTGATGCTTTTATATGGCGCCTTAATGGTTCCCTAATACTGTAAATGAATCCTTCTTCAAAATCAACACTCAGTGCATGAGATATGACTCTGACAGTCTTCATGAGGCTAGATATGTGTCTAAAATGCTTTATTGTGGGTGTTGCTGCTTCAATGCAAATGAGAAGGACAGAGAGATTGGCTAAGGAGCGGGGGGGCGGGTTTCCCCCGCAGCTCGTCTCCGCTCTGTCTCCTCTCTTCCGTGTACAGATGGGAGACTTTGCAATGAAAAAAAGCATATTTACACAGAAAATAAAATTAAACCACTGGTATTTCAGAGGTCCAGAGGGTCGGGTAAGGGACTTGCGAGCCTAGAAACACTCAGACGTGCCTCCAGGCAAATAAAAAAACGCATTTCGCATTGTAGCGCATTCACAGTCCAAACTCTCTGGGCGTGATTTACAGAGACGCTGAGCGGAGACAGAGGGAGGGGCTGGAGCTGCATTTGCCGATCTGACGTCAATAAGGTGCCTTGTCCGAACTCGCCCGTTTCAACACTGGTTTTGTGTAACGCAGAAAAGGACCGCAAATGCTCAGTTTAGACATTTCGCAACTTAACCATGGGGGGGGGGGGGGGGGCTAAACAGGGTAGGGGAGCTCACATTAACGTTCAAAAACCTCAGAAAGTGAAAATTTCATGCCATGGGACCTTTAAAGATCCCATGACATGGTACTTCTTGATGCTTTTATATGGCTCCTTAATGGTTCCCTAATACTGTAAATGAATCCTTCTTCAAAATCAACACTCAGTGTATGAGAAAGCCCCATGAACACAGTCAGAGTCATAAATATCTCTCTCAAACACTTAATAATGGTCGTTGTTGCTTGAATGCAAATGAGGAGGACAGAGACAGGCCAGTGCAGCGGGTGGGGGCGTGGCCAAACTCTCCGCTCTTTCCTCTTTAGCGGTGCGATGTGCGCTGGCCCCACTTCCACGTTTTTGCGCGGAGGAAGAGATGAGACGATTTCCATTGAAAAATAAACACATTTCCACAGAAAATAAAATTAAACCACTGCTGTTTCAGAGGTTCAGAGGCTCGGATAAAGGACATCCAAGCCTGGAAACACTCTCACGTGCCTCCAGGCAAATAAAAAAACGCATCTCGCATTTCGTAGCTCGTTCGCGGTCCAAACTCTCTGGGCGTGAGTTCCAGAGAGTGTGGGTAGAAACACAGTGTGACGTCAGAAATTTCCCTTGTTCAGAATCGCCCGTTTGGGCTGTCTTTTTTTCAAACGCAGAAAAGGATCACAAATGCTCAGTTTAGACATTTCGCAACTTTTAACCATGGGGGGGGGGGGGGGGGGCTAAACAGGGTAGGGGAGCTCACATTAACGTTCAAAAACCTCAGAAAGTGAAAATTTCATGCCATGGGACCTTTAAAATCATAAAGTTGCATTCATGTTTCCATTATAACTACTATTGTCTTCTATATATGTATCTTAAACCATCAGAACTCAAGAGCTATTTTTATTCTCTTAAATATTAAATAAAGGGAGCTATTTTTCCAATTAGCAAAATAGTGCCATTTTCTGCACTAACTCAAACAACCACAAGGGGGCAGCAGACACTAAAACGAGCATACGCTGGCTTTATTTTACAGCTATTGTTATGCTTAAGTTAGAACAAATATAATTTATTTTTCATTCATTATTCTTGGCAAAAGGAGAAATTCAATTTGTCAGCTGGACAAAGTTTATTTGGTCGAATACATTTCGCAGCTCATCCAAGCTACTTCTTCTACTTCTTCATTCATTATTCTGTAAACACTTAAAACATCTACAGTAATAGCGTTGTATAATGTATAAACTGTACTTTGTAATTCTCTTCTTTTCAGAGCCAGGTCAATGGATACTTTACTTCAATGTCCTGATGGTTGTAGTGTTCCTGGTAATACTCAGAGGTGAACAGTGGACTCTGTGATAAAGATGTCATGTGTATTATTTACTTCAAATTTAACATTATTTATTTTTGTTTTTAGCCAGAAGAAGAAGATGTTTATGTTTCTAACGGCAGGATCCAGGTTTGTGTCCAGGAAAAGACAAAGATTACAAAGCACCTTCTTCAACCAGTGAAATCGGCCCCCAGCTTTTTCCCTACTTGTGTGTGTGTTTAGATGTTTTTTGTTAGTTTGTTTTCAAGGTTTTGCACTTCTTGTTAACACTGCATTATGTAACTTTTGAATTGGGGGTGCGCCGTTCAATTCAGGACGGTGGAAATTGGGGACCGGGGTGAGGAGACCCGCGACGGAACGCTACGCCACTGCACCTCTGCACCTGCGCCATTGCTTTGCCTGGAATGTTTCGCAGTATGACATTAAACAGGGATGAAAGAGTTCCGTCTTTTAGTGGATCTCCGCTTTTTTTTCAGCCGCGGGATAATTTTTTTTTTTAAATATATACTCAACAAAAATATAAATGCAACACTTTTGTTTTTGCTCCCATTTTTCCTGAGATGGACCCAAAGATCCAAAAATCACTCCAGATACACAACACTACCATTTCTCTCAAACATTGTTCACAAATCGGTCCAAATGTGTGACAGCGAGCACCTCTGCCCCGCCGAGACAATCCACCCCACCTCACAGGTGCGCCACATCAAGATGCCGATCCGACATCATGACCAGTGCACAGGTGTGCCCCAGACTGCCCACAATAAAAGGCCACCCCGAAATGTGCATTTTTTTGCTTTATTGGGGGTCTGGGGACTCAGAACCAGTCAGTATCTGGTGTGACCACCATTTGCCTCATGCAGTGTGTTGCTTGAATTTTGGATCTTTGGGTCCATCTCAGGAAAAATGGGAGCAAAAACAAAAGTGTTGCGTTTATATTTTTGTTGAGTGTATATCCATACAAATTCGTTGAAAAATTTTGGGTGTATATATATATATATATATATATATATGTATAGTTGTGTTTAGGGTCACCAACCGTCCCCTGAAAATCAGAATCGTCCCATATTCAGAACAAAAGTACGTGCATCTCGTATTAAACATCGTATTAAACTGTGGGCCGCGCGAGCCCGTGTCTGGAGCCGCGGACCGAGCGAGTGAGCGCATCTCTTTCACAACAGCGTGTACCATTGCGTGTACACAGGTTACACTTTATAAAACATCCTATACCTCATCCTACCTGCCCGTGCCTCACTTAACGCGTCGCTCTTCGCTTTTTCACCTGCGCCTTTTAGCGCGCATAAGATCCTCCTCAATGCCTCTGATTAGACGAAGTGCAAAGCAAAAACAAATCAAATATATACTACTAGTACCTGTTAGTAAAATGTGGGTTTTTTGTACTTTTATGTACAGTTTTACTTTATTGCTAACATATAGCATCTAGAAATCCAAATTTCAGAAATTTTAAATTTTCCGGCGGTCGGGGGTGGGGTGGCCGTGACTTTCCGCTTTTTTCATGATTGGCCACTTTCATCCCTAATAGACCCCTTTACAGTTAGTAAACAAACGTGACGTCACTGGCATGCGCGCGCAGTTCCGAGGCAGAAAACCCATGGCGGAACATAGCAGATTATCTAATTATTGCAAATCATTGAATATTAACGATAGGGAGAGCTACATTCAAAAGCTCACGTTGAGCAACGGGGTTCGATCCTTATGCGATCACGGAGTGGCAGTACGATTGTAGCCAGATATCCACTGTTATTTAGTGGAGAAGCCCAGTGTATATACAAGAGAAAGTGCGCTGGATCCCTACCAGTTTGCCGTATGTGGCCATGTACACGAGGTAAAATACCACGATATCGATGGGGAGTTTCTCCGTAGTATCTTCCTTCCTACTATTCTCCGCTGCGGCGCCCGGGGGTGAGCAAAGAGAAAGCGTCCCCCCCTTAGCCGGGATACCGGGAGGAGGTGAACTGACAACCCGAAAGGAGGGGAAAAGCCAAAATAATCTAAAAAGTTCAAAGAAAAAACTAAAAAAAAACAAAGACAGCCCTAGGGAGCTCACCACACATACGACCATGTACAATGCTTGGGCTATCATCAACAAGCTACGTTCTGACCGGCAACTGCACTTGCGTTGCGGGGAAAGTAACATACTACGACTTAATTCACGAGTCACAGATGTGATCTCAGTCATGTCAAATGCCATTTATGATGGTCATGCGAAAACTTATCATGCATTTTAACAAAGCTATTCGTGTTCGTTTACATGTGTCTGTCGTAGAGGTTACCCGGTTAATATGTCTGTGAGCTTTGCGGTGTCCTGTGCTTGTTAGTTAATCATCATGATTAAACACCATTGAACACCTGGGCAAATTACCCTAAACAAGCAGCAGGTGTTCACTTGTGTGTATGTCAGTTGAATGATATGAACTATCATTTATTCCATCTGTTTCTCTTTATTTGAGTTCTTCTCTTCTATATCTTCGCTGGGGTTTTATGGCAGCGGTGGCTTTTTTTGAGACGGAACTGCGCGCGCATTCAGTGATGACGTAGCTTTGAAACTGGTCTATTAAACCTATCTATCAAAGTCTTTTTAGCACAAACAAAAAACAGTGAATAAATAAATGTCATGCTGTGTAACATCTCAGGAAAAGCCATAGCCATTACTAAAAAAAAGAAGCGCACACTTGTTTGGCTTTATTCTTTTTTTTTTTTTTTTTTTTTTTTGAACTTCTTATTTATTTTCAATTATCCTGTACAGTCATAAATTGCATCACATTTACAGCATAAAATAGAACATATAGGTATATCCACAGGTATAAAGTCTCTGGAAAGTTCTCTGGTTTTTAGTCCCATGTCGCGGACTTAGGTGGAAGCAGAATAAGAACGTTTACCATATTTCCCCCCCTACTACATATTGGATCATTCCACAATTCTTCAAATAATACTTCACCCTTTCACACCCGTATCTCCAAGTCTTGTGATATAGGAAAAAAATATATATAATAATAATAATTATTATTATTATTATAAAAATTGATAAATAAAATAAAATAATATATATATATATAGACATACACATATATATATATATATATATATATACATACATACGTACATATACACACATATACACATACACACATCCATATCTACATACACATACATATATATACACATACACACACATACATACTCCTACATACCTACACAAACTATAATGATAAATAAAAATAATGTAACAATATATAGTATAAAAATAAAATGGAGAGACAATCACAAATCATACCAGTCACATTAAATGAAAGTGTAGAGCCGCTCTAGTCCATTTACTTGTGAAAACATCCGTCTTTAGTTGTAATAATGCAGTCAGGTACTCCATATTGTAAACCTCTTGGATTCTTTCTTGCCAGTGTGCTATCGCTGGGGGTTGTGGTTGTAACCATGATGCCGTAATAACTTTATTAGCAATCAAAAGAAGTATTCGCAGTATGTCTGTATACGTGTTTTCTTCAAGATAATCTGGAAGTACACCTAGTATAAAGTATGTTGGTTCTAGTGGTATGTCTATTGATAAACATTTCTTAATTTCTTTTTGTACATTTTGCAATTCTGAAAAGTATTGGGCAGTCCCAAAAAATATTCCTCATTCTTATCTTCCATCCAAACTCTTTCCAATTAGGGCTACTGGTTAATTTATGTCCACATCGGCATGTATCTACCCATTGTTTATCTGAGATGATGACATTCATTTCTAGCTCCCATTTTTCTTTGATGTCCATGTTATTGTCTTTCAAGTCTTCTTGTAATATATTATAAATATGAGATATGAGCTTTGTTTTAATTGTGCCCTTGATAATTGAAATAAAAAAAAGTTCTATGTTAGATGCTGGGTTACAAAGCCTTTCCCATTCTTGATGCTTGTGTAAATAATGTCGTATTTGTAAATATCAAAATTTTGGCTTTATTCTTTATCCTTTATTAAGTGAGAGCGAACAACGCATTTCGCTTCTGCAGCATCGTCAGGTCCTGAACCTGATGACGCTGTAGAAGTGAAATGCGTTGTTCGCTCTCACTTAAAGGCAAACTAACATTATTTTACAATCTGAGCCTTCTTTCGGTAATAAAACAAGTCGTTTGACTCACCCATATCACGTTCGTGTCATTTGGAGCTGTTTGAAGAAAGTTATGTTGTAGCGTATCCGTTAGCATTTGTATTCGGGGCATTACTTTGCGGTCTCCAAATAACACAAACTTTAGCACCTTTCAAATCAAAGAAGCCCGATGTCTTAATGAAAGATTTCGTTTGAAGCAAAAGTGGCCTGTAATCCGAGATTTATCCATAGTTTTCAGCTTTGCGTTTCATGTTTGGGTCCCGGGAGCTGAGAGCGAAATAAACTGTGACTCCGCGCATGCGCACTGTCCTCCTCATCTACTCGAAACTATGGATAAATCTCGGATTACAGGCCACTTTTGCTTCAAACGAAATCTTTCATTAAGACATCGGGCTTCTTTGATTTGAAAGGTGCTAAAGTTTGTGTTATTTGGACACCGCAAAGTAATGCCCCGAGCATATGATACAGCACCATGTTAAGGATACGGGATCATTACTAGAACAGAACGGCTCAACATAAGTTCTGCGATACTGCTCCAATTGACAGAAAAATGCTATGGGTGAGTAAAACTACTTGTTTTATTGCCGAAAGAAGGCTCAGATTGTAAAAAAAAAACGTTAATTTGCCTTTAACAAAGGATAAAGAATTAAGTCAAACAAGTGTGTGGTGAACCTTCTTTTTTTTTTTGGAATCGTTGAATATTCCTGCTGTTACCAGCCCCTGGAAGCTGTGTATGGACTCTTGAACTTTTGAACCGCAGCCATTACTTTTTCATTTTTATTTTTTTTTCCTCAGGGAGTTTTTTCTCGCAGGCTTTAGTTAGTTAGAGTTTATTTTGAACACTTTGAATGTGAATAAATAGTACATACCCTTATGATAGGATTTCATTCACACAGTAAGTAATTCTGCATTATTATTAGAGACTAAATTATTCTAGTGAAGATGCGTGAAGGTATACAGAGTTTAAAATCAGTGGAGTATTTCCTGTATTACCACATGACATCACAAAGTGTTTTCTGTTTGAGGAGAAGAACTCAATATTACAACATAGATCAGAAAATAGCGCAATATCAACACAAATCGCCTCTGTACGGCTCAACTACAACTGCACTGGACTTATTTTGAATGTTTTTGCCTATTATTTCAAGGCTGATCTTTTGTCTGTAATAAGTTTAAATACTGAAGTGTACTATGAATTAAATTATGGCTAAATAAAGCTTTTTGATGTAATACAATCAACCCTTGTTTTTAGTACACCCATTATGAAAATACATGGTTGGTAAGTGTACGGTTTATTTGTTAATTGCAGACTGATGGAGATCCCAACTACAGAGACAGTTCAGTCTGCTACCTCTATCATTATCATCTGTTTTACTTTATGCTTTTTTATATAAAAATTCGATATTATTCTTATATTATTAGCAATGTTAGTGTCAGGTGTGATGTGACAGACTAATAATAAAGGGTTACTCAAACAAAACACAACTCCAGGTCTTTGCAATGTGGCTTAAATCTCACAAGAGTCAATTTTGCATAAAATACAGTGGTACCTCACCTTACGAATGACCCAACAAACGAAAATTTCAAGTTACGAAACGCCTTCACGGTAAATTTTGGTCTCTAGATACGAAAGAAAATTCAAGTTACGAAACGCGAAATCTCAAAAATTCAAATAATGCGCGCTCAGCCACACACATTATACGCTTTTCTCAGACTGGATTTAAACTTTTCTCACATTTGTCTCTCGTTTAAACACTCAAACTTTCATAGATTTTCAACAAAATTATTAATAGTGAAGTGTGTGGGGGGGGGGGGAAGACTGCGCTCTGACACGTGTGATAGCGCACATGACCCGGCGCGGAGCTGACAGCAGGTCTAGACCAAGGTCTAAACCTGGACTGGACCAGGACTAAACCAGGCCTAAACCAGGACTAGACCAGGATTAAACCAGGTGGATTAAAGCAGCGAGGAGGGGACTGCACGCAGTCTGAGTGCATGAACGCATGAACGAGACCCATGCAAGAGTGGTCTAGACCTCCTTTAGACCTGACCAGGTCTAGAGGAGGTCTAGAGGAGCCGCGGTGGTCTGGACTAAACCAGGACTAAACCTGGACTAAACCAGGAGGAGCCGCGGTGGTCTGGACTAAACCAGGACTAAACCTGGACTAAACCTGGACTAAACCAGGAGGAGCCGCGGTGGTCTGGACTAAACCAGGACTAAACCTGGACTAAACCAGGAGGAGACTCTTGCATGGGTCTCGTTCATGCGTTCATGCGCTCAGACTGCGTGCAGTCCCCTCCTCGCTGCTTTAATCCACCTGGTTTAGTCCTGGTTTAGTCCTGGTCCAGTCCAGGTTTAGACCTTGGTCTAGACCTGCTGTCAGCTCCGCGCCGGGTCATGCTGCGCTATCACACGTGTCAGAGCGCAGTCTTTCCCCCCCTCACTGTTAATACATTTTGTTGAAAATCTATGAAAGTTTGAGTGTTTAAACGAGAGACAAATGTGAGAAACACAGAACACAATGTTACACTATTAAAAAAAGTTACACTATAAAAAAAAAACTTGGATCGGGGCCTTGGAACGAATCAGGCTTTTTCCATTGAAATAGCTACTCAACTTACGCATTTTTCACGTTACGAAACCACTTCTGGAACAAATTAATTTCGTAAGGTGAGGTACCACTGTACAACCTTTAGAATCGGCCTCTGAGACATGATTGACCCAAAAAAAACATAAAAACCTAACCACCGTCTAAGAGACAATTGCTTGAGCTCAAAGGTGCATTGTGTAACTTTTCTGGTGGAGGGTCCATCAAATGCTGTTCTCCATGAAGATGTTTTTGCTTTGTATTGTTTCACAGTGTGGTATTAAACCTTTCAGTCTTCATGTCTTCATTTTTGAGCTATAACCTGTAATTGAATAAATGTAAGGTAGAAGTGTTTCATATACTGTGGAACATTCCAGGCAGAGCAATGACATCATCATAGAAACAAGCAGGTGACGGACCCCCAATGGAAATGCAACGTAGGTCACCTTTAAATATCCGCTGTTTGATTCTGCAGCCCTTCTCCATACTCCACAGTTGTAAGTCTAGTAGTGGAGTTAGGTTTGATCAGCAGCAGTGTCATGGCCTCCGGTGCGTTGACTCTGGAGATAAACAGTTGTGGGTCTGGACTGGTTCCAGATGTGGTCTTGTGGTGAGTGTGTGGTTTAAAGATCTTTATCAAGGAAAGAGTGTGTCATGATGAACCAATGAGGAGGAGAAACACTCACCATGGAAACACAACAGATAAGATATTAGACATGTTTACATCAAGAGCCCCCCCCGGAGAGTGAAGCACACAAATGTGTCTTTATTGTAGCACACTTTGTCACTTTTATTTTGATTGCCAATAGAGTGAAACTGAAAATACTACTACTAATAATAATAATACCAATTTTAATACTACTACTACTACTACTGCTAGTCTGCTACAACTTTACTACTACTACTGCTAGTCTGCTACAACTTTACTACTACTACTGCTAGTTTGCTACAACTTTACTACTACAACTTTACTACTACTAATGCTAGTCTGCTACAACTTTACTACTACAACTTTACTACTACTACTGCTAGTTTGCTACAACTTTACTACTACAACTTTACTACTACTACTGCTAGTCTGATACAACTTTACTACTACAACTTTACTACTACTAATGCTAGTCTGCTACAACTTTACTACTACAACTTTACTACTACTACTGCTAGTTTGCTACAACTTTACTACTACAACTTTACTACTACTACTGCTAGTCTGATACAACTTTACTACTACAACTTTACTACTACTAATGCTAGTCTGCTACAACTTTACTACTACAACTTTACTACTACTACTGCTAGTTTGCTACAACTTTACTACTACAACTTTACTACTACTACTGCTAGTCTGATACAACTTTACTACTACAACTTTACTACTACTAATGCTAGTCTGCTACAACTTTACTACTACAACTTTACTACTACTACTGCTAGTCTGATACAACTTTACTACTACAACTTTACTACTACTACTGCTAGTCTGCTACAACTTTACTACTACTACTACTACTACTACTACTACTACTCCTCTGCTACAACCTCCGGACTAGAACCAGTGCTACGTCTGGTCTTTGGCCAGTGGTTGCTAGGATACAGACTGTGTTATTCACTATTAGGTGTACAAATGTCAAAGTGCAGTGAAAGCAGACCACAGGAGGTCTGTGGTACCAGTCTGAGACGGGAACTTCGCCTTCTCATATAACAAGAGGATCTGGAAACTGTCAGTGTCAAACTATTGGCACATTTTAATTTGTTTTTGTGTAACTTTTCTGGTGGAGGTATGCACTCTGCTTGGTGCCATTGCATGAGTTGGGAATGCTCCACAGTATGGCATTAAATCTATTGATCGCCATGGTGAAGATTAGTTACAGGTCAGGGGTCACAGTGATAAAGGTTTACATAGATTTCTTGCTAAAAGTGTACATAGGGACCATAAACTGTATAAAGAAGTGGACAATGTGAATGTGATGGTTGAAAGTGTCACCCATAGTGTTCGACTCCAGGCAAATTAAGCTCACAAGGCTAGCAGTTATAGGAGTCAAGCTCCAAATTATGAATAGGTTTTTTTTAACGGACATAATAGCGAAATAAATACACCAGGATCACGTAGAGCAAGTTAATATAAACATTTTACTACCAAAATGTCGAGGTGACCATTTTTCAGTGTAAAGTCAATTGGAGCCAGAGTCAGAAACAGAAGGAGCCGGAAGAACCCCCATCCTATTTGGAATACGCCAGCGAGTGCATTAGACATGTCCGTTTATACCAGGTCTGGACTGGGACAAAAAAATGGCCCTGGCATTTTTGGCTTAGACCGGCCCCTCATAATTAGTCCTGGTTTAGTCCTGGTTCAGACCTGATTTAGTCCTGATTTAGATCTGATTAGTCCTTGTTTAGTCCTGGTTCAATCCTGATTTAGTCCTGGTTTAGTCCTGGTTCAGACCTGGTTTAGTCCTGGTTCAGTCCTGATTTAGTCCTGGTTTAGTCCTGGTTCAGACCTGGTTTAGTCCTGGTTCAGACCTGATTTAGTCCTGGTTTAGTCCTGGTTCAGACCTGGTTTAGTCTTGATTTAGATCTGATTAGTCCTGGTTTAGTTCTCGTTCAATCCTGATTTAGTCCTGGTTCAGACCTGATTTAGTCCTGATTCACACCTGATTTAGTCCTGATTTAGACCTGATTTGTCCTGGTTTAGTCCTGGTTCAAACATGATTTAGTCTTGGTTTAGTCCTGGTTCAGACCTGATTTAGTCCTGATTTAGACCTGATTAGTCCTGGTTTAGTCCTGGTTCAGACCTGGTTTAGTCTTGATTTAGACCTGATTTAGTCCTGATTTAGACCTGATTAGTCCTGGTTTAGTCCTGGTTCAGACCTGATTTAGTCCTGATTTAGACCTGATTAGTCCTGGTTTAGTCCTGGTTTAGACCTGATTAGTCCTGGTTTAGTCCTGGTTCAGACCTGATTTAGTCCTGATTTAGACCTGATTAGTCCTGGTTTAGTCCTGGTTCAATCCTGGTTTAGTCCTGGTTTAGTCCTAAATTGTGGGCCGGTCTCTATAAGTAAAAAAAAAAAGAAGGGCATCGGCCCCTAGGACTGTCAGCCCACCGGGAAAATGCCCGGTATGCCTAATTACCAGTCCAGGCCTGATTTACACAATGGGAGGGACAAAGTACAAAGTTTCACAAACGTGCTCATTTCTCATTAGTCTGAGCTCTGAGCCTTCTGTCTCATCTCTGAAACTCCTGTCATCCAATGTTCACAATTTTTGGACCTGACTGCTCCTGTTCATGTTAAGTCTTTATATAGATCACGATCTTAATGTCACATGAAGAAATAAATGTCATACTGTGAAACATTCCAGGCAAAGCAAGACAATGGTGTACTGTATCCTCCTCTAGAAAAGTTCCGCAGTGCACCTTTTCAAACTAATCAGCAGTAACTATGTGTGACTTGTGACGCTCATGCTCAGTGACAGATTTACAATAACACCAGCTGACTCAACACAAAGTTTGTTTTTAAAATCAAAACCGCTAATTATCGTCTGTGTTTTTCCCCGACAGACCTTGACTCATTCACACCAACTTTGCTGTGAGGTGAAAATTAGTCATGTACTGTAGCGTAGTGACTAATTGTGAAACTGTTACAACCACCATTACTAATAAAACAAAATGACGTGATCGATATTACACTTTACGATCTTGACAAACCTCTCAAAGTGTTTTTTAAATCATTCACTTTCGACACTGCTCTGCTCTGACTGAGGCTTTGTTAGACTTTAATCTGAACTATCTTAAGTGAAAATACAACAGGTGAGCTGATTTGTACTCTTAAGCAAGTCGCTCTCACCTTTTTGTTGAAAATAAAACTCCTAAACGGGACCGTGAATGCTCGTATTGATCACACGTTCCTGAAAATGTGCTCTTTAAATCTATTTTTGTGGTTTTCTGAGTTTTCTGACCACTGTAGCACTTTTTTGGCTGCATTTGCTAATGTGTGCATTGGGTCACCATGGTAACTCCTAAACATTCCTCCATTACAGATGCATGTAGCACACCTCCAGCGCGATGTCACTGCAAAGTATCAATAGTAGTAGTAGCAGTAGTAACTTTTTGGTTGCTTTTGCTTTTTGGTTTGGTGTGACATTAAACAGATTTACCTTTTATTTACCTTTACTCAATTACAGGTGGTTTTATAGCTCAAAAATACCTAGAAAAACAGGCAATATGACTGTGAGCGGGGTCGCCTTTCTACAGATCTGACCTGTAACTTGGTCTGCTTTAGTCTCCATGAAGATAGAAAGGTTTAATGCTATACTGTGAAACATTCCAGACACAGAAATAACATTTCCATGAAGCGTTTGATGGACCCTCCACCAGAAAAGTTACACAATGCACCTTTGACTTCTTTGCATATTCAAATACAGTGGTCCCTCGTTTATCGCGGGGGTTTGGTTCCAGAAATAACCCGTAATGAGTGAAATCCGCGAAGTAGGACAACTTTATATTTTACAATTATTATACATTCCAGTGTTTTAAGGCGTTTACAGCCTTAAAACACTGGAATTAACCTTTTCTCACATTTCTCTCTTGTTTAAACACTCACACTTTCATAGATTTTCAACAAAATGTATTAATAGTGACGCATGGGGGGAGACACGGCTCTGGAAGCCCCGCCGGACGCGCGAGGAGCACTGCCACGTCCCGGGACGCGACGTGCACCAACCCCTTGGAGAAGTGCGCGACACGTGCACCCCTCATCGTGGTCAAATCCGTGACAGAGCAGCACGACCGGCGCGAGGCCGCACATACACCGGGGCTACGAGCGCCGCGGCGCCCGGACCGTGTCCTCTCAGCCCGACCCACAAAGCGAACATGCACAAACGAACGCAAGAGCCGCACAAAACCAGCAAAGAGCCGCACGGAGTGATTTAATCCTGGTTTAGACCTGGTCTATTCCCGTTTTTGTCCAGGACCAGCCCAGGTTTAGACCTGGTCTAGACCTGGTTTAGTTCTGGTCTAGACCTAGTTTAGTCCACGTTTAGTCCTGGTCTAGTCCCGGTCCCCCCATGTCCCCCATCTATCAATCGGCAAAGGTCTATAGTCTCTTAGCCAATCAGGACGCAGAACACAATGTTACACTATAAAAAAAAAAGTTCCACTATTTAAAAAATAAATAAATAAATAAATTTAAATCCACGAAACAGCAAGGCTGCGAACAGTGAACCGCGATAGAACGAGGGTTGGTATATACCAAATGAATAAACCTTACATAAAACATAAAAACTATAAAAATTAAAAAAAAATGTAGAGAACGATAAATTTAACTTAATCGGAGACAGCTTTTCTCCTTCTGGCTGTGAGCACACTCCCATTTGCCAACAGTGTTCTGACTATTGCATAAGAGTGAAACATGATTTATACGAGCGTCAAACCAACATCTCAACCCCCCCATAAAACACAAGTTGTCATCTATTCACTCTGCACCAGGCGTTACCAAATGTTTCATAATTATGTTCTGGGGAAGTTGTGGTTGATCAGTTGTTTGTATAGTGATCAAATGTATTCAAAAAAGTTTAATTAATGTGGTGAAGCATTGGACATGATGGAAAAAGGACTGCTCAGCCCCGTGTTGATAAATGAGACTGTATTTTTAACTTTAATGTTTTTGTTTACATAGAAACTAAATGGCACTAATGTAATAGATAGGAGCCCCTCGGAGACTGGACCAAGGATTTGTGTCGTTGGGTTTCAAGGCTAACTGCAACGGAGGAATTGTTAGTATAAGGTTATACTCCAGCTGGCTTCAATCTGAGCTTTTTATCAGATTAGATGAAGTTTGATTTAAAGTGCCCATATTTTTGAGAGAAGTTTCAAGTAAGTCATTTTAGTTCAGCTATATTGAAAAGCAGATACTAATCGATATTAAAACTAGTATCAAAACTAGGTACTCATTGGAGCAGGTACTGTTACTAAAAAAGTCACAATCACAGGAGATAAAAGGAGAAATTCAATTTGTCAACTGGACAAAGTTTGTTTGGTCGAAAACGTTTCGCCGCTCATCCGAGAGGCTTCGTCAGCTCTGGTTCTAGTGCTGGTTAGACCCTGTTTATATCTAGCTGCAGGGAGGAGCTCCCTACACTGAAATAGCTCTGAAACTATCTCCACTAATCTCACTCACGGAGAGGCGTCTTTTCAGTACTACGGCCCTCGTCTATGGAACTGCCTGCCGGACGAGCTCAGGGCTGCAGAGAACGTTCATGTTTTTAAGAGTGGCTCAAGACTCACCTGTTTAGCTTGGCCTATGATTGACTTCCGTCATCTGTTTGCTTGTCTTTTGTTTGTTCTTTTGTTTGTTTGCTTGTATATCTGTTTGTTGTTTGTTCGTCTGCTTGTTTGTCTGTTTGTTTGTTTGTTTTTTCCTTCCTGGCAGCACGGTGGCTGAGTGGCTAGCACTCATGCTTCACAGCAAGAAGGTTCGGGTTGCCCGGGCCTTTCTGTGTGGAGACTGCATGTTCTCCCCGTGTCTGGGTGGGTTTCCTCCAGGCACTCCGGTTTCCCCCATCAACCTAAACATGCGCCATAGGTAAAATCCTCCAGCTTAGGGCCTGACCAAGCCTAAATAACAAAACAAAATCATGGGGATGGTCCCCGGGTCAAATATAAAAACAACTTCTCCTGTGCGAGATCAATAAAGGTCAATCTTCTAATCCTTGACCACTGTAAGGCGCTTTGTGTTACAATTTTGTATGAAAAGCGCCTTATAAATATTGTTTGTTTGTTGTTTGTTTGTGTAATCTGTCTCTTTGTTTTTTGAATTTCTCTGGCGTCTAGTATTAGCATATCTATTCAGCCCTAGGAGGCGCTCACTACCCTGAAATAGCTCTGAAACTATCTCAACTAATCTGTCTCTTGTTTTTCAAATTTCTCTGGCGACTAGTTTAGCCTCCCTATTCGAGCCTAACGACCCTCTCCACCCCTCTGCCCTGGATCGTCTGCCCTAATGTTTCTTTGTCTGTTTTTGACTTGGTTTGAGAATCGAATTATAAATGGGAGACAAGTTATGTCTAACTCCCCCATTTCTGTTTAACGACGGATTCTCTTTTTTGACAAAAATGGCCTCTTTCTCTTTGCCAGGAGAGAAATGAACCTTTTCTGAATGGAGCACATAGACTAGTATACACCCATGGACCACTGAGGGAGTACACAGATAGAAGACCATGTGGTGGTCTTAAAAATGAATGCCTGGTGAAATAATAAATAAAAAAAACAGTGGGAAGATGAACTCGGCAAAGAATTAGATGAAGATGACTGGAAGGGTGTACTTTCACAAATAAACTATAGTTCTTTGTGTTGCAAACTTAATCTGATACAATTTAAAGGAGAATTAACGTTTTTTTACAATCTGAGCCTTATTTCGTTAATAAAACAAGTTGTTTTACTCACCCATAGCACTTTGGTGTCATATGGAGCACTTCCAGAGATGTTTTAGATTAGCGATAGCCGTAATGTAATATATGCCCCATGCGGTCTCCAAATAACACAAACTTTAGCACTTTTCAAATCATAGAAGCTCAATGTCTTAGTCTACACTTTAGTTTGAGTCAAAAGTGGCCTGTAATCCAAGATTTATCCATAATTTACAGCTTTGCGTTTCATGTTTGGGTCCCGGGAGCTGGGAGCGAAATAAGCTGTGACTCCGCACATGCGCACTGGCCTCCTTATCTACTCGAAACTATGGATAAATCTCGGATTACAGTGAACCCTCGTTTATCGCGGGGGTTAGGTTCCAGAAATAGCCCGCAATCAGTGAAATCCGCGAAGTAGGACAATTTTATATTTTACAATTATTCTACATGTTTTAAGGCTGAAAACGCTTCACCAGACACATTATACACCTTTCTGAGACTGGTATTAATATTTTCTCACATTTTTCTCTTGTTTAAACACTCAAACTTTTGTAGATTTTCATTAAAATATATTAATAGTGGGGGGGGGCACGTGACACGCGGACACGTGCGCGCGGACACGTGCGCGCGGACACGTGTGTTTGTTTTGGTACCACATATCCATGCCATGTGCGAAAGTCGAGTGGAAAGCGACCTGGATATCATTTTGGGCAAGACTCAAGCCAATGCTAACAGTGCCAAACTGCTAACAGACGCCTCTGAGCACCAGTCCTCACCACAAGACCAGGTAAGACTAACCTGCGCTCACAAGAGTTGGTTGCATTTCACCCCGGCTCCAAAATCAGACCGCTATCAATGCGTCGCCAATACTCCACAGCTCTCTAGGACGGGGTCGGGTTCGTGAGGGGAAAAGAGCCACTGTCTCCTCTGTGCGCGCGAGTGTCCTCCCCCCGCTGCGGCTCCCTCGAATGCGGCTCTCCCCGCTGCGGCTCCCCCGGCCCGTCCATGTTGATTCTTGGCTCTTCCATGGTCCGGCTCGCACTCTCTTCCATGGCTCGTGCAAGTAAACAAAGGCCACATAATAATAATAATAATAATACATTTTATTTAAAAGCGCCTTTCAAGACACCAAAGGACACTGTACAAAACAAAGTTAAAACATAAAAAATACTTAAAATACAAAGATAAAAACAGAGATACAAAACTTATTATGTGGTGTAGGATTGTCTAAACAGGTGTGTCTTGAGTCTGGATTTGAAAAGAGGAAGAGAGTGAATATTGCGGAGGTCAGGAGGGAGGAGTTCCAGAGCAGGGGAGCACTGATTGCTCCAAAAGCCTCACAATGGCTAAGTGACCCTTTTGTTGTTTCTTGACCTTGAAAAAATGAAATATGACTTGAGGGGCCAACCATTAAAACTTTACACTTTGTGGGGCTCTATAATGAAATATATAAAAATATCAAGAAGGTGTTACAAACTAAACAGCGACAAAACAGACTTTATCATCATCGGTTCACCAAATCCTCACAACACTTCACCCTGCACTTCGACAACACCACACTCTCTCCATCCCCACTCATCCGTAACCTCGGTGTGCTCCTTGACCCCACTCTTTCATTTGAACTCCACGTCAAATTCATAACCCGGACTGCATTCTTTCACCTCAAAAACATAGCCCGTCTCCGCCCATCACTCACCTTCTCTGCCGCTGAAACTCTCATACACGCATTTATCACATCCAGAATCGACTACTGCAGTAGCATCCTCTACGGTACACCATCCAAAACCCTCAACAGACTACAGTACATTCAGAACTCCGCTGCCCGGCTCCTCACCCACACCCGCTCACGTGAACACATCACCCCTGTCCTCCACAAGCTCCACTGGCTCCCCGTCCCTCAGCGCATCCACTTCAACATTCTTCTCATCACTTTCAAAGCACTTCACAACCTGGCCCCTCCTTACCTCACAGACCTGCTCCACCACCACACTCCATCTCGCTCCCTCCGCTCCTCCAGCTCCAACCTCCTGTCCCTGCCCTGTAGGACCAAGCTCCGAACCTGGGGGGACAGAGCCTTCTCCATCGCTGCCCCCACCCTCTGGAACTCACTGCCCAAACCCCTCCGTGACTGCTCTGATCTCCCCACCTTCAAAAAAGAACTCAAAACCCACCTGTTTAAAATTGCTTTTAATGTTTGACTTTATGTTGTAAATTTTGTGATATTTGAAATGTTTGACTTTATGTTGTAAATTTTGTGATATTTTATTCTTTTATGATTTGTGAAGCGTCTTTGAGTGTCTTGAAAAGCGCTATATAAATAAAATGTATTATTATTATTATTATTATTATTATTATTATTATTATTATTATTATTACAGCAAATTTCCATTTTGGCACATGCCTTCTAGCTTCGGATGACACTGATACAAAAGGGAGGGAAAAAAAAACAAAGTTGTACAACGCAGATTATTACTTATATATAATTTGTAAAAGCAGAACCTTAATCCATGTATTTTAAACTGGCGTGCCATAGATTTCTTTAATAAGTTCTGTAGTTGAACAGTCTTTGTAACAATATTGTAGTAATGAAAGTCGATATCCATGTGTGGGCGGGGGGGGGGGGGGGGGGGGTGATTGGGAGAATGGATGCTTGGGGGGGGGGTTTAAGATTTATGGGGGGAAAAAAGAAAAAAAGTTGGTTGATGTCATAAGCTTCCTGAATCACCTTACAAATCCAAAGTATTGTCAGGCGATTACAACAATTAATTATTTACAGGATTTGTAATTAATTAATATAATTGGTTAGCTCAACTGGTAAGTCACTGGCTTTCCCCGGCGGGATGTGGGTTCAAATCCCCCCCGGCAATGAGCTAACCAGTGTGGGTCCTTGGGCAAGTCCCTTCACGGTACTGCCCCCCCGAGCACTGAAAAATGGCTGCTCACTGCTCCTGATGATTTCTCCCGTGTGTCATTGTGTGTGAGACCAAATAAAGACTTAAATCTTAAAAATCGCATTTTAATACATTTTTAGGTGGTTTATTGTGCTCTCCCACAGTGCAAAAAAGGTTTCAAACGTGCATGAAAACATATTTACAGTGGTACAGTGAAAAAGACTGCAGACTTCCCCTTTAAAGGTCCCATGGCATGAAATTTTGAACATTAATGTGAGCTCCCCTATCCATAGTTTCGAGTAGATGAGGAGGCCAGTGTGCATGTGCGGAGTCACAGCTTATTTCACTCTCAGCTCCCGGGACCCAAACATGAAACGCAAAGCTGTAAATTATGGATAAATCTCAGATTACAGGCCACTTTTGACTCAAACGAAAGTGTAGACTAAGACATTGAACTTCTATGATTTGAAAAGTGCTAAAGTTTGTACAGTATTAATTGGTTTCAATTTCCTTTTTGAGCACTTTGGAACATTCAAAAGACATGATATTTAATTTTGAATTGTTAATTGCTACAGCAACTGTGCTAACATCAGTACAGTACGTGGTCTGGTTGGGGATTGGACTTCTCCTGATTCATGGCCTCTCTTCCTCAGGGGAACGATAAAACCTCTTTATGAATGAGCTCATCTGTGCTGCCCCGGGACAGACTCCGACTCCTCACTGTCCTGTCTGAGAGGGGGTCGGAGGGATTGTGCTCATTAGCAACAAAGACGGGTCAGTGCAATGAGCGATTATGTGTGAGTGATTATTTTTGTGGTCTTGTGCATTTACAAACCTTGCATGGACATCAGGGTTTGTAAATGTTGACTGACCGACAAACGAGTTATCCATAGGTATCAGAATTCTGAGAGATTGGAACCGTTGTCAGAGCAAATAACAGTTTACATCTAAATATTATGTCTCCTGAATGGGAAATACAGTGGTACCTCACCTTACGAAATTAATTTGTTCCAGAAGTGGTTTCGTAACGTGAAAAATTCGTAAGTTGAGTAGCTATTTCAATGGAAAAAGCCTGAGGCCCCGATCCAAGTTTTTTTTTTTATAGTGTAACTTTTTTTATAGTGTAACATTGTGTTCTGTGTTTCTCACATTTGTCTCTCGTTTAAACACTCAAACTTTCATAGATTTTCAACAAAATGTATTAACAGTGAAGTGTGGGGGGAAGGGGGAGGGGGGAGAAGAGTGCGCTCTGACACGTGTCAGACACGTGTGGCATGACCCGGAGCGGAGCCGACAGCAGGTCTAGACCTGGACTAAACCTGGACTGGACCAGGACTAAACCAGGACTAAACCTGGACTAAACCAGGACTAGACCAGGACTAGACCAGGTGGATTAAAGCAGCGAGGACGGGACTGCAAGCAGTCTGAACGCATGAACGAGACCCATGCAAGAGCCGCGGGCTCCTCCTGGTTTAGTCCAGGTTTAGTCCTGGTTTAGTCCAGACCACTGCGGCTCCTCCTGGTTTAGTCCAGGTTTAGTCCTGGTTTAGTCCAGACCACCGCGGCTCCTCCTGGTTTAGTCCAGGTTTAGTCCTGGTTTAGTCCAGACCACCGCGGCTCCTCCTGGTTTAGTCCAGGTTTAGTCCTGGTTTAGTCCAGACCACCGCGGCTCTTGCATGGGTCTCGTTCATGCGTTCAGACTGCGTGCAGTCCCCTCCTCGCTGCTTCAATCCACCTGGTCTAGTCCTGGTTTAGTCCTGGTTTAGTCCTGGTTTAGTCCTGGTCCAGTCCAGGTTTAGACCTTGGTCCAGACCTGCTGTCAGCTCCGCGCCGGGTCATGCTGCGCTATCACACACGTGTCAGAGCGTTTTCTCCCCCCTCCCCCTTCCCCCCACACTTCACTGTTAATAATTTTGTTGAAAATCTATGAAAGTTTGAGTGTTTAAACGAGAGACAAATGTGAGAAAAGTTTAAATCCAGTCTGAGAAAAGCGTATAATGTGTGTGGCTGAGCGCGCATTATTTGAATTTTTGAGATTTCGTGTTTCGTAACTTGAATTTTCTTTCGTATCTAGAGACCAAAATTGACCGTGAAGGCGTTTCGTAACTTGAAATTTTCGTTTGTTGGGTCATTCGTAAGGTGAGGTACCACTGTAGTCAAAATTCCCAACATTATTTTAAATAGGATTATACCAGGCCTAAGAGGGCTAAATCAGGTCTATAATATGACTATATGATTACTATGGTAAGTAATGGCTAATCCAACAAAGGACAAAAATGTTTACGATGATGATTATCGGCTTCAAATGAAAGAATCACTAGAACTACAAAGGTATACATGTACTACCTGAGGGAACTTGTGTACTATGAGTGGAACACGTATCACAATTTGAGAACCACAGATCTAAGGGCCAGTTTACACGAGAACGCTTACGGGTAAAAACGACGAATATTTTATCGGAAGTGCCTTTCGTTTACACGGTGACGGTGTTTTTGGGGCCTAAAAACGCAAAAATCTGAAACCACCCTCCAGAGTGGAAAAGTTAAATACGCTCCGCTGTAGCGTTTCCGTGTAAACTGCCCAAGACGCAAAACTGGTCAGATGTGCTCACGTCGCGTACGCGTTTACGTCACGTAGATGCGGCAATACAAGAGTCATTTCAACAATTGTATAAATGGCACCCACACACGTCTACGGTCTTTTCTCTTCTTCCCGTACAAGTCTTTCTCACACTCTCACAGCCACACAGATGCCAAGACAAGCGACTTCCGCATGAGGCACTTCAAATGTAAAACCCCATGTGATTTTATATTTTCTAATTCACTGTAATCCTCCTGTAATGTCACTATTTTCAGTACAATATTCAAAAACATGTCAACAAAAATACAAGTCACTGAAATGTTTGGAGCGGAACTTAACAACTCATTTAAAACGCAACTAGAACATTTTATTTTGAAGTTTTACCTTTCTCTTTTCCGGTACAGTCGTGGTTAGAAATGTAACTTGACGCTGTTGTGATGTTTGTTTGTTTTGTTTTTTTCAGTCCAGCCTCCCTTCGCTGGCTTTTGTGTCCACTTTTGCGTCTTCGTATAAACAAACATTTCCTGTTGAGAACGCTCGTCTAAACGCGGATAAAAAATCAAAGACGAGACGCCACTTTTGCGTCTTCTGTTGTGATCGTCGCCGTATAAACGTAGCCTAAAACTATTTAAAACAACTGACAGCCTTTCCATTTTAAACGTCTTCCCAGTTGTTTTCCTCCCATCATGTCATAACAGCTCTCCTCCATCTTAAATTGAACAGTTTCGGACATGGAGTATAAACCGCACATAATGACCACACAGGTTCATATTATGGGAGTTACATAACCATTGGTTGGTCCATTAGACAGTCTGCCTTATGTAACATTAGTGCAGGTAATAAATCAGGGACCAGGAGGGTTTATCCTGGACTGAAAGCTTTAAATCCCTGTAAATCTATAGAACCAAATGACTCTATGGAGCGATGTAAACATGACTGAAAACAGACTTTTTGTATGCCAAAAATGATGTATTTAAAGATGCACATGAAACTTTTTTGATAAAGGGTCCACCACCTCCTTAGAGATTCTTTTTTTTTTTTTTTCCTGGAATGGTCTACATTTAAATATCTCCATGGAAACAAGAAGGCCACATCACTAGGCCAGGCGAGAGCTGAATACGCTCACAGTAAGAATGCATGTTAGTTTTGAGAAATAAAAACATCTAAATGAATAAAAATAAGATATATTTGTTTAATGCCATACTGTGGAACATCCCGGGCAAAGCAATGACATCACAGTGAGACAGGCATAGGACCTTCCACTAGAAAAGCTACACAGTGCAGCTTTAAAGTTGCACTATGGTGATATGACGGGAGAGGGAGAGAGAGAGACGGGGAGAGGGAGTGAGAGAGAGACAGACAGGAAGAGGGAGAGAGAGACAGGAAGAGGGAGAGAGAGACAGGAAGAGGGAGAGAGAGAGACGGGGAGAGAGAGAGAGAGAGGGGGAGAGAGAGAAAGAGAGAGATGGAGAGAGGGAGAGAGAGAGATGGGGAGAGGAAGAGAGAGAGACGGTTAGAGGGAGGGAGAGAGAGAGACGGGGAGAGGAAGAGAGAGACGGGAAGAGGGAGGGAGAGAGAGAGACAGGGAGAGGAAGAGAGAGACGGGGAGAGAGACAGGGAGAGAGAGAGATGGGGAGAGGAAGAGAGAGAGACATGGAGAAAGAGAGATGGGGAGAGGGAGGGAGAGAAGGGGAGAGGAAGAGAGAGACGGGAAGAGGGGGAGAGAGAGACAGGGAGAGGGAGACATGGGGAGAGGAAGAGAGAGAGATGGGGAGAGGGAGAGAGAGACGGGGAGAGGAAGAGAGAGAGATGGGGAGAGGGAGAGAGAGGGATGGGGAGAGGGAGGGAGGGAGAGAGAGAGAGACAGGGAGAGGGGGAGAGAGAGAGAGAGACGGAGAGAGAGGGATGGGGAGAGAGAGAGAGACGGGGGGAGAGAGAGAGATGGAGAGAGGAAGAGAGAGAGACAGGGAGAGAGAGAGCGAGAGAGACGAGGAGAGGGAGAGAGAGAGACGGGGAGAAGGAGAGAGAGATGGGGAGAGAGAGAGGGAGAGAGAGAGTGAGAGACGGGGAGAGGGAGAGGGAGAGAGAGATGGAGAGAGGGAGAGAGAGATGGGGAGAGGGAGTGAGAGAGATGGGGAGAAATACCATCTGATGTTCTCCCCAGTCAAAGACAAGGCCACAAGACGACCATGTACAATGCTTGGGCTATCATCAACAAGCGCGAGAACTACGTTCTGACCGCCAACTGCACTTGAGTTGCGGGGTAAGTAACATACTACGACTTAATTCACGAGTCACAGATGTGATCTCAGTCATGTCAAATGCCATTTATGATGGTCATGCGAAAACTTATCATGCATTTTAACAAAGTTATTCGTGTTCGTTTACATGTGTCTGTCGTAGAGGTTACCCGGTTAATATGTCTGTGAGCTTTGCGGTGTCCTGTGCTTGCTAGTTAATCAGCATGATTAAACACCATTGAACACCTGGGCAAATGACCCTAAACAAGCAGCAGGTGTTCACTTGTGTGTATGTCAGTTGAATGATATGAACTATCATTTATTCCATCTGTTTCTCTTTATTTGAGTTCTTCTATATCTTCGCTGGGGGTTTTATGGCAGCAGTGGCTTTGTTTTGAGTCAACACTGCGCGCGCATTCAGTGATGACGTAGCTTTGAAACTGGTCTATAAAACTGGCCTAAAATATGTGTTTAAACCATGTTGCCTGACACTTAAAAATTGATTTTGGACTGCTTTTAAAAACAGCTTCCCTTATGCATTTATTTCAGCATATTACAAATATCAAATTCAACTGTCTAAATTAAGTATTGTTTATTATCATCGTGGTATCGGAATTGATACTGAGTCTATTCCTTAGTATGGAGTTTGACATCAGTGGCTGCAGATGACAGAATGGCTTGGGGCTCGAGTGAGTCACTGTTTTTAATGATGTTATGTGTTATGTAAGTGCAGACAGCCGGTCACCGAGAACCCAAAGTGACCAGAGTGACCGGAGACTGACCAGAGATTTACCAGGCAAAACCAAAACATGTCCAAAGAGCTGTACTGAAGAACGACTGGACCATGACTTCATTTTCACTTCACCTGTTCAGCGTTATAGGTGAACTTATAAACAACTGTGTCATTTTCAACGTAGAAATTGCACAAACTGTCAGGGAACTTTGAGGACCTCGAAAGAATACTTAGACTTTTTAAGCTTTGTTTTAACACAATCTGACCAGAAAGAACTAACTTGGACAGAACTACAACAACTGATCTGATTTGTGCTGTTAAACAAGTCACTCTCAAATAACATTAGCCAACAGTTTTTCAGTTAGTCACTCTGACCTTTTTGTTAAAAATCACTTAAAGGGACAGTGTGTAAGATTTTTACCCGTTAATTACTGAAATTGAAGATACCCATTCAAAAATACATTGTTTTCCAAGCCTTTTCACTTCCATCATGAAATCAAAGTATTCTTTTGGACTTAGATATAGTCACATAAAAGGGGGATCTTCCCCATGCAGAGGCAGCCATTTTGAATACGAGAGCCGCAGAAGGACATTTGGGCTCCGCCTTCGGCAAGGCTCGTGGTTTTGGGTAAACAACACAAGCATGCTGCCGGATCAGACGTCGTAATGGATCTAACACGTGTTTTGGACTAAATTTTTTTACTGGATTTTATTCGCTGGATCCTTACGGACAAATTGAGAGCAAGTTTATGGTGAAATACAGAGTTTGACCTGTGCAAAGCATTCTAAGGTAAGCTAACCTCGTTTTGTGCTTTTCCGTATAAAAGCCCCATGTGCTCGGGGAGTGTTTGTTGTGCAGGGAAATGAATTGCATAGTCAAAAAGAGGAGACTGTAAGGTTTCATTTGATGTGTAGAGTGTCATGGTACATGATCGGGAATGTGTGTTTTCATGAGAAAAAAAAAACAAACAAACAAACCCGGGACTGCGTTTTATTTATACAGTAGCGGCGCCCGGGTGACCCTCGAGGTCTGCCGTAGCTAAAACAGAAAGTGCAATAGCACCATCCACCTATGCGCCACGAATCCTACACACTGGGGCTTTAAACAGGACCAGGAACACTCATACTGCTGAACATTCCAGGGTACACACGACCCTTCCTCGGAAGAAAAGTCACACACACACACACCCCCTTCCTTCCCCCCGCTCCTCGGAAAAAACGCAGTCACACGCACCACCCCACTCCCCCAATATAAATCTCACTCTTATCAAACTTCAGAACTTGAGAGGTCTGACCCTGCAGGACTCTAAATTGGAAACAAGATTCAGATTTGCCTCTTAGTTTTTACTGTTGACACTTTTGACACAAATGCCACAGCTTTGCAGTGTTCAAAATGTGTTTAAAAATACTACAATACTTGGTATGAGCAGTCAAAATTGATGCTTTTGTTTCTATTTGATGGATAAAGTATATCCCAGTTTAGAATAAAAATGTATGAAAAATGTCCTGACCTTTGGTAACACAAAATGGGTCATTCGGTGAAACGGAATTTGGTGAAACAGATCTGTGCTTAATGATAACATTAAGCATTTAGCTCAAAAATATCTGCATTTCTTTTACAATTGTATTGCTATTACTCAACTAACTATATTTGCTATTATATTAAAGTAATATTTTTTATTTTAAATGAAAAATGATGACATAAATAAAGGAATTTAGATTTGATAGATAAATTAGTAATTCTTCAAAATGCAATTGGACAATAAATATACAGTATTAAAGGTAGTTAGATAGATGTTAGTGTGATTTCAGTGAGTTTTTATAAAGTCTGTTTCAAAAGAAAAGCTATTTTTTTTGTATTTCAGTTGAACAGTCATTCGATAACACGGCAGGTGTCATGCAGTGAAACGCTGATATTACAATGAAATGTATCAGAAAAAGTTTGTTTTGACAGAAAAAAAATATTTTTTACATAAGAACTTAAATTTAAAGAGGGAAACTTCTAATATGTTTAAGTTCTATCCAGTTTTGACATGTTTTCCTCTTTTGATGAGAAAAAATTTGTACTGGAAATCATGAAAAAATAATAATAATAATAATTAATGGCCTGCTGTTTATTTGTTGATCTCAGTTTGTGTTTTCTCCAAAGAGTTGACCTATAACTTGGCCTGGCAACATTACCTGCTTGTCCATGGAGACAGTAGGTAGTTGGTAGCTGTTCCCATACTAGAAAAGTTACATAATGCAGCTTTAAAGGAGAATTAATGTTTTTTACAATCTGAGCCTTATTTCGGTAATAAAACAAGTTGTTTTACTCACCCATAGCACTTTGGTGTCATATGGAGCACTTCCAGAGATGTTTTACATTAGCGATCTCTGTAACGCGAGTTCTCGGGGCACATATTATATGCTCTGAGAACTCACATTACGGTGATGCCCCGAGCATCTGCCCCGAGCGGTCTCCAAATAACACAAACTTTAGCACTTTTCAAATCATAGAAGCTCAATGTCTTAGTCTACACTTTCGTTTGAGTCAAAAGTGGCCTGTAATCCGAGATTTATCCATAATTTACATCTTTGCGTTCCATGTTTGGGTCCCGGGAGCTGAGAGTGAAATAAACTGTGACTCCGCACATGCGCACTGTCCTCCTCATCTACTCGAAACTATGGATAAATCTCGGATTACAGGCCACTTTTGACTCAAATGAAAGCGTAGACTAAGACATCGAGCTTCTATGATTTGAAAAGTGCTAAAGTTTGTGTTATTTGGAGACCGCAAAGAACTCACATTACGGATAAAACATCTCCAGAAGTGCTCCATATGACACCAAAGTGCTATGGGTGAGTAAAACAACTTGTTTTATTACCGAAATAAGGCTCAGATTGTAAAAAACATTAATTCTTCTTTAAAGGTCCCATGACATGGTACTTCTTGATGCTTTTATATGGCTCCTTAATGGTTCCCTAATACTGTAAATGAATCCTTCTTCAAAATCAACACTCAGTGCATGAGAAACAGAGATAAGATGAGAAAGAGTAATTTTTCTCTCTCTGAACAGGCCATTCTGGGCGTTGTTGCTTGATTGCAAATGAGGAGAAAAGAGCTGGCCTATAGTAGAGGGTGGGGGCGTGGCCAAACTCTCCGCTCTCCGCTCTCAGCTGATCCATTTCCGTGTTTTTGCACGGGGGGAGAGATTTGAAGCGTTCCATTGAAAAATAAACACATTTCCACAGAAAATAAAATGAAACCACTGCTGTTCAAAGGTCCAGAGGCTCAGATAAAGGACTTCCGAGCCTAGAAACACTCGGACGTGCCTCCAGGCAAATAAAAAAAACGCATTTCGCATTGCCTAGCGCATTCGCGGTCCAAATTCTCTGGGTGTGATTTACAGAGACGCTGAGTACAGACAGACGGGGGTGGAACTGCATTTGCATTTCTTTTTTCGATCTGACGTCAATAAGGTGCCTTGTTCAAAATCGCCCGTTTGAGCTCCGATTTTTTCTAACGCAGAAAAGGATCGCAAATGCTCAGTTTAGACATTTTGCAACTTTTAACCATGGGGGGGGGGCTAAACAGGGTAGGGGAGCTCACATTAACGTTCAAAAACCTCAGAAAGTGAAAATTTCATGCCATGGGACCTTTAAGAAGGACATCTGGCAAAAAAAAAATTTGTTATACGGTTTAGTGAGAAAATTTTCAGTTCATCCCGAACTTTCATGCCTTTCTCAAATCCCTGTAATGACGCACTAAACTGCAGTGCTCCTCTGAATGGATTACACGAGTTTATGTAGTAATGTGTGCGTGTTTGGAGAGAGGCCTGCACAGGGAGCACATGACGCAACGAGGAAGTGTGCACTGCCAAAAGAAGGGAAGAGTCTAGGAACCGTCTGAGAGAAAGGGGGGAGAGAGAGAAAGGGGGGTAGGAGGAGTGAGACGAAGGGGGAGAGAGAGTGAAAGGGCTGCAGAGATAGGAGATGAAGACATGAGATGGAGAGAGACAGAGACAGAACTTGAGAGAGTCAAAAAGAGAGAGGGGAGGAAGAGATTAGAGAGAGGCGGGCACCAAGAGAAAGAGGAAGAGATGAGACAAAGAAAGTGAGAGAGTGAAAAGGAGGCAGAGGGAAGGGGAAGAAGAGATGAGAGAGACAGTAAAATGGTGAAAGGAGGCAGAGAGTGAAGAGCAAAAGATGAGAGAGAGAGCAGAGGGCAGAGAGAGAGAGGAAGAGATGAGAGAGAGGGGGAGCAGGGGAGAGAGAAAGAAGGAGAAAAAGGGAGAGAAAATGAGAGTGAAAGGGTGAAAGGGGGGCAGAGAGAGAGGAGGAAAAGGTGAGAGAATAGGGGGCAGGGGGAGAGAGAGGAAGAGATGAGAGAGAGAGACAGAGATAGAAAATTAGAGTGAAAAGGGAGCACAGACAGAGAAGGGATAAAGAGATGTGAGAGAGAGAGAGAGAGAGAGAGAGAGAGAGTGAAAGTGTGAAAAGTGGCAGAGAGAGGAGGAAAAGATGAGAGAGAGTAGGGGGCAGAGAGAGAGAGAGAGAGAGAGAGAGAGAGAGAGAGAAAAGTGAGGGAATGAAAAGGGGGCAGAGGTAGGGGGTGGAGGAGATGAAAGAGAGTGAGAGAGAGTGAAAGGGTGGCAGAGAGAGGAGGAAAAGGTGAGAGCGAGCAGGGGGCAGAGAGAGAGAGAGGAAGAGATGAGAGAGAGGGGGAGCAGGGGAGAGAGAAAGAAGGAGAAAAAGGGAGAGAAAATGAGAGTGAAAGGGTGAAAGGGGGGCAGAGAGAGAAGAGGAAAAGGTGAGGGAGAATAGGGGGCAGGGGGAGAGAGAGGAAGAGATGAGAGAGAGAGACAGAGATAGAAAATGAGAGAGTGAAAAGGGAGCACAGACAGAGAAGGGATAAAGAGATGTGAGAGAGAGAGAGAGAGAGAGAGAGTGAAAGTGTGAAAAGTGGCAGAGAGAGGAGGAAAAGATGAGAGAGAGTAGGGGGCAGAGAGAGAGAGAGATAGAGAGAAAAGTGAGGGAATGAAAAGGGGGCAGAGGTAGGGGGTGGAGGAGATGAAAGAGAGTGAGAGAGTGTGAAAAGGTGGCAGAGAGAGGAGGAAAAGATGAGAGAGAGAGAGAGAGTAGGGGGCAGAGAGAGAGAGATAGAGAGAAAAGTGAGGGAAGGAAAAGGGGGCAGAGGTAGGGGGAGGAGGAGATGAAAGAGAGCGAGAGAGAGTGAAAGGGTGGCAGAGAGAGAGGAGGAAAAGGTGAGAGCGAGCAGGGGGCAGAGAGAGAGAGAGGAAGAGATGAGAGGAAAAGAGAGACAGAAAGTGAAAGAGAGAAAACAGGGAGGGAGGGAAAGAGAAAATGAAAGGGTAAAATGGGGCAAAGAAGGGGGGAGGAAGAGACAAGAGGGAGTGGGGAGAGAGACGGGAAGTGAGAGAGTGAAAGGGGGGCTGAGAGAGGGAGAGGAAAAGATCAGAGAGAGAGGAAGAGAGGAGGGAGACAGAGAGAGAACAATAGATGGATGTGAGTTCGGTGTGTTTTGGCTGAGCGCTGCTGAATGACATCACACCTGGGTCCTTGCCGTTATCAATGAGGAAAAAAGATGTAATTTTCTCACACTGTAAGAAACATAACTCTCAGCTGTGGCTTGGCTGTAGCGCACGTGGTTAAGACGCCAACGTTTTTGCTCTCCGCTCAAATACTATGACGTAACCGATCTTTTCTGGTGATGACTACTTTGCCAGGAATTCGTCAATCTTTCCTTTATTCAATGACATGTGTTTTTATCATTGAAAAAACAAAAAAACATCCACTCTTACTGTTTGAGGGCTCGCCACTCCACAGATCTGACCTGTAACTTATCCTATGACATCACCTGTTTGTCTCCGTGGACACAGATGTTTAAATTCACGCTGTGGAATATTCCAGGTAAGTACTTTTGCAGAGTGTACATGTTTTCCTTCTACAGTGCTCTCAAGTTTTGAAGATTGCTAGGAGTGAGATTTCTGAGGAGCGGGGGGGCGAGCAGTAGTCGAGTTATAAAATGAAACCAGGGGGGATGGTGGAAGGGCAGGGCAGAATTAGAAGGTACTTTGTTAATATGGAAATGCTTTTATAACTAAAAGTCCATATTATTCAATAATGCACAGGATAATATGTTATCACACACAGTCCTGGTTTAGTTTTGGTTTAGTTCTGGTTTAGTCCTGGTTTAGTCTTGGTTTAGTCCTGGTTTAGTCCTGGTTTAGTCTTGGTTTAGTCCTGGTTTAGTCCTGGTTTAGTCCTGGTTTAGTCCTGGTTTAGTGCCGAAATAGATGCAGAAATAATCTGATAATATGACTCACCCATAAAAACGCGGTCACTCGTATCCATGTATGCACGTGTCACGGTCTTTAATAATCCGGAGCTGCGGAGAAAAGGACATATCCCGAACTTATCCCATGTCCCGAGACGAGAGTTCCTTCTTACGTAGCAAGTTAAGGATTATTCTTCTCTTGGAAATGCCGCGTAAATATCAGCTGATGGGCGAACAGGCCGATCAGCTGTGAGCGATCGGCCTCACAGCTGATCGCTCAACTCGAGTACTGGTGTGCGAGTGACTTTTTTCGCTGAAAACGCGCGGTGCCTGCATTAACTTACCGATTTTCTGGGCACAGAAGCGCTGTGAACAGTGGCTACAATTGCTTAAAAAAATTTCAGCGTGTGAAATACCATGTGTGGCGTGTGAGCGTGGGAACACGTCGAATTGCGTGTGTCACACTCTCAAAGTGTGAGACTTGAGAGCCCTGTCCTTCTATATTAATTGCTAACACAGAACATATTTAGGTCATTTAGGTTTATTGTTTTGAAAATGCCATATTTGCAGAAAACACTATTAATTTGTATTAATTTATTAGTTTCACTTTTAGTTTGATGCTCTGAGTCATGCCTGTCTTTGTCAGAGTGCTGTCACAACACAATCGGCGTACATCCCGCTAATGAAACTACTGCGCAAGGTTTGTCAAGTTGCTATGTACAGTTTTCGATCATGTTTTTGTTTATTTATGGAGAATTGTCATGTGGAATATAGGTTATTATTGTTAACCAGAAGGAGGGTTCGAATACATGCATGGATGACGTCTAAAACCTCTTCAGGCAAGGGACAACATTATAACATGATAGCAAGTTTTTCAAAAATCTATTTTGCATAATACCCCCCAGAATTCAAATGGTGTTGTAGATGGTGTGGCCTTGACCTTAAAGGAAAATTAATGTTTTTTTACAATCTGAGCCTTCTTTCGGCAATAAAACAAGTAGTTTTACTCACCCATAGCAGTTTGGTGTCAATTGGAGCAGTATCGTAGAACTTATGTTGAGCCGTTCTGTTCTACTAATGATCCCGTATCCGTTAGCGTGAGTGCTCGGGGCACTGATTTGCAGTCTCCAAATAACACAAACTTTAGCACTTTTCAAATCACAGAAGATCGCTGTGTCAGCGTAGACTTTTAGTGGATTCCAAAACGGCCTGAAACCCGAAATCGCAACAGAAAAGTAAAGTTCAGAGCGGTGTTAGCTTCTTTCGGACTAGCGGTGTTTACAAAACAGCTGAGTTCACGCATGCGCACTGTCCTCTCTGATGACGTCATCAAATGAAACTATAGCTGGATATCGGGTTTCAGGCCGTTTTGGAATCTACTAAAAGTCTACCCTGACACAGCGATCTTCTGTGATTTGAAAAGTGCTAAAGTTTGTGTTATTTGGACACCGCAAATCAGTGCCCCGAGCACTCACGCTAACGGATACGGGATCATTAGTAGAACAGAACGGCTCAACATAAGTTCTGCGATACTGCTCCAATTGACACCAAACTGCTATGGGTGAGTAAAACTACTTGTTTTATTGCCGAAAGAAGGCTCAGATTGTAAAAAAAAACACGTTAATTTTCCTTTAAAGGGATAGTGCATTTTTTAATGTTAATCTGTATGGGTTTCCTTCTAAAAGTTCCGTGTGTTGACACCGGCTTACCTATGACAGTCTCAGCTGATCCCGGTTCAGCTCGCTTTCTGGAACCCACGTAAGTAGGTCCGGTAACTTCCCTGGAACATGAAATAAAGCTTGTTTTTCTTCTCAAAACAAAACATTTGTCTGAAAGGTGATATATTTGCGTCCCAAACAGTTGTCAACGAAACATCCAGCAGCGTATTTCGCATTCGCGTATTGTCTCTCTCCACTCGTATCACTACGCCCATGTTAACTCTATCAGCCTGAAGGTGAACAGGCTGATAGAGTTAAAGGTCCCATGACATGGTACTTCTTGATGCTTTTATATGGCTCCTTAATGGTTCCCTAATACTGTAAATGAATCCTTCTTCAAAATCAACACTCAGTGCATGAGAAAGACACATGTACACAGTCAGAGTCAGAATCTCTCTCTGAACGACTCATTCTGGGCCTTGTTGCTTGAATGCAAATGAGAAGGACACAGATAGGTTAGAGGAGTGGGTGGGGGGGGATGGGGGGGCAAATGCGCCGCTGGTTCCTTGTTACTGTGTGCTGTCTCCCACTTCAGCGTTTTAAGCGCGGAGGAAGAAAGGAGAGGAATTTCAATGAAAAAAAACACATTTTCACAGAAAATAAAATCAAACCACTGCTGTTTCAGAGGTCGAGAGGGTCGGGTAAAGGACTTCCGAGCCTAGAAACACTCAGGCAAATAAAAAAACGCATTTCGCATTGCGTAGCTCCTTCGCAGTCCAAACTCTCTGGGCGTGATTTCCAGAGACAGGGGGTGGACATCCAGACGGTGGTGGAACTGCATTTGCATTTCTTTTTTCGATGTGACATAACATAGTTGCCTAGTTCAGAATCGCCCGTTTGAGCTGTGTTTTCTTCTAACGCAGAAAAGGATCGCAAATGCTCAGTTTAGACATTTCGCAACTTTTAGACATGGGGGGGGGGGGGCCCTAAACAGGGTAGGGGAGCTCACATTAACATTCAAAAACCTCAGAAAGTGAAAGTTTACAAGTGAACAGGCTGATAGAGTTAACATGGGCGTAGTGATACGAGTGGAGAGAGACAATACGCGAATGCGAAATACGCTGCTGGATGTTTCGTGGACAACTGTTTGGGACGCAAATATATCACCTTTCTAACAAATGTTTTGTTTTGAGAAGAAAAACAAGCTTTATTTCATGTTCCAGGGAAGTTACCGGACCTACTTACGTGGGCTCCAGAAAGCGAGCCGAACCGGGATCAGCTGAGAGTGTCAGAGGTAAACCGGTGTCAACACACAGAACTTTTAGAAGGAAACCCATACCCAACATTTAAAAAAAAAAACGCACTATCCCTTTAAGACTAAACTCTGTGACCTTTTTGTTGTATTTGCTTGTATTGACTTAAAACCCTAAAAGTCCATTGTCCTTATCAGGTTGAACTTCCTCCTCTCAGTGGTCCCCTGTGTCCTCTGTGTGTGGACGTTAGAGGCCTGTTCGCTTTCAGAGCCTCAGTATCTCAGAGGACTTATCTGTGATCCTGCTACTGTCCTGGAGAAGAGCAGGTCCTGACTCACCCCACGGCAACTCGGCTCGACTGGCTGAAATCGCCATGGCATTCACACACATTTACACAAACACAGGCAAGGTGCAGGGCCCAAGGACACAAGGGCAGTCATTCGCTAAAAAATCTTTTCTTTGCTGGTATCTAAGTGATACTTTGGGATCCACTGGCCCAGTGTGTGTGAGGATCTGACTTTTTTAAAGGTCCCATGGCATGAAATTTTCACTTTCTGAGGTTTTTGAACGTTCATGTGAGCTCCCCTACCCTGTTTAGCCCCCCCCATCCCCATGGTTAAAAGTTGCGAAATGTCTAAACTGAGCATTTGCGATCCTTTTCTGCGTTACAAAAAATCAGAGCTCAAACGGGCGATTTTGAACAAGGCACCTTATTGACGTCAGATCGAAAAAAGAAATGCAAATGCAGTTCCACCCCCGTCTGTCTGTACTCAGCGTCTCTGTAAATCACGCCCAGAGAGTTTGGACTGCGAATGCGCTAGGCAATGCGAAATGCGTTTTTTTATTTGCCTGGAGGCACGTCCGAGTGTTTCTAGGCTCGGAAGTCCTTTATCTGAGCCTCTGGACCTTTGAACAGCAGTGGTTTAATTTTATTTTCTGTGGAAATGTGTTTATTTTTCAATGGAACGCTTCAAATCTCTCCCCCCGTGCAAAAACAAGGAAATGGATCAGCTGAGCGCTCAGAGCGGAGAGTTTGGCCACGCCCCCACCCTCTACTATAGGCCATCTCTGTCCTCCTCATTTGCATTCAAGCAACAACGCCCATAATGGCCTGTTCAGAGAAAGAAAAAATACTCTTTCTCATCTTATCTCTGTTTCTCATGCACTGAGTGTTGATTTTGAAGAAGGATTCATTTACAGTATTAGGGAACCATTAAGGAGCCATATAAAAGCATCAAGAAGTACCATGTCATGGGATCTTTAACAACTATTTCACTCAGTTTAACTCTGCAGATTGACTTAGTTTCTCCAGTTGTCAGAACACTCCCCACACTATGATGACATTATAGATCATTACAAAGCTCATATAGCTGCTTGAGTAATAAGGCAGCTACTTAAATAGATTTTCTTTTGAGTAGTAGCAAGAAGTAACAAGTAAGTAGCCGTTTTGTCAATGCCAGATCATAGCTGATGTCAGACGTTTGGTAAGCCTGAGCCTGGGAATATGAGGTGTCACGGTGCAGTGGCTCTAGTTGTTTTGTCCTTAGGCAAGACACTTCACTCGCAATGCTTAGTATGAATGTGTGTATGAATGTTTGGGCTGACAGAATCCACTGATCCAAACGTCGGCGGTGCAAATCCCATTATCTGATTGTGCAATTCCAGCTCCCACAAATAAATGCTGCTGTTGTGTCCTTGGGCAAGACACTTAACCTCCTCTCAGCCCCCTCTCTCCTAGTGTCTGTGTACACTGGGATATAAATGTGTGTGTGTGAGTGGTTACCTCACGTAAAGTGGTTTGAAGGTGGAAAAGGGATATACAGTAATCCCTCGCTCTATCGTGGTTCACTCTTCGCGGCCTCGCTGTTTCATGGATTTTTATTTATTTTTTTATTTTTTTTAATAGTTTACCTTTTTTTTTTTATAGTGTAACATTGTGTTCTGCGTCCTGATTGGCTAAGAGACTGTAGACCTTTGCCGATTGATAGATGGGGGACGCAGGGGACCTGGACCAGACTGGAGCTAGACCAGAACCAGACCAGGACTAGACCGAGACTAGACCAGGACTAAAAGTGGACTAAACCATGTCTAGACCAGAACTAAACCAGGTCTAGACCAGAACTAAACCAGGTCTAAACCTGGACTGGTCCTGGACTAAACCAGGACTAGACCAGGTCTAAACCAGGATTAAATCACTCCGTGCGGCTCTTTGCTGGTTTCGTGCGGCTCTTGCGTTCATTTGTGCGTGTTCGGTTTGTGGCTCGGGCTGCGAGGACGCGGTCCTGAGGGGGAGGCATGGTCCGGGCGCAGCGGTTCGATCTCGTGCTCGCAGCCCCGGCCTTGCGCCGGTCGTGCTGCTCTGTCACGGATTTGACCACGCGCACTTCTCCAAGGGGTTGGTGCGCGTCGCGTCCCGGGACGTGGCAGTGCCGTTGGATGAGCCGCTCCCCTCGCGCGTCCGGCGGGGCTCCCAGCGGAGCCCCCACACTTCACTATTAATACATTTTGTTGAAAATCTACGAAAGTTTGAGTGTTTAAACGAGAGAGAAATGTGAGAAAACCTTAATTCCAGTGTTTAAGGCATTTACAGCCTTAAAACATGTATAATAATTGTAAAATATAAAGTTGTCCTACTTCGCGGATTTCACTCATTACGGGTTATTTCTGGAACCTAACCCCCGCGATAAACGAGGGACCACTGTATACAAATGTGACTGTTTTACCATTTACCACTGTGGTGTGTGGGTGAGTGACTGTTGGTGGAGGGGCTGATAGTGCAGATTGGCAGCCTTGCTTCCATCAGTCTGTCCCAGGGCAGCTGTGGCTACTGTAGGTGCAACGTTTGAGTGCCTTGGAAGGTATTAAATAAAACCAGTGTGTTATTATTAATAGATATAATGAAATAAACAAAATAATCCAAGCTACAAATGGGTGTATTTGTTTGTGTGCATTCATATTTTTAACCATTAAACTATACGTTAAAATTTGGACTTGTCAGCTTTTACTTTACATTACACTCTCGTCACTCTACCACAATTCTGTTTTGGTTTTAGTTCAAAATCACCTTTTCCCAGTACCTTTTAATCACCTCTAGAAAGTACTTAATTTCCCTCCTCATCGGGAGCAAAACAATGTATTTCTTTCATATCTCCTGAACCCATGTGCACAGCATTACATCGCCCTCAAATGTGAGCGATATCATGGTTTGGCTCCGTCTCCGTGGCGCTGTTTGGGCTCCTGTGTTTCCATAGAATCGTTGATGTCATGATTCGGACGTGATGCTAGCCTCGCTGATGTTGATGTTAACGGACATGCTGCTGATGCCTGTTCACACACGGAGTTGAACGTGCACAAACAGGGCCTGAGGCAAAGAGCTGGACCAATGCCACAGCAGGAGGTCACTTTGTAGAAGAAAATGGGATTGAAAACATGCACTAAACTTACAGGAGAATTAATGTTTTTTACAATGTGAGCCTTATTTAAGTAATAAAACAAGTTGTTTTACTCACCCATAGCACTTTGGTGTCATATGGAGCACTTCCAGAGATGTCTTGGATTAGCGATTAGCGTTCTCAGGGCATAGAGCATGTAATATATGCCCCGAGCGGTCTCCAAATAACACAAACTTTAGCACTTTTCAAATCATAGAAGCTCAATGTCTTAGTCTACGCCTTCGTTTGAGTCAAAAGTGGCCTGTAATCCGAGATTTATCCATAGTTTCGAGTAGATGAGGAGGCCAGTGCGCATGTGCGGAGTCACAGTTTATTTCACTCTCAGCTCTCGGGACCCAAACATGAAACGCAAAGCTGTAGATTATGGATAAATCTCGGATTACAGGCCACTTTTGACTCAAACGAAAGCATAGACTAAGACATTGAGCTTCTATGATTTGAAAAGTGCTAAAGTTTGTGTTATTTGGAGACCGCTCGGGGCATATATAATATGCTCTATGCCCCGAGAACGCTAATCGCTAATCTAAAACATCTCTGGAAGTGCTCCATATGACACCAAAGTGCTATGGGTGAGTAAAACTACTTGTTTTATTACCAAAATAAGGCTCAGATTGTAAAAAAAACATTAATTCTCCTTTAAAAACATTATTTATGCAACACCAAGAATATATGAATGTTTTTCCTCGTGTATTATTGTCCATACTTACGCAATAAACATGCCTAGCTGAGCGAAAGTAATCCATAGATGTAAACTTATTTCAACAATCTTTTATAACTGGACAAGGGGGCCACAATACAAGAACAAAACACAATACAGCCATTTTTCACATCAGTGCTTTTCAATAGTACCTCACAGCGTAAATATTACATTTAATATTACATTTTCTGATTTATGTTGTAATGTTGTTTCCTCATCACAAACACATTCACACGTTTAAGACACAAACTCTGCATATTTAGGCTGAGTTCTTCTCTCACATGCAGAAAACAGCCTGTTCTACCCTGTTTTAAACTGCATACACCTTCACTAGAATTATTTGGATGATTTGAGCCAAAGGAATTGCTATTCTCTTCTGAACAGAGCATGCTGAGCTTTGGAGGTGTAGATAGACTAAAAATAAAGGATTACTCAAACATGTGGGAATGAAACAAAGCACAACTCTGGGTTTGGTTTTCATGAGGTAACAGCATTAGAACAAGGCAAAAAGCTCAAAAGTGCAAATTTTGCAGAGAAACTTTAATATATATTTACTTTGCTTAGTTTTTACATGGTCTGAAGTCCATTTAGTCTATTTATGGATGCCGGTCTGTTCTTTTGCACAGCCTTTTGTTTGGTTACATGTTGCCATGCCAACTCACTTGAACTGATAATTCCTTTGCAAATAAATTCCTCTCAAATTATCTTTGCAACATAGTGTGTCTCCCTTCTGTGTTTGGGCATATTCTAATCTCATTGGATTTTTATGGTCTTAAGGGAATAGTTATCACATTTTGCACCATATTGTGTAAGAGAATGTGTGATTATTATATTATTGATACTTGATACTTACACGGGTGTTTTCTACAGGTATTTCTATGGTGGAATGTTTCTGTAGTTACTCTGGTGACACAATGCACACATTAGCACTATGAAACAGTCTCTGAAAAGTCAAGAAAAAGTACAAAATGCATTTAAACAGCACAATTTCAGGAGCCTGTGATAATTACAAGTGTGCAGGAGCTTGATTTTCAGCAGAAAGTAAGAGTGACTAACTGAAAAACTGTTGCCTAATGTAGCTAGCTTCTGACTGTAATGTGATGTGAGAGGAACTTGTTTAAACAGCACAAATCCCCTCACCTAGTAGCTCCAGCTAAATCAGTTCTTTGTGGTTACGCAAGTTAAGACTTTAATTTGAGCTTTGTCTTAAAGGGATATGCCACCCCCAGGTCAAACTTGGGCATCTCCCCACAGTCCAGAGACTAAAATAAGCATTTTTCTGGTGACGCAGCCATTGTCCAGGTCTGTCAGCACTGACCACCGCGGTATCTGCAGCTACTCCGCGTTAGACTGGAGTCTAACGTCGCCAGAGAAAGATTTCGGCCAAAAGGAATTAATTTGCTCGATGCTTTTCCCAATTACTTTCTGTGTAGTGCGCATTCATATCGAGTGCAAATAAATGTGCAAATCAACAGGGAGAGCTTGACTTGGTCATTTTGGGTGGGAACTATTTTTCAGTGCGGAAAAAGACAGACGAAGCACACACCACGCTGACAGGGGAATCCCTGTTAGCACCAGGAAGGGAGTTCCCCTGTTACGCAGCGTGGTGTGTGCTTCGGCTCTGTTTTTCCGCACTGAAAAATAGTTCCCACCCAAAATGACCAAGTCAAGCTCTCCGTGTTGATTTGCACATTTATTTGCACTCGATATGAATGCGCACTACACAGAAAGTAATTGGGAAATGCATCGAGCAAATTAATTCCTTTTGGCCGAAATCTTTCTCTGGCGACGTTAGACTCCAGTCTAACGCGGAGTAGCTGCAGATACCGTGTTAACTGCGCATGGGACAAAAAAAGAAATGGGACAGCAGTTGTTACGCCGGATGTGATGCACATGCCCTTCAAACCAGGCTCCGAACTGTGCACTCTGGGAATTGGGACACGCTCATTTTAAAGGAAACAATCAAACAGTGTTTTCAGCTTCTATTCAAATACCCATTGTCCATGTCCATTGGCTTGTGTCTGTCTGAGAAAGGTGGCAGTGTTTCCACTGGTGGCACTCTTTTTACTGCTTTGCTTGGAAAGTTCCACGACATGACTTTATTTATCTGGCATGTATTAATAATGGTGTTTTTATTACTCAGAGTTACATGCATTCTTACTCTGAGTGGGTTTACCTCTCCAGGGATCTGACCAGTACCTTGGCCTGGTGGTATTATATGTTTGATTAGATAGATACACATTTAATATAGTACTGCAGAACGTTCCAGGTGAAGTAATAACATCTCCATGGAAACAAGCAAATGGTGGACCCTCCTCCAAAAAGTTACAGAGTACTCATTCATGGTTCCATGATATGCTAAATTACCCATATGAGGCTTTAAAGGAAAAGTAACGTTTTTTTTTTTACAATCTGAGCCTTCTTTCGACAATAAAACAAGTAGTTTTACTCACCCATAGCAGTTTGGTGTCAATTGGAGCAGTATCGCAGAACTTATGTTGAGCCGTTCTGTTCTACTAATGATCCTGTATCCGTTAGCGTGAGTGCTCGGGGCACTGATTTGCGGTGTCCAAATAACACAAACTTTAGCACTTTTCAAATCACAGAAGATCGCTGTGTCAGGGTAGACTTTTAGTAGATTCCAAAACGGCCTGAAACCCGATATCGCAACAGAAAAGTAAAGTTCAGAGCGGTGTTAGCTTCTTTCGGACTAGCGGTGTTTAAAAAACAGCTGAGTTCACGCATGCGCACTGTCCTCTCTGATGACGTCATCAAATGAAACTAGAAAGAAGAAAGAAAGCTATGCCTTTATTAGTCCCACAGTGGGGAAATTCCATTTCTGCATTTAACCCATCCTGTTATCAGGAGCAGTGAGCAGCACGTTACTGGGACCATCTCCATGATCTTCTTGCTTCGGCTTGGTCAGGACCTCAGCTGGAGGATTTACCTATGCTGCATGTTTTGGGTTGGTGGGGGAAACCGGAGTGCCCGGAGGAAACCCACCCAGACACGGGGAGAACATGCAAACTCCACACAGAAAGGCCCAGGCGACCCGGGGATCGAACCCAGACCATGCATGCAAACTCCACACAGAACACACATGGAAAGGTCTGGGCGACCCGGGCATCGAACCCGGAACCTTCTTGCTGTGAAGCATGAGCGCTAACCACTCAGCCACCGTGCCGCATATCGGGTACTTACCTGGCAGGGGCGATACCATGATCACTAAGGTGGTTCACCCAGGGCGAGGCTCGTCCATTGCACTCGGGATGTCTGCTGACCCCTGTGAATTCCCCAAATGTGGGAATCTCAACTGCATAATTTCTGCATATCGGGTTTCAGGCCGTTTTGGAATCCACTAAAAGTCTACCCTGACACAGCGATCTTCTGTGATTTGAAAAGTGCTAAAGTTTGTGTTATTTGGACACCGCAAAGTAATGCCCCGAGCACTCACGCTAACGGATACGGGATCATTAGTAGAACAGAACGGCTCAACATAAGTTCTGCGATACTGCTCCAATTGACACCAAACTGCTATGGGTGAGTAAAACTACTTGTTTTATTGCCGAAAGAAGGCTCAGATTGTAAAAAAACGTTAATTTTCCTTTAATCTTGTTAGAATGATTCCACATAGGAATTGTCCATGGGCACATTTCCAGCTCCATCATCTCTGGCGTCAACTGACTTTACATTGAAAAAACATCACTCCTTTCTCTGTAACTATACTGCAGTGAGCCTTGTCATTTTGGTCTGGTTTAAAATGTCCGTCAGGGCTGGACTGGGACAAAAAAATGGCCCTGGCATTTTTGGCTTAGACCGGCCCCTCATAATTAGCAGAGCACAACGGACTAATTTATTTATGTGTTCGCCGAAGCAAAGTATTTTACTATTGTTACGTCTTGGCCGAGGGGAAACCAGGGCACAACAGTTAAAGGAAAAATCCCCCAAACCACCAGCAAACTCGCAGTAACTACACATTCAACGGTTTATTTAAAATGCATCTTGCACACACACACACACACACAAAACTTTTCTCATTGAATGTACACGATTCACGTAGGTCACCTGTGAATTTCACCTAAAAGTCCTGGTATTATCCTAACATTCCTACCTGCTTACCTGCTGTGCCGGTGCTACACTTCGCTGGTCACTCTCTCCCTTGGGTTCCCTTGGGTTCCCTCGGGTTCCCTCGGGTTCCCTGTCCACAGTCTCTGGCTGCTCCTCTCCCTGTCCACCTTTAACCTGGCCTGCAGAGGACCTGGAGGCTCCAGCCCCTCCAGAGAATATGTCTGTTATTTTAGAACATTTTGCAGCATCTATAGCGAGATTTTTTAATCTTTTAGCCCACAAGTTCTCAGCACCCCCTTTCTCCTTACCTGGTCAGCCAAATGATATCTCTCTGTATTTGCTATACAGCAAGATACCATTTGGACACCCTCGCTCCACCCTCGCTCCCCCGGTTAACAACGGACTCCGCGATTCTGATTCGTTCAAAGATGGTGACGTCAGTGCACCCGCCTTTGCCCGCAACGTCCCTTCCATTCAGCTGTAAAATTGGTCTTAAATGACCTAAAACACATTGATTCCTTAAAACCACAGCAGCTGACAGCTCTAGAGGCCTTTCTTTTCAAAAAAGATGTTTTTGCATTGCTTCCTACCGGCTTGGTTCACGTCGCTGTCCGTTAACTGTTCTCTGATTGGTTCACTTAGCTGTCTGTCTAAGCGCAACAGCAGCGCATTCTGGACCAAGCGTTACCAGACTCGCCGCTGGTACAGCGATGAGTCATGGATTCTTCCAGGCAAACCTTTCTCCATGTTTCCACACTCAACAATGAAACTGGCGGGGATCAGCACAGAGAAAGGGGCGGGACCGCTCTCGTAAGCTACTATATCCTGGTTGGTTTAGTCCACTGTCTGTATTGAAGATGGACCAATGGGCCGCCTCCTCTAAATTGTGGGCTGGTCTCTAAGTTCGGCATCGGCCCCTAGGAGTGTCGGCCCACTGGGAAAATGCGCGGTTTGCCTGATTACCAGTCCAGGCCTGGTGTTCATATTAACCTGCTCTACATGATCGTGGTGTATTTATTTAGCTATTTTGTCTGTAAATAAATTCCTATTCCTAAAAATGAACTGACTCCAAATGAGTTCCTATGACTTCTGGCCTCTGTGAGCTTCATTTGACTGGAGTCGAACACTGTTTGTTGTCTTTAGTTTTCATCTGTGTATGTTTGAATCGGTTTCAAATGAATGTTGGTTTAAAGGTGGAAAAAAGTGCAATGCTGTTTTACATTAACACAATTTGTGCCTACAAAAACATCTTACTTAAACTATACAATTTTGAGCTTGTTAGGGGGTATGTTTCTGAAGATTGCCAAAATTGTTGTCTACTTTTAGATTTCCAGATCCACAAATATACTTCATTTTTAATTTAGCGTCACTCAAAGCTAATTTTTATGCTTACAGTCTGTATCTAAGCCAGGTTTGTGTGTGGGAACAGTTTTTGTGGATATGAAGGGGCCAGGCCAGTACCCCTCCCCAACACACAGGGGTAACAGTATAATCAAGCTGAATTAAAGGGACCGCAAAGGGCTGTGGTTTGGCCCCAGTCTCTTTACAGCTGGATAATTAGCACCATAATTATAAACAAGTAGTTTCCTAATTACCATTCTTCAACGTCATAAGCAGTTTTATCAAATACTGAACCAAACCCAGACTGAATGGGTACGAACAACAGCTGACAAGAAGAAAGAGTTGAATATAAAAGAGTTATGAAGGAGAGTTTGTTTCAACGTAATATTCGTAATAATGAGGTACACTTTAAAGGGATATGCCACCCCCAGGTCAAATTTGGGCATCTCCCCACAGTCCAGAGACTAAAATAAGTGGTGGAAAGCGTTTTCCTGCTCACCCAGCCATTGTCCGAGTCTGTCAGCACTGATCACCGCGGTATCTGCAGCTCCTCCGCCTTAGACTGGAGTCTAACGTCGCCAGAGAAAGATTTCGGCCAAAAGGAATTAATTTGCTCGATGCGTTTCCCAATTACTTTCTGTGTAGTGCGCATTCATATCGAGTGCAAATAAATGTGAAAATCAACAGGGAGAGCTTGACTTGGTCATTTTGGGTGGGAACTATTTTCCAATGCGGAAGAATACAGTCGAATCACGCACCACGTTGTGCAACAGGGGAACTCCCTTCCCGGTGCGTAACTGGGATTCCCCTGGCAGCGTGCTGCGTGATTCGACTGTATTCTTCCGCACTGGAAAATAGTTCCCACCCAAAATGACCAAGGCAAGCTCTCCGTGTTGATTTGCACATTTATTTGCACTCGATATGAATGCGCACTACACACAAAGTAATTGGGAAACGCATCGAGCAAATTAATTCCTTTTGGCCGAAATCTTTCTCTGGCGACGTTAGACTCCAGTCTAACGCGGAGGAGCAGCAGATACCGCGGCGGTCAGTGGCGACAGACTCGGACAATGGCTGGGTGAGCAGGAAAACGCTTTCCACCACTTATTTTAGTCTCTGGACTGTGGGGAGATGCCCAAAATTGACCTGGGGGTGGCATATCCCTTTAAGCCTCATTTCCATAGGTCCAGTACGGGACGGAACAGCGCAGACCCTGAGTGTTTCCATTGGTACAGCATTCCATACTGCTGCCATTTAGGGGTCCAAAGTGGACCGCTGGAGGTACTACCTTCCGTAGAGGTCTGGAGCGGCTGGAACCTGAAACCAGCTTGCAGGGGGCAGTATTAGTCACACCCCCTCACAGTCACTGGATAATCAGCGGCAGCACACCAATTTTTAAAAATGTATTTAGTTAAGTTATGAGACAGGGCCAGGCATTGGCATTGTACCAGGTTGTAGCACTAGAGCTCATTTCAACCTGTAGCCCCTGGTGCACGTGTGGAAACACGTAAATAGTGTGAACTTTGTAACTGTTATTTAACAACAGCGCAGATGCACTTATTGGCAAAACAGAAGACCTGAAGAAAATGCCAAACTGATAACATTAACCAGCATCCTGCTCGGTCCCAAATGTGTTAGATGCAGCCAAATGAGAATGTATAAAGTTATCTATAATCCTCCACCTCTGTCCAGGAAACCACGCAGTAAAAAAGTATACTTATTTATCAAAACAAGAGCATGTGCTCCGCAGTGTGTACGAAGAAAACAAAAGTGAAACTTTAGCACATTTTGGTTCATGTGAGGGTCAGCTGTGCACTCTGGTTCGTTTGCATGTGCATTGTTTTGTTTTTTTTTAGTTATATTTGAACATTGGTCAGTATTGATGCTCCTTTAGTTTAGCACCTGCAGACTCATGCAGGTTTACGTCATACCCTTAGGTGTGTTTTATACACAATGCATTGTGGCCATTTACATGTAACAAAGGAGAAAAAACAACACAAGGAACTGAGAAACAGTGAGTATTTATGCAGAATATAGTGTCATTTGCTTGTTTTTATGGAAATGGATCAGTTAAACGTGGAAGGTTTCAAGCAAAGGAATATCATCTTCCAGCAGACAGATGTGGGACCCTCCATCAGAAAAGTTACATATTGCACCTTTAAAGGTCCCATGGCATGAAATTTTCACTTTCTGAGGTTTTTGAACGTTAATGTGAGCTCCCCTACCCTGTTTAGGTTAAAAGTTGCGAAATGTCTAAACTGAGCATTTGCGATCCTTTTCTGCGTTACAAAAAATCGGAGCTCAAACGGGCGAGTTTGAACAAGGCACCTTATTGACGTCAGATCGAAAAAAGAAATGCAAATGCAGTTCCACCCCCGTCTGTCTGTACTCAGCGTCTCTGTAAATCACGCCCAGAGAGTTTGGACTGCGAATGCGCTAGGCAATGCGAAATGCGTTTTTTTATTTGCCTGGAGGCACGTCCGAGTGTTTCTAGGCTCGGAAGTCCTTTATCTGAGCCTCTGGACCTTTGAACAGCAGTGGTTTAATTTTATTTTCTGTGGAAATGTGTTTATTTTTCAATGGAACGCTTCAAATCTCTCCCCCCGTGCAAAAACAAGGAAATGGATCAGAGCGCGCTCAGAGCGAGAGCGGAGCGTTTGGCCACGCCCACACCCTCTACTATTGGCCAGCTCTTTTCTCCTCATTTGCATTCAAGCAACAACGCCCATTATGGAGTGTTCAGAGTGAGAAAAATTACTCTTTCTCATCTTATCTCTGTTTCTCATGCACTGAGTGTTGATTTTGAAGAAGGATTCATTTACAGTATTAGGGACCCATTAAGGAGCCATATAAAAGCATCAAGAAGTACCATGTCATGGGATCTTTAATAAAGGTCCCTAAAATGAACTATTGCACCCTTTACGGTCTAATTATCACTCCAATTATCAGATGGCTTATCAGCATCTGAGACAAGACAAGACACTTCATTCACTGTTTAATCCAATCATGGGACGGCCATCTGGCATATAAATCGAGTGAATAAAGTGAGACAGTAAAAAAAAAAGTTTTAAAACCCTATTTAGAGGCTCTGTTGTTTTAGCTTTTACATTTTTTCTTGACCTTTATGCATTGCTTGTGGGTCAGTGCACACATTTGAATGAATCATGTTACATGTTCATAGTGGCTGATGAAGTGCTGAGTCTTATTTCTGCTGCCCTTTCAATGACTTAGTGAAAGTGTGATCTGACAAAGAGACCACAAGAAAAAAGTCTGTGGATTAAATACATGTTTTGACTTTTGAAAGATGTCGCTTATGTCATTGGTTTTATTTCAACAAACGAGCTGCTGATGAAGTGACAATGACTTCAAGGAAACTGGTAACACTGAAATAAGAAGGTGGTTTTGTTTGGAATGAATAGGGCTTTGGGATTATTTGAGTCATTGCAATTGCATTATTTTTAAACAACAATCTTTGCAGTGACATCATGCTGGGGGTGTTCATGTATATCTACGATGAAATGGATTCAAAGAGCACATTTTCAGGAGCCTGTGATCAGTATGAGCGTTCATGGTTCTGTTTAGGTTTGATTTTCAACAAGAAGGTGAAAGTGGCTAGCTGAAAAATTGTTCACTTGTTGAGTTTCAGACAGAACACAGCCTCCTGTTTGCATAGCATGACCTCAGATGCAAAATATCAATAGATTTTCATAGAGATTAACATGTTTTGCTATTTTCATGTATGCCTGGGGGTGAGGTGGGGAGGGGTTATTTGTTTTCGCCTTTTAATTTCAATTATTTTAAGGGGAGGGTCACTCATAAGCCTTTGCTGCACTGTTCTGTTATTTTCGATTAAAGTTTATTTTGAGTGAAATCGGCCAAAGTATGCACGGATTATCACTTGTCGAAATTTGATGGCGAGCTGCAAAAACAAACCGGAAATTTGAGGCGTTTGGTGCGAAGCCGAAGCCGAAGCACACACCGCGCTGCGTAACAGGGGAACTCCCTTCCTGGTGCGTAACAGGGATTCCCCTGTCAGCGTGGTGTGTGCTTCGGTTGTGTTTTTCCGCACTGAAAAATAGTTCCCACTCAAAATGACCAAGTCAAGCTCTCCGTGTTGATTTGCACATTTATTTGCACTCGATATGAATGCGCACTACACAGAAAGTAATTGGGAAAAGCATCGAGCAAATTAATTCCTTTTGGCCGAAATCTTTCTCTGGTGCCATTAGACTCCAGTCTAACGCGGAGTAGCTGCAGATACCGCAGCGGTCAGTGCTGACAGACTCGGACAATGGCTGCGTCTCCAGAAAAACGCTTTCCACCACTTATTTTAGTCTCTGGACTGTGGGGAGATGCCCAAATTTGACCTGGGGGTGGCATATCCCTTTAAGAACGCTTTTAATAACTTTTAATGTCCCACTTGTCGAGATGATACAGCACGATTCTGATGAGTCTGGGTCAAAAACCCTAGGACGAGTTCGTTAAAATACGAGGACAGGAAAATTTGCCATCTGCGCCGGGTCATGTGTTCGGTCCAATATGGCTGACTTCCTGTTGGTCGCCTAGCAATGGTGTAATATACTTTTTTGTTCCTATTCCCATGATGCATCTGTGTACCCAATTTGGTTTAGCTACGGCAAAGTTTTTGCCAGGCGTCCCATTGGCGAGGACAGATGTTTGGCCTGTTGCCATGGCAACACGGGTATAGCCATGGGCGCAATGTATTTTGATTTTCCAGGTGGCGCTGTCAAGCCATTTTTTAAAGATTTCTTAATACAGATTATTTGTAAATTCCTTTTTTGGCATTCTTGAATTTTGTGTAAAAAGTTTTCGTCAGTGGGAAGTACCCGAAACCTGAAAAAAGGGGCGCGGAAAATAAGAAGAAGAAGAAGAAAAACCAGAACAATAACAGTAGGCCCTACGCTTTAGCGCTCAGGCCTAATAATCAATAAATTAATTATTAATTTTGTTAAAGGAAAAGTAACGTTTTTTTTACAATTTGAGCCTTATTTCGGTAATAAAACAAGTTGTTTTACTCACCCATAGCACTTTGGTGTCATATGGAGCATTTCCAGAGATGTTTTAGATTAGCGTTAGGCTAGCGCGACTTCTAGCCATAGCTCGGGGCATATAATATATTCCCCAAGCATGTAATATGCCCCGTGTGGGCACCAAATAACACAAACTTTAGCACTTTTCAAATCATAGAAGCCCGATGTCTTAATCTACGATTTCGTTTGAGTCAAAAGTGGCCTGTAATCCGAGATTTAGCCATAGTTTACAGTTTTGCGTTTCATGTTAGGGTCCCGGGAGCTGAGAGCACAGTCTGCACATGCGCACTGGCGTCCTCATCTACTCGAAACTATGGATAAATCTCGGATTACAGGGAACTTTTGCTTCTAACAAAATCGTCAATTAAGACATCGGGCTTCTATGATTTGTAAAGTGCTAAAGTTTGTGTTATTTGGAGACCGCAAAGTAATGCCCCGAGCACTCAAGTTAACGGATACGCTACAACATAACTTCTACGAAACTGTTCAAAATGACACCAAACTGCTATGGGTGAGTAAAACTACTTGTTTTATTGCCGAAAGAAGGCTCAGATTGTAAAAAAAAATGTTAATTTTCCTTTAATTTGAGCCTTTTCCAACATGCTTCACTACTAGCATAATGGACCTATACTGGTAGTTTAATTTGTGTCCATGTAGAGCGATTGCAGCCTATGCATAAAGCTAAAGGTAAAATGAAAAAATAAATCAATAAGTTGGATTGATCTTAAAACTCCAGTCGACTTTCTCAAACGTTTGAAATGTCTGTGCTGTTTTGGCCCTGTGCAGTTATGACCTCATGTTCTTTTGAGTTTGTCGTATGTTTGGAAATGTCTCATCAAATCAACACTTCCTGGTTACAGTACAGGGAGAGAGAGAGAGAGAGAGCAGAGAAAGAGGGAGACAAAGAGAGAACAGATAGAGGGAGAGAGATGAAGAAAGAACGACTGAGAGGGAGCAGAGAAAGCAGAGAGGGGGAGCAGGCAGACGGAGGTACAGAGAGAGAGGGAGATCAGAGACAGAGAGAGAGCAGAGAGGGAGCGAGAGAGAAGAGAGAGAGCAGGAAACGCAGAGAGGTAAGGAGAGAAGGGAGCGGAGAGAGATAAAGAAGGGGGAGAGTGCAGAGAAAGAGCAGAGAGTGAGACCGAGTAGAAGAGGGAGAGAGAACAGCAGAGAGGAGAGAGAGGAGAGAGAGAGGAAAAGAGAAAGGGAGAGAGAGGGAGAGAGAGAAAAAAAAGAGAGAGAGCAGAAAAGAGAGAGATGAAGAGGGGGGAGAGAAGAGAAAGAGTAGAGTGAGGTAGAGTGGAAGAGGGAGAGAGAACAGAGAAGAAGCGATAGTGGAGAGAGGGAGAGAGTGCAGAGAGAGCAGAGAGAGGAAGAGAGGGAGAGAAAGCAGAGGAAAAAGGGAGAGAGAGGGCAGAGAGAGGGGAGAGAGAGAGAGAGCAGAGTAGAGAGAGATGTAGAGGGGGAGACAAGAGAAAGAGTAGAGAGTGAGGTAGAGTGGAAGAGGGAGAGAGAGAACAGAGAAGAAGGGATAGTGGAGAGGCAGACAGTGCAGAGAGAGCAGAGAGAGGAAGAGAAAGCAGAGGGAAAAAGGGAGAGAGGGCAAAGAGAGGGAAAGAGAGGGAGGGAGAGAGAGTAGCGTGAGAGAGGAGAGAAAGAGATGAAGAGCTAGGGTGGGGAGAGAGGAAGAGAGATAGACAAAGAGAGGAAGAGAAGGAGAGACAGCAGCAAAAGGGAGACAGGGCTGTTTATAGTTTTTATGTCCTCATTGGCTCTCCTCTCTGATCACTGAGACGAGCAAGAGAGGGGGAGAGACAGAGGCAAAGAGAGGTAGAGAGAAAGAGAGAGAGCTGTCTCCTCTGTGATCACTCAGACACTTTAGCCGTTGTGTGCTGGGCTCTGAGGCAGTGAAAGAAAACACATGTTCTCACTGTGAACACAACAGCAGTGACGTGCTTCAGACATGGCTCCATTTCATACTCACCTCATACAGTAACTGCTGACTCACTGCACACGGGAACTGCACTGCTCTGGGATTTTACATCATTTATCTGCTGGTCCTTAAAGGTCTTAGATTACGCAAAACTCGCTCGTGCTAGCTTTAAAGGGACAGTGTGTAATATTTTTACCCGTTAATTACTGAAATTGAAGATACCCATTCAAAAATACATTGTTTTCCAAGCCTTTTCACTTCCATCATGAAATCAAAGTATTCTTTTGGACTTAGATATAGTCACATAAAAGGGGGATCTTCCCCATGCAGAGGCAGCCATTTTGAATACGAGAGCCGCAGAAGGACATTTGGGCTCCGCCTTCGCCTTCGGCAAGGCTCGTGGTTTTGGGTAAACAACACAAGCATGCTGCCGGATCAGACGTTGTAATGGATCTAACACGTGTTTTGGACTAAATTGTTTTACTGGATTTTATTTGCTGGATCCTTACGGACAAATTGAGAGCAAGTTTATGGTGAAATACAGAGTTTGACATGTGCAAAGCATTCTAAGGTAAGCTAACCTCGTTTTGTGCTTTTCCGTATAAAAGCCCCATGTGCTCGGGGAGTGATTGTTGTGCAGGGAAATGAATTGCATAGTCAAAAAGAGGAGACTGTAAGGTTTCATTTGATGTGTAGAGTGTCATGGTACATGATCGGGAATGTGTGTTTTCATGAGAAAAAAAAAAAAAAAAAACGGGACAGCGTTTTATTTATACAGTAGCGGTGCACGGGTACGAGAGCTGTCCCTCGAGGTCTGCCGTAGCTAAAACAGAAAGTGCAATAGCACCATCCACCTATGCGCCACGAATCCTACACACTGGGGCTTTAAAGGGATAGTGCGTTGTTGTTTTTTATGTTAATCTGTATGGGTTTCCTTCTAAAAGTTCCGTGTGTGACACCGGCTTACCTCTGACAGTCTCAGCTGATCCCGGTTCAGCTCACTTTCTGGAGCCCACGTAAGTAGGTCCGGTAACTTCCCTGGAACATGAAATAAAGCTTGTTTTTCTTCTCAAAACAAAACAAACATAACAGCGTATTTCGCATTTGTGTATTGTCTCTCTCCACTCGTATCACTACGCCCACGTTAACTCTATCAGCCTGTTCACCTTCAGCGGATGTCTACGCCGAAGTTTACAAGTGAACAGGCTGATACAGGAACGTCAACAGAGATTTGGGGGCCCGGGGCATAGCCTTACACAGCCCCTCCTCTAATATGAATTAATAGGAAGAGGGTCAAATTTTTGGCCCCTAAGGCTACGTTTATACGGCGACGATCAATACAGAAGACGCAAAAGTGGCGTCTCGTCTTCGATTTTTTATCCGCGTTTAGACGAGCGTTCTCAACAGGAAATGTTTGTTTATACGAAGACGCAAAAGTGGACGCAAAAGCCAGCGAAGGCAGGCTGGACTGAAAAAAACAAAACAAAAAACATCACAACAGCGTCAAGTTACATTTCTAACCACGACTGTACCGGAAAAGAGAAAGGTAAAACTTCCAAATAAAATGTTCTAGTTGCGTTTTAAATGAGTTGTTAAGTTCCGCTCCAAACATTTCAGTGACTTGTACTTTTGTTGACATGTTTTTGAATATTGTACTGAAAATAGTGACATTACAGGAGGATTACAGTGAATTAGAAAATATAAAATCACATGGGGTTTTACATTTGAAGTGCCTCATGCGGAAGTCGCGTGTCTTGGCGTCTGTGTGGCTGTGAGAGTGTGAGAAAGACTTGTACGGGAAGAAGAGAAAACACCGTAGAGGTGTGTGGGTGCGATTTATACAATTGTTGAAATGACTCTTGTATTGCTGCATCTATGTGACGTAAACACGTACGCGACGTGAGCAGATCTGACCAGTTTTGCGTCTTGGGCAGTTTACATGGAAACGCTACAGCTTTTCCACTCTGGAGGTGGTTTCAGATTTTTGCGTTTTTAGGCCCCAAAAACACCGTCACCGTGTAAACGAAAGGCACTTCCGATAAAATATTTTGTCGTTTTTACCCGTAAGTGTTCTTGTGTAAACAGGCCCTAAAACCCTGGGGCCCGGGAAAACAGAGCCCTTTGTCCACCGTGTCTACTACCCTGCTTACTTTGAAGAAAACATTACAACGATACATGCAAGAATTGTGCAAATAACTGCCCAAAATGTGTTTAATATGATTTCTCAGGGAATTCTCCATTAACAAAAAGACTTAAAGGAAAAGTAACGTTTTTTACAATTTGAGCCTTATTTCGGTAATAAAACAAGTTGTTTTACTCACCCATAGCACTTTGGTGTCATATGGAGCACTTCCGGAGATGTTTTAGATTAGCGTTAGGCTAACGCCGTTAGCCTAGCGCGACTTATAGCCATAGCTCGGGGCATTCCCCGAGCATGTAATATGCCCCGTGCGGGCTCCAAATAACACAAACTTTAGCACTTTTCAAATCATAGAAGCTCGATGTCTTTAGTCTACGATTTCGTTTGGTCAAAAGTGGCCTGTAATCCGAGATTTAGCCATAGTTTCGAGTAGATGAGGCCAGTGCGCATGCGTGGAGTGTGCTCTCAGCTCCCGGGACCCAAACATGGAACACAAAGCTGTAAACTATGGATAAATCTCGGATTACAGGCCACTTTTGATTCAAACGAAATCGTAGACTAAAGACATCGAGCTTCTATGATTTGAAAAGTGCTAAAGTTTGTGTTATTTGGAGCCCGCACGGGGCATATTACATGGTCGGGGAATGCCCCGAGCTATGGCTATAAGTCGCACTAGGCTAACAGCGTTAGCCTAACGCTAATCTAAAACATCTCCGGAAATGCTCCATATGACACCAAAGTGATATGGGTGAGTAAAACAACTTGTTTTATTACCGAAATAAGGCTCAAATTGTAAAAAAAAAGGTTACTTTTCCTTTAACTTTTCTTTCCTGTTTTTGAATTTTAGGCAGATTCCTATCATTTCTTGCTTGCAAAATGACCCATGTATTGCTAGAAGCCTTAGTTACCAAAAAGTCGAATTTCTGTTTATATCACTTTTGAAAATAGTGGTTTTAAAGCTGCACAAGGAGGGCCCGTTCCCCATATCCTAAACCCAAATTACAGCTCTGTGAAAGGGTTTACATGACGACACAGCCAGTCCCTGTCCCCTTTGACCTCTTGAGAATTTAACCGTTTTGTATAGCCCCCAGCAGACAGTCGTAAAAGTCAGAGAGAGGGAGAGGTAGAGAGGTAGAGGGAGAGAGAAAGGGAGATAAAGGGGAAATAGAGAGCGAGAAAGAGTGTAGGTATTTCACAATTCACTCAATTCGCAAATCACGTTTATTCAAGTGACATAATTTGATCTGTAAACATGTTTTGAGATGTAAATGGCAAATGACAAAATGACAAATGACAAAAATGGATTTACACAGCACATTTTCAGGAGTTTGTGATCTATACGCATGTTCAAGGTCCTGTTTAGTTGTTTGGTTTTCAACAAAAAGGTGACAAACTAACAGCCAGTGTTGTATAAAGTACTGGAAAATGAAACTGAAGTAAAAGTATAGGTACCCCTCCCAAAAATGACTTTGGTAAAAGTCAAAGTCACTGACTGAAATGTTACTTGAGTAAAAGTCTTAAAGTATCTGGAACTTCTTGTACTTAAATATGACAAGCCAGGGCTCTCAAGTTTTGAGCGGGGTCGTGCGTGAGACTGCGTAATTTCCGAGGAGCGGGGGTGGGGGGTGGGGGGGTGGGGTGGGGATGCCGTGTGAATGCGTCGAATTGTCTCTCTCAATGCGTGAGACTTGAGAGCCCTGCTGTTAATGTTTGTCTAAAGAGCAAACTTAAACTAATGAGAGTTATTACCTGATGGGTCTCAGCTTGTTTTATCATCACCGTTTCCTTGTGTTCAGTCGCTGTCCTTATCACTGACAGGGCAGTGTGCGCTTAGCAGCTGAAACTACACTCTACAGTCTGCCCAACAACAGAACAATCTATTTTCTGATTGGCTGATTTTTTTCCAGGGAGCAGGGCGGGGAGGAGGGGGAGAGTTTTTTTCGCTGAAAACGCGCAGTGCCTGCATAAACTGAGCCACACAGACCGATTTTCTGGGCACACACACAAAAAAAAAAAAATTCAGCGTGAGAAATGCCATGTGTGGCATGTGAGCGTGTGAACACGTCGAATTTCGTGTGTCACACTCTCAATGCGTGAGACTTGAGAGCCCTGCAAGTAATGTAAAAATAAATGTACTCAAGTAATGTAATTAAAAGTACAAGTAAAAGTCCCTTGAGCCGAAAAAGCTAGGTAGCCTGTTAGCTCCAACATCGTCAAATACGCTTTGTGTAACCGAAACAATGTCACACAAAGTTCTACATGTTATGCTCAAGGTTTCACAACGGTGTCTAGAATGTCCATGCTATGGTTACTGAAATTGGAATATAGACGCTAACAATTTCATTAATCTAGAACTTACCTCGATGTGTTTCTGGAGGTTGGACGGGGAGTTTCGGTAAGATAGGATTTCCACGTTTCTTGGAAGGCACAAGAGGCACTTCATTCGATAGGACGAATCCTTCATATCAGCGTAAGAGAACATTGTTTTTAAGTACGGCCAGGGATGCTCATGGTCAGCTCCCCCTTCATTTGTAGCCGACATGGATGCTGTCTCCTCTTCCATCAGGGATGTTGACTGATTAAACTAGCTGCATGAAACCAACAGGTGTAGGCTGATTGTCATGCGCAAGTAGCGAACAAGCCCAGGCACGTCCTGACTTCCTTCAGTCAGTAGAGGTTTTTTTGTAACGAGTAACTAAACGGCACATTGAAAATGTATCGGAGTAAAAGTATGCAATTAAATTCGGAAATGTAGTGAAGTAAAAGTAAAAGTAATCTTTTTTTTTTAAACTCAAGTAAAGTACAAAGTCTCCCAAAATGTACTAAGTATTATTACTTCGTTACTATACAACACTGCTAACAGCACAAATCAGCTCACCTGTTCTAGTCAGTTTTTTCTGTTCAGATTGTGTTAAAACAAAGCCCAGATTAAAGTATAACTTGAGTGACAGAGCAGAGCCTACAGTTAGCGTCACATCCCCAGGGAATGATGATGACATCAGTAGTATCAATTCCGAATATGTTTATTACGACCTTGAACCGATTTCTACTTAGCCAAACTTTATTGATCCACAAGGGACATTATTTGGACACAGTAGCTCACACATCAGAATATAATAACCAAAATTTAAGACATAAACACTTAAATCTATCAGAAAATGACTTAAAAGTAGTTTAATTATCTGTCCATGCAGCAAGATAATTTTACTTGACAAGTTATATTAAAATAAACTAATAAAATAAATTAATCCAATTCAGAACTACTAAGTAGATAATAAATCTGAAAACAAGATGAATAACCTGATATAAGTTTTAAAATCTTGGCCAGATCAGAGAAATTAGCTGTGTAATAATAAAGAGCAACAATATAAATGGTAATAATAAATTCAGTAGGAAAAGTAACAAGAGATTGATGTTAAATAAGGCGTAATTATGTAAATGTATATGTACGAGTAACAATAAAATATACAAATTTAAGAAATACAAATATATTTCTAGAACCTAATCACGAGAGAGAGAAGGGGGAGTGGGAGAAAGAGGGAGCGAGGGAGCAAGGGAGGAAAGGGTCAGACAGAGGAGTAAAGGTGCTGGAGGGTAAGACTTCCAGTAAAGGTCCAGTCCGGGTGCTTTCATTGTTGACAGAAATCAGCGGGTGGAATGTAGCAGCGTTATCTGCCCAAGAATGTTTGCTCCGTTTGGGGTCCTGTTACCCATGAGAGGGGGAGGTCTGGAGGTCTGGAGGTCTGGAGGTCCTGCAGACACTCCGTCTGTCTCACCCCAGCATGCACACTCTCGAATGAGTTAATTAGTTTTCCTTTTCCTGGAGAATCCTGTACAGAGGGACATGTGTGGTGTGGTTTTGTTTGTAGCATATCATAGACTCAATATTAAATGGCCCATATTACACTGTTTCCTAATTAAAGAGCCTTATTTCAGTAATAAAACAAGCACTTTGGTGTCATATGGAGCACTTCCAGAGATGTTTTAGGTTAGCGATATCCGTAACGCGAGTTCTCGGGGGATATAATATATGTATAATATATGTAATATATGCCCCGAGCGGTCTCCAAATAACACAAACTTAAAGGGATATGCCACCCCCAGGTCAAACTTGGGCATCTCCCCACAGTCCAGAGACTAAAATAAGTGGTGAAAAGCGTTTTTCTGGTCACCCAGCCATTGTCCAGGTCTGTCAGCACTGACCGCCGCGGTATCTGCAGCTACTCCGCGTTAGACTGGAGTCTAACGTCGCCAACGGAAGATTTCGGCCAAAAGGAATTAATTTGCTCAATGCTTTTCCCAATTACTTTCTGTGTCATATCGAGTGCAAATAAATGTGCAAATCAACACGGAGAGCTTGACTTGGTCATTTTGGGTGGACAGACAGCCAAAGCACACACCACGCTGACAGGAGAATCCCTGTTACGCACCAGGAAGGGAGTTCCCCTGTTACGCAGCGTGGTGTGTGCTTCGGCTGTGTTTTTCCGCACTGAAAAATAGTTCCCAAGGGCGGCACTAGACCAGGACTAGACCAGGACTAGACCAGGACTAAACATGGACTAAACCAGGTCTAGACCGGAACTAAACCAGGTCTAGACCAGGTCTAAACCAGGTCTAAACCTGGACTGGTCCTGGACTAAACCAGGACTAGACCAGTACTAGACCAGGACTAAATGTGGACTAAACCAGGTCTAGACCAGAACTAAACCAGGTCTAAACCAGGTCTAAACCAGGTCTAAACCAGGTCTAAACCTGGACTGGTCCTGGACTAAACCAGGACTGGACCAGGTCTAGACCTGTATTAAACCAGGATTAAATCACCCCGTGCGGCTCTTTGCTGGTTTCGTGCGGCTCTTGCGTTCGTTTGTGCGTGTTCGGTTTGTGGCTCGGGCTGCGAGGACGCGGTCCTGAGGGGGAGGCATGGTCCGGGCGCCGCGGTTCGATCTCGTGCTCGCAGCCCCGGCCTTGCGCCAGTCGTGCTGCTCTGTCACGGATTTGACCACGCGCACTTCTCCAAGGGGTTGGTGCGCGTCGCGTCCCAGGATGTGGCAGTGCCGTTGGATGAGCACTGCCCTCGCACGTCCGGCGGGGCTCCCGGCGGAGCCCCCACGCTTCACTATTAATACATTTTGTTGAAAATCTACAAAAGTTTGAGTGTTTCAACAAGAGAGAAATGTGAAGAAATCTTAATTCCAGTGTTTAAGGCGTTTACAGCCTTAAAAGTACATTATAATAATTGTAAAATATAAAGTTGTCCTACTTCGCAGATTTCACTCATTACGGGTTATTTCTGGAACCTAACCCCCGCGATAAACGAGGGACACTGTATTCAAATTAATTTTTATACTACATTATGACAGTATTATAGTTTTGCCTTATGATTAAAATGTCACAGATATAATACTGAAAATAAATTATTTGAAGTAAGCTTTTAATGACTACTGTACCATATTATTATTAGGGGGCCAAGCACCAGAGGTGCTGGGCACCCTCTAGGAATCGTATTCCGTTGCCTAGGCGAGTTGCCTAGTAACCCTTTGATCTTTGCTTTGATGTTCGGGTCTGAAAGTTATTATTATTATTATTATTCTAGTATAGGAAGTCTATGGCAGCCCCTAGAACCGTTTGGTAAAAAGTTGTGAAATTTGGCATGCACATTCCAGCCAGTCTCCTCATTACCCACAGCAATTTATAGGTCCCCAGCTCCAACCGTCTAGTGGCACCAGCAGGTCAAAGTTGCAGAAATTTGTCAACTGCCTAGCAACGCACCTAGCAACCTTTGATCTGTCTTTGATGTGTCTGTTCTGACAGGGTTAGACCCTGACCCTGTCAGACCCTGTCAGACTCTGTTAGATCCTGTCAGACCTTGTTAGACCCTGTCAAACGGTGAGGTCAAAGTTGCAGAAATTTGTCATGTTGAATCCAAACGTTGAGTGCCGTGACGAATATATTTGTCAAGGGTGTTTTTCAGCGGGGGTCGCTAGAATATGACCTGGAGCAGCTTTGAAGGTGTAATTCACGTCTCCCCACCTGTAGGTAGCAATCTTGTATCATTATCTGCCGATCGGAGACCCGGAAGAGAGGAAGAGTGTAGTTTGTGTACTGTGTATTGGCCAGAGGAGCAAGACGGTGAGGGAATCCGGAAAAGCAGATGACTGTTGATCAGCGCCTATGGAGCGGTCTGATCGCTCTTGGGACCTAGGATCCTGGATCAGAGGATCACAGAGACAAGCCGGATCAAGCAGCGAGGTCAGGGCCGAGATCTGCTCTGTCTGAGGCAGGGGGCATGTCGTGTGTGTGCTGCGCGGAGCAAGAACTCTGATCAGAACTACGACAGCGCCAAAGAAGAAGTTTACTGACTTGGAGCAGTAGATCCTGGTCTCCAGAGAGGCATGAGATGAGAAGAATTAAGTTTACATGATGCTGCTGTGTGGGAATTGTAATGAATGAAGTTATGTGTGTGTACGTGCGTGTGTATACGCACGTGTGTGCGTGCGTGTGCGTGTGTGTGTGTGTGTAGCTGTGTGTGTGTAAAGGTTTATGCATGGGCTTGTGTGTATGTACATATATGTGTGTGTGTGTGTATTAATTTTTATTTTTATTATGGATCTGTACTCTGAGCCTCAATATTGTTGTGAAGTGACAAAGTTCTATTTTATAGGAAAAGATATATCCTGTAAACATCTCTTGGCACTATTGATTTGAAGGAATTTTCAATTCAAAGAGCCTTATATTCTTATATTTGTAAATAAAAAATGTACTTTGTCATCAAAAATCTGTTTCTCTGTTATTTTAGATGTTTGAGGTGTCATTAAATCAATAAATATTGACATCAAAATCACTGATCTGCTCGAAATGACTCTTTGTACATAACGCTCATTTTCTCCACTTTGTGGTAAAAAATATAAGGATATTTTATATAGGAAGTCTATGGCAGCCCCTAGAACCGTTTGGTAAAAAGTTGTGAAATTTGGCATGCACATTCCAGCCAGTCTCCTCATTACCCACAGCAATTTATAGGTCCCCAGCTCCAACCGTCTAGTGGCAGCAGCAGGTCAAAGTTGCAGAAATTTGTCAACTGCCTAGCAACGCACCTAGCAACCTTTGATCTGTCTTTGATGTGTCTGTTCTGACAGGTTTAGACCCTGACCCTGTCAGACCCTGTCAGACTCTGTTAGATCCTGTCAGACCTTGTTAGACCCTGTCAAACGGTGCTTGGCCCCCGCATTGCTGCTTGCAGCTATATTTAGGGGGCCAAGCACCAGAGGTGCTGGGCACCCTCTAGGAATCGTATTCCGTTGCCTAGGCGAGTTGCCTAGTAACCCTTTGATCTTTGCTTTGATGTTCGGGTCTCAAAGTTATTATTATTATTATTATTCTAGTATAGGAAGTCTATGGCAGCCCCTAGAACCGTTTGGTAAAAAGTTGTGAAATTTGGCATGCACATTCCAGCCAGTCTCCTCATTACCCACAGCAATTTATAGGTCCCCAGCTCCAACCGTCTAGTGGCACCAGCAGGTCAAAGTTGCAGAAATTTGTCAACTGCCTAGCAACGCACCTAGCAACCTTTGATCTGTCTTTGATGTGTCTGTTCTGACAGGGTTAGACCCTGACCCTGTCAGAGACCCTGTCAGACTCTGTTAGATCCTGTCAGACCTTGTTAGACCCTGTCAAACGGTGCTTGGCCCCCGTATTGCTGCTTGCAGCTATATTTAGGGGGCCAAGCACCAGAGGTGCTGGGCACCCTCTAGGAATCGTATTCCGTTGCCTAGGCGAGTTGCCTGGTAACCCTTTGATCTTTGCTTTGATCTTCGGGTCGGAAAGTTATTATTATTATTATTATTATTATTATTATTCTAGTATAGGAAGTCTATGGCAGCCCCTAGAACCGTTTGGTAAAAAGTTGTGAAATTTGGCATGCACATTCCAGCCAGTCTCCTCATTACCCACAGCAATTTATAGGTCCCCAGCTCCAACCGTCTAGTGGCACCAGCAGGTCAAAGTTGCAGAAATTTGTCAACTGCCTAGCAACGCACCTAGCAACCTTTGATCTGTCTTTGATGTGTCTGTTCTGACAGGGTTAGACCCTGACCCTGTCAGACCCTGTCAGACTCTGTTAGATCCTGTCAGACCTTGTTAGACCGTGTAGTTTGTGTACTGTGTATTGGCCAGAGGAGCAAGATGGTGAGGGAATCCGGAAAAGCAGATGACTGTTGATCAGCGCCTATGGAGCGGTCTGATCGCTCTTGGGACCTAGGATCCTGGATCAGAGGATCACAGAGACAAGCCGGATCAAGCAGCGAGGTCAGGGCCGAGATCTGCTCTGTCTGAGGCAGGGGGCATGTCGTGTGTGCGCTGCGCGGAGCAAGAACTCTGATCAGAACTACGACAGCGCCAAAGAAGAAGTTTACTGACTTGGAGCAGTAGATCCTGGTCTCCAGAGAGGCATGAGATGAGAAGAATTAAGTTTACATGATGCTGCTGTGTGGGAATTGTAATGAATGAAGTTATGTGTGTGTGTGCGTGCGTGTGTATACGCACGTGTGTGCGTGCGTGTGCGTGTGTGTGTGTGTGTGTAGCTGTGTGTGTGTAAAGGTTTATGCATGGGCTTGTGTGTATGTACATATATGTGTGTGTGTGTGTGTATTAATTTTTATTTTTATTATGGATCTGTACTCTGAGCCTCAATATTGTTGTGAAGTGACAAAGTTCTATTTTATAGGAAAAACCTGTCAAACGGTGCTTGGCCCCCGCATTGCTGCTTGCAGCTATATTTATTATTATTATTAGGGGGCCAAGCACCAGAGGTGCTGGGCACCCTCTAGGAATTGTATTCCGTTGCCTAGGCGAGTTGCCTAGTAACCCTTTGATCTTTGCTTTGATGTTCGGGTCTGAAAGTTATTATTATTATTATTATTCTAGTATAGGAAGTCTATGGCAGCCCCTAGAACCGTTTGGTAAAAAGTTGTGAAATTTGGCATGCACATTCCAGCCAGTCTCCTCATTACCCACAGCGATTTATAGGTCCCCAGCTCCAACCGTCTAGTGGCACCAGCAGGTCAAAGTTGCAGAAATTTGTCAACTGCCTAGCAACGCACCTAGCAACCTTTGATCTGTCTTTGATGTGTCTGTTCTGACAGTTTCAGCGGGGGTCGCTAGAATATGACCTGGAGCAGCTTTGAAGGTGTAATTCACGTCTCCCAACCTGTAGGTAGCAATCTTGTATCATTATCTGCCGATCGGAGACCCGGAAGAGAGGAAGAGTGTAGTTTGTGTACTGTGTATTGGCCAGAGGAGCAAGATGGTGAGGGAATCCGGAAAAGCAGATGACTGTTGATCAGCGCCTATGGAGCGGTCTGATCGCTCTTGGGACCTAGGATCCTGGATCAGAGGATCACAGAGACAAGCCGGATCAAGCAGCGAGGTCAGGGCCGAGATCTGCTCTGTCTGAGGCAGGGGGCATGTCGTGTGTGCGCTGCGCGGAGCAAGAACTCTGATCAGAACTACGACAGCGCCAAAGAAGAAGTTTACTGACTTGGAGCAGTAGATCCTGGTCTCCAGAGAGGCATGAGATGAGAAGAATTAAGTTTACATGATGCTGCTGTGTGGGAATTGTAATGAATGAAGTTGTGTGTGTACGTGCGTGTGTATACGCACGTGTGTGCGTGCGTGTGCGTGTGTGTGTAGCTGTGTGTGTGTAAAGGTTTATGCATGGGCTTGTGTGTATGTACATATATGTGTGTGTGTGTGTGTGTGTGTATTAATTTTTATTTTTATTATGGATCTGTACTCTGAGCCTCAATATTGTTGTGAAGTGACAAAGTTCTATTTTATAGGAAAAGATATATCCTGTAAACATCTCTTGGCACTATTGATTTGAAGGAATTTTCAATTCAAAGAGCCTTATATTCTTATATTTGTAAATAAAAAATGTACTTTGTCATCAAAAATCTGTTTCTCTGTTGTTTTAGATGTTTGAGGTGTCATTAAATCAATAAATATTGACATCAAAATCACCGATCTGCTCGAAATGACTCTTTGTACATAACGCTCATTTTCTCCACTTTGTGGTAAAAAATATAAGGATATTTTATATAGGAAGTCTATGGCAGCCCCTAGAACCGTTTGGTAAAAAGTTGTGAAATTTGGCATGCACATTCCAGCCAGTCTCCTCATTACCCACAGCAATTTATAGGTCCCCAGCTCCAACCGTCTAGTGGCACCAGCAGGTCAAAGTTGCAGAAATTTGTCAATTGCCTAGCAACGCACCTAGCAACCTTTGATCTGTCTTTGATGTGTCTGTTCTGACAGGGTTAGACCCTGACCCTGTCAGACCCTGTCAGACTCTGTTAGATCCTGTCAGACCTTGTTAGACCCTGTCAAACGGTGCTTGGCCCCCGCATTGCTGCTTGCAGCTATATTTATTATTCTTCTAGTATAGGAAGTCTATGGCAGCCCCTAGAACCGTTTGGTAAAAAGTTGTGAAATTTGGCATGCACATTCCAGCCAGTCTCCTCATTACCCACAGCAATTTATAGGTCCCCAGCTCCAACCGTCTAGTGGCACCAGCAGGTCAAAGTTGCAGAAATTTGTCAACTGCCTAGCAACGCACCTAGCAACCTTTGATCTGTCTTTGATGTGTCTGTTCTGACAGGGTTAGACCCTGACCCTGTCAGACCCTGTCAGACTCTGTTAGATCCTGTCAGACCTTGTTAGACCGTGTAGTTTGTGTACTGTGTATTGGCCAGAGGAGCAAGATGGTGAGGGAATCCGGAAAAGCAGATGACTGTTGATCAGCGCCTATGGAGCGGTCTGATCGCTCTTGGGACCTAGGATCCTGGATCAGAGGATCACAGAGACAAGCCGGATCAAGCAGCGAGGTCAGGGCCGAGATCTGCTCTGTCTGAGGCAGGGGGCATGTCGTGTGTGCGCTGCGCGGAGCAAGAACTCTGATCAGAACTACGACAGCGCCAAAGAAGAAGTTTACTGACTTGGAGCAGTAGATCCTGGTCTCCAGAGAGGCATGAGATGAGAAGAATTAAGTTTACATGATGCTGCTGTGTGGGAATTGTAATGAATGAAGTTATGTGTGTGTACGTGCGTGTGTATACGCACGTGTGTGCGTGCGTGTGCGTGTGTGTGTGTGTGTAGCTGTGTGTGTGTAAAGGTTTATGCATGGGCTTGTGTGTATGTACATATATGTGTGTGTGTGTGTGTGTGTGTGTGTATTAATTTTTATTTTTATTATGGATCTGTACTCTGAGCCTCAATATTGTTGTGAAGTGACAAAGTTCTATTTTATAGGAAAAGATATATCCTGTAAACATCTCTTGGCACTATTGATTTGAAGGAATTTTCAATTCAAAGAGCCTTATATTCTTATATTTGTAAATCGCCAGTCTCCTCATTACCCACAGCGATTTATAGGTCCCCAGCTCCAACCGTCTAGTGGCACCAGCAGGTCAAAGTTGCAGAAATTTGTCAACTGCCTAGCAACGCACCTAGTAACCTTTGATCCGTCTTTGATGTGTCTGTTCTGACAGGGTTAGACCCTGACCCTGTCAGACCCTGTCAGACTCTGTTAGATCCTGTCAGACCTTGTTAGACCCTGTCAAACGGTGCTTGGCCCCCGCATTGCTGCTTGCAGCTATATTTATTATTTGATCTTTCCTTTGATGTGTCTGGTCTCCTGATTCTTATTTTATATTCTTCTCAACATGGGAGTCTATGGCAACCCCTAGAACCGTCTGGTAAAAAGTTGTGAAATTTTGCATGCACATTCCAGCCAGTCTCCTTATTACCCACAGCGATTTATAGGTCCCCAGCCCCAACCGTCTAGTGGCACCAGCAGGTCAAAGTTGCAGGAATTTTCAGGAATTGCCTAGCAACGCACCTAGCAACCGATCTGTCTTTGATGTGTCTTTGATCTGTTAAACCCTGTTAGACTCTGTTAGACCCTGTTAGACCCTGTTAGACCCTGTTAGATCCTGTCAGACCTTGTTAGACCCTGTCAAACCTTGTTTCTGAGTCTGACAGGGTCTAACTACTCTGTTAGACCCTGTCAGACTCTGTTAGACCCTGTCAGACCCTGTTAGACCCTGTCAGACCCTGTTAAACCCTGTTAGACCCTGTTAAACCCTGTCAGACTCTATCTAAACCACAGCACCTGCAACAAGGTTATTATAGTTTATGAAAACTGTCAGACTCTGTTAGACTCTGTCAGACCCTGTTAGACCCTGTCAGATTCTGTTAGACCCTGTCAGACTCTGTTAGACCCTGTCAGACCCTGTAAGACCCTGTCAGATTCTGTTAGACCCTGTCAGGCCCTGTTAGACCCTGTCAGACCTTGTTAGAACCTGTCAGACTCTGTTAGACCCTGTCAGACTCTGTTAAACCTTGTTAGACCCTGTTAAACCCTGTTTCTGAGTCTGACAGGGTCTAACTACCTTGTTAGACCCTGTCAGACTCTGTTAGACCCTGTCAGACTCTGTTAGACCCTGTCAGACTCTGTTAAACCCTGTTAGACCCTGTTAAACCCTGTCAGACTCTATCTAAACCCCAGCACCTGCAACAAGGTTATTATAGTTTATGAAAACTGTCAGACTCTGTTAGACCCTGTCAGACTCTGTTAGACCCTGCCAGATTCTGTTAGACCCCGTCAGACTCTGTTAAACCTTGTTAGACCCTGTTAAACCCTGTTTCTGAGTCTGACAGAGTCTAACTACCCTGTTAGACCCTGTCAGACTCTGTTAGACCCTGTCAGACCCTACATGCGGCCTATATGCTGAGGCCTACATGAACCTTCGGTGCTTGGCCCCACATTGCTGCTTGCAGCTATATTTATTATTATTATTATTATTATTATTATTATTATTATTATTATTATTATTATTATTATTATTATTATTATTATTATGTATCATTGTTGCTGCCAAAAAATGAATTTCCTTTGGGATAAATAAAGTATCTACTATCATCTATCGATCTTTGCTTTATAGATTCAGATTTCTCAAATATATTCAGCGTTTTCTAAATAAAGTTGGTATGGTAAATATAAAACTGAAAATACAATAACACTGGATTTGGTATGCTTTTTGGTATACTTTTTAAACAATGAAAATAATAGCGTACTCAGCATTGCTAGTTTAAAGCTGCACTGTGTAACTTTTCGGCCGGGAGTCCGTCACCTGCTTGCTTCTATGGATATGTTATCGCACTGCCTGGAATGTTCCACAGTGTGACATTAAACAGCTCTTTTCACTTTTAATCAATTACAGGTGGTTTTATAGCTAAAAAATACCAAGAAAAACAGGCATTCTGACTGTAAGCGGGGTCGCCCCTCCACAGATCTGACCTGTCACTTGGTCTGGTTTGGTCTCTGTGAAGCTAGAAAGGTTTAATACTTTATTCATTAGTTTTTGTTTAGTTTTTCTTTTTCATCTGCAAAAATATGACATTGACGAAGGTGAAAAGGGGAAGCCAAAGTTTACACAGGATCGACATGCTGTAAGAATGAAAATAGGCCCTTCCCTTTGGTTTACTATCACATCCTAGGCTCCTCCTTGTCTCCTCCTCCCTTGTCTCCTCCTTCCACAGTCTGACAAGGACTTGAGAGTTAAACAAACCAGCACCGGTAAAGCACACACAAACGCAGATAGGAAGGAGAGTGAGGGGGAACGACTGAACGGGACCTGAAATCACTACAAGAGATCAGGTAGGAAAAAACTATAGCAACATCTTTAAATGACTGCCTATTTATTCAAACATTTTATGTTTAATGGAGTCACTTTTTGTCCTGGAAAGCCCACTTAGACTGTTATTGGGTTCTCTCTTTGGTAGAAGACTGCACGTGTGGCTTGAAATGGTAGTAATAGTAGTAGTAGTAGTTGTTGTTGTAGGTTTTAGTGTGTGGTAGTTAGAGGAGTAAAGAAGTTTTATTTTCCATTTTATTCTATGTACTAACAAATTGCTTTCAATTTGACTTGTCTGGATAAAATACAGACTTTTTATCAAACCCACTTAAGCATAAAATTGTCTTAAAGAGCTCATATTATGCTATTTTTTCTATGTTATACTGTGGTGGAGTTAAAGTACAAGTGGTAAAATACTGTATTACTGTAATACTGAATTTTTAGGTATCTGTACATTTTACAGTGACTACTTTTTACATTTACTTCACTATATTTGAAAGCAGGTATCTGTACTTTCTACTCCGCTACATCTTTGAACATGACTTAAAAGCAATTAAAAGAATCTTATTTTATCATGTTCATGGTAAAATCCTGACTTATGTTTTGGGGATCAAGTGTCAGCTTTCAGCAAATTAAAGCTCCCATGACATGGTACTTCTTGATGCTTTTCTATGGCTCCTTAATGGTTCCCTAATACTGTAAATGAATCCTTCTTCAAAATCAACACTCAGTGCATGAGAAACAGAGATAAGATGAGAAAGAGTAATTTTTCTCTCTCTGAACACTCCATAATGGGCGTTGTTACTTGAATGCAAATGAGGAGAAAAGAGCTGGCCTATAGTAGAGGGTGGGGGCGTGGCCAAACTCTCCGCTCTCGCTCTGAGCTCTCAGCTGATCCATTTCCGTGTTTTTGCACGGGGGGAGAGATTTGAAGCGTTCCATTGAAAAATAAACACATTTCCACATAAAATAAAATTAAACCACTGCTGTTCAAAGGTCCAGAGGCTCAGATAAAGGACTTCCGAGCCTAGAAACACTCGGACGTGCCTCCAGGCAAATAAAAAAACGCATTTCACATTGCCTAGCGCATTCGCAGTCCAAACTCTCTGGGCGTGATTTACAGAGACGCTGAGTTCAGACAGACGGGGGTGGAACTGCATTTGCATTTCTTTTTTCGATTTGACGTCAATAAGGTGCCTTGTTCAAAATCGCCCGTTTGAGCTCTGATTTTTTGTAACGCAGAAAAGGATCGCAAATGCTCAGTTTAGACATTTCACAACTTTTAACCATGGGGGGGGGGGGCTAAACAGGGTAGGGGAGCTCACATTAACGTTCAAAAACCTCAGAAAGTGAAAATTTCATGCCATGGGACCTTTAAAATAAATACAAACTTCATAAGGAAAAAATACAAAATAGCTCAAATCTGTATCATGTTTAAATCAATATCACTACATTTTAACAAATTAACATTAAGTGCTTTTATTTACTACTTTTTACTTTGTGCTTTTTATTCTTACACGTACATTTTTAAACAGGTACTTACAGTAAATACTTTTACTTAAGTCATTTCTTCAAGTGATACATTTACTTGAGAGACTTTTTACCTTTGTATCTGTACTTTCACTGCATCCACCGCCAATGTTATAATGTTGTTTCATCATCAAGCTCTTGAAAATCACCACTACACTCTTTTATTTATTTATTTATTTATTTATTTATTTATTTATTTATTTATTTATTTATTTATTTATTTATATATTTATTTTGGGCCGTAACCAATTTGCATTCTTTCAAAACAATACATAACCACAACAACAACAACAACATTTGGGAGTGGGAAGAAGAAAACTTATTTAATCCCAGCCCCTCTACCACAGCACTTACTCAAACATGAGGAAATGAAACAAAACACAACTCCAGGCATGGTTTTAATGAGGTAACGGCATTGTAACATGGCTTAAAGCTCACAAGAGTTAAGTTTGTGTGATATAGGACCCTTAAACTGAGGTCTTGCTCACAGAAGTTTGGCTGTTACCTTCTTCACTCTAAAGGGTCCGAGCTGATCATTGATGCTTAGAAATGACTGAATCTCAATTAATTGTTGTTATTATTTGCTTGTTTGTTCATTTATAGTTTAGCATGAAAGATTATTATGGTTCAAAGTACTCTGGGGACAGTATTATTTGAGTTCACATCAGTACAGTACATGTACTGTAATGATTTGCATGCATCTGTGGATAGAAATAGCCTGGTGGGAGCTCCTGTTTCTGACTAAAACGTGTATTGACTAAGGTTATAAGAGGGGATCAACTGTCTTAGAGCCATTCTTGCTTGGCTATAACTACCAGTGGTGGAAGAAGTACTCAGTTGTGTTACTTAAAGGGATAGTGTGTGTTTTTTTTTTTTTTTTAATGTTAATCTGTATGGGTTTCCTTCTAAAAGTTACATGTGTTGACACCGGCTTACCTCTGACAGTCTCAGCTGATCCCGGTTCGGCTCGCTTTCTGGAGCCCACGTAAGTAGGTCCGGTAACTTCCCTGGAACATGAAATAAAGCTTGTTTTTCTTCTCAAAACAAAACATTTGTTAGAAAGGTGATATATTTGCGTCCGAAACAGTTGTCCACGAAACATCCAGCAGCGTATTTCGCATTCGCGTATTGTCTCTCTCCACTCGTATCACTACGCCCGTGTTAACTCTATCAGCCTGTTCACCTTCAGCGGATGTCTACACCGAAGTTTACAAGTGAACAGGCTGATAGAGTTAACATGGGCGTAGTGATACGAGTGGAGAGAGATAATGCGAAATACGCTGCTGGATGTTTCGTGGACAACTGTTTCGGACGCAAATATATCACCTTTCTAACAAATGTTTTGTTTTGAGAAGAAAAACAAGCTTTATTTCATGTTCCAGGGAAGTTACCGGACCTACTTACGTGGGCTCCAGAAAGCGAGCCGAACCGGGATCAGCTGAGACTGTCAGAGGTAAGCCGGTGTCAACACACAGAACTTTTCGAAGGAAACACATACAGATTAACATAAAAAAACACACACACTATCCCTTTATGTAAAAGTACAGATACTGGAGCAAAGAAATACTCAAGTAAAAGTAATAGTATAACATGAAAAATCTACTTACATACAGCTTGGATAAGCTGCGAAACGTATTCAACCAAATAAACTTTTGTCCAGTTGACAAATTGAATTTCTCCTTTTGCCATTACTTACTTGAGTAAAAATGTTGCTACCTAAAATGTACTTAGAGTAAAAAGCACAAGTGTGCAGATTTTTGTCTTATAAGGTTATTTCTAGCTGTTTTTATTTGTTTATTTTGTTTGCTCAAACTATGAACATGTAAAAAAAAAAATACATTTCAGTCCTATTCCTAAATGTAGTTGAGTCAGAAGTAGAGATACCTGTTCTCAAATGTAGTAAAAGTAAAAAGTATCTACTTTAAAATATACTCAAGTTAAGTCAGTGCTTCTCAATTATTTTCTGTACCGCCCCCCCCCCCCCCCCCCCCCCCAGGAAGAAAAAAAAATATCACGCCCCCCTCCCTGCGTGCGACTATAAATAGTATTATTTGTCTCGAAAATTGTGATTAGTACATCTGCATAACAGATACCAAAACTGTATACTTACCATAAGTACAGTAGTGGACTACTTTTCCTCTCATTACGTTCCACCACTGATAATCCTGAATGAATGAATGATAACTACCTACAACCACCAGTACAGGTTTACTCAAAAACCTTCATTGCACTGGTCAAACCAAATGTAATTAGTATTTAGCTTAAATATTTTGAAGTGATATATGGCTCTGAAAGCTTTTTTGTTTTGTTTTTGTTGTAATAATAAATTCCCCTTTTGATGCTGAAAAGTTCATTTTGTTTGCCTGGAAGAATCCATGACTCATCGCTGTACCAGCGGCGAGTCTGGTAATGCTTGGTCCAGAATGCGCTGCCGTTGCGCGTAGACAGACAGCTAAGTGAACCAATCAGAGAACAGTTAACGGACAGCGACGTGAACCAATCAAACAAAAGAAAAGAAAGGCCTCTAGAGCTGTCAGCTGCTGTGGTTTTAAGGAATCAATGTGTTTTAGGTCATTTAAGACCAATTTTACAGCTGAATGGAAGGGACGTTCAGTTCGCCGATGCGCCATCTTGATTCAAAACTGAGGAGGAACTTCCGCTGCCTAAGAGTGACGTTGCGGGCAAAGGCGGGTGCACTGACGTCACCATCTTTGAACGAATCAGAATCGCGGAGTCCGTTGTTAACCGGGGGAGCGAGGGTGGAGCGAGGGTGTCCAAAAGGTATCTCGCTGTATAGCAAATACAGAGAGATATCATTTGGCCAGGTAATCATTTTGTTTTAAAGGTCCTGTATTATGCCAAAGTGACTCTTATGAGCTTTTAGCCATGTTAGGATGCTATTCCTCAAAAACACACCTGGAGTTGTGTTTTGTTTATTATTAGTCTGTCTATAATATAGACAGACTCTGAAGCTCAAAATACTCTTTTCCACCTTGTGATGTCATGTAGCGGTAGTTTTCAAGTTAACATCTGCCTTATAGTACCTTTTGTTGAGTAGAAATTGGCAATTCCAGGACTGAAATGATCTAAATTATTCTAGTGAAAGTGTATGGAGTTTCAAAAGACAAGAGTCTTCTGTATAAAAACATGACCTCACAATGTGGAACATATGTTTTATGTTTGAGAGAAAAACACATCTTAAATATGCAGAGTTTGTGTGAATGAAACAAAGCAAAACTCCAGAAAATAAAATAATGATATGGGCCCTGTTAAAATAAAGCTCAGATTAAAGTCTAACAGAGCCTCAGACAGAGCAGTGCAGGCAGTTAGTATCACCCCGTCAGAGAATGTTGCTGACATCAGCTGCAATGTATAAATAAACTTTTCATGTATACTTAATAAACTGATCAAACATACCTTAAAGATCCCATGACATGGTACTTCTTGATGCTTTTATATGGCTCCTTAATGGTTCCCTAATACTGTAAATGAATCCTTCTTCAAAATCAACACTCAGTGCATGAGAAACAGAGATAAGATGAGAAAGAGTCATAAATGTCACTCTGGAACACTCCATTATGGGCGTTGTTGCTTGAATGCAAATGAGGAGAAAAGAGCTGGCCTATAGTAGAGGGTGGGGGCGTGGCCAAACTCTCCGCTCTCCCCTGTAGCTCTCAGCTGATCCATTTCCATGTTTTTGCACGGGGGGAGAGATTTGAAGCGTTCCATTGAAAAATAAACACATTTCCACAGAAAATAAAATTAAACCACTGCTGTTCAAAGGTCCAGAGGCTCAGATAAAGGACTTTCGAGCCTAGAAACACTCGGACGTGCCTCCAGGCAAATAAAAAAACGCATTTCGCATTGCCTAGCGCATTCACAGTCCAAACTCTCTGGGCGTGATTTACAGAGACGCTGAGTACAGACAGACGGGGGTGGAACTGCATTTGCATTTCTTTTTTCGATTTGACGTCAACAAGGTGCCTTGTTCAAAATCGCCCGTTTGAGCTCCGATTTTTTCTAACGCAGAAAAGGATCGCAAATGCTCAGTTTAGACATTTCGCAACTTTTAACCATGGGGGGGGCCTAAACAGGGTAGGGGAGCTCACATTAACGTTCAGAAACCTCAGAAAGTGAAAATTTCATGCCATGGGACCTTTAAAGGGATAGTGTGGGTTTTTTTTATGTTAATCTGTATGGGTTTCCTTCTAAAAGTTCTGTGTGTTGACACCGGTTTACCTCTGACAGTCTCAGCTGATCCCGGTTCAGCTCGCTTTCTGGAGCCCACGTAAGTAGGTCCGGTAACTTCCCTGGAACATGAAATAAAGCTTGTTTTTCTTCTCAAAACAAAACATTTGTTAGAAAGGTGATATATTTGCGTTTGAAACAGTTGTCCACGAAACATCCAGCAGCGTATTTCGCATTTGCGTATTGTCTCTCTCCACTCGTATCACTACGCCCATGTTAACTCTATCAGCCTGTTCACTTGTAAACTTCGGTGTAGACATCCGCTGAAGGTGAACAGGCTGATGGAGTTATCAGCACTATCCCTTTAACTTCCCTACATTTTCAAATTTTTCAGAACTGCTGTGAACGTGAAGACTGACCCCTGACCCCACTCCAAACACCTACCTTCAGAACTACACAAGTCCCTGTCTGGTCTGTCCCCCGAGGCGCCTCAAATCCCTCCGCAGCGATGGAGACTTTGTTGGAAGTAGGCGATTACTGCCACCCACGTCCCTGCTCCCCCGAGGGCGAAACCGTGTGCGCAGCCCTCACCCGCTATGAAAACACGCTAAGAGATGCCATCCGGGAGATCCACGTGGACGTCGGCGCCTTCAAGATCGGCATGGAGCGGCGTTTTGAGGAGACGTCCCAACTCAGCACGCCCCTGAGCAAGGCGGTGTCCCAACTCCAGGAAGAGAACCAGCAACTCAAGAACCAGCTGGAGGTTTTGACACGGCAAGTTGAGCTGCTCATGAGCAAGATGCACGAGCAGAACCTGGATCTGAAACTGAACCGAGCCAACAATCACAGCCCCAAGCTAAACGGTATACACGAGGAGAGCCATGATGAAGTTAAAGAGATATTTTATGGGAAAGGTCAAGCTCATATTCAAGCATCAGACAGCACCCACAAGTCGGCCTCTCCCACCTCGACTAGCCCACCCATGGGATCCAGGGTGTCCTCCATGGTCACCACTGGTCTTCTGTCCAGCAGCAGTCCATCCACTACGAGATTTTCCAGCCGGGCCACCTTCGCATTGTCCAACAGAAATGTGAGTGCACTAATTTTGTTTTTGAGTTCATATTTTGCAGTGACATGCTGGGTTTCAGATGACATCACAGCATTCTATATATTGCCTATATTGTGTATTTATATGTATTTCTATGGTTTTTATTATGCTATTTTGTCCTTAAATCAATTCCTAATCCTAATGGAACTGGCACCAAATAATTGCAAGCCTTCATGAGCTTCATTTGACTGGAGCTGAACGCTGTGGGTGACGTCGCACTCCCCCAGTCCGCCTCTTTATACAGTATGTTATCACAAGTCTGAATTATTTCTTTCAAAAATGGTGAATCTAAGCCTCTGTCCTCCATCTGAAATTATAATATTATAAAATTCTCGCGCATGAGCGCCATCTCTTCATCACCGCGCACCAGTGAGTGTCATAGCTGTTGAATTTGAAGATACTGTCTGAAATTACTGGACCATGTGATGTTGTCTAGCTTAGCTCATGCAGAAATGGGGTCTGGCGCTGAGATGGTTGGCTCTGATTGACTGACTTTCAAAAATCTGTCAACAATGGCGCATCTGTAACTGTGTGTATGGGAGTGCAGTGCAAGGGGCACTGTGCAACTTTTCTGAAGGACGGTCCACTACCTGCTTGTCTCCATGGAGATGTTATTGCTTTACTTTAAAAATATCCAACTACCATTTATTCATTACGGGTGTTTCTATAGACCCCTTTACAGTTAGTAAACAGATGTGACGTCACCGGCATGTGCGCGCATTGTTGACCCAGAATCAACCATGGTGGACCATAGCGGAGTATCTGAACAATAGAGAGAGCTACAAAAGCTCACGTTGAGCAACGGGGTTCGACTACCAGATCCTTATGCGATCACGGAGTGGCAGTACGACCGCAGAAAGTGGCCAGATTTATAGTGGCCAGATATCCACTGTTATTTAGTGGAGAAGCCCAGCGTGTATACAAGAGAGAAAGTGTGCGCATACAAACCCATGGATGCCTACCAGTTTGCCGTGTGTGGCCATGTACAGGAGGTAAAATACCACGATATCGATGGGGAGTTTTGCGTGTTGGCATCTGATGTTCTCCCCAGTCAAAGACAAGGCCACAAGACGACCATGTACAATGCTTGGGCTATCATCAACAAGCGCGAGAACTACGTTCTGACCCGCCAACTGCACTTGCGTTGCGGGGTAAGTAACATACTACGACTTAATTCACGAGTCACAGATGTGATCTCAGTCATGTCAAATGCCATTTATGATGGTCAGGCGAAAACTTATCATGCATTTTAACAAAGTTATTCGTGTTCGTTTACATGTGTCTGTCGTAGAGGTTACCCGGTTAATATGTCTGTGAGCTTTGCGGTGTCCTGTGCTTGCTAGTTAATCATGCTGCTTGTTTAGGGTAATTTGCCCAGGTGTTCAGTTGAATGATATGAACTATCATTTATTCCATCTGTTTCTCTTTATTTGAGTTCTTCTCTTCTATATCTTCGCTGGGGGTTTTATGGCGGCAGTGGCTTTGTTTTGAGTCAACAATGCGCGCGCATTCAGTGATGACGTAGCTTTGAAACAGGTCTATTGCTCAAAAATACAGTAATTCCTTATACGAATATTGACGACTCGCTGCAGATCTGAACTGTAGTGTTGCGTAGTGCTGTAACCTGCTTGTCATAGGTTTAATCTACTGTATATTGTGGTACATTCTAGCAGGTGGGAGAGCTTCCACTAGAAATGTAATGCAGTGCACCTTTAACTGGTGCATATGCAAATAATTAAAGTCCCAAACGATTTCATACCCTCTAAGAATTAAACGTAATAAATGAGTTCTTCAGCGATTTTCCATTTGATAATAGTGCTATAAAAACATTACATACATACTTTAACAACTGAGTAAACCTCCCCTGCTACAATTACCTTCTTTGTTTCGCTACAGGTTTAAGTGTATTTTTACTTTAGCACACTGTAGATTTATGACATATAAGTATCTATGATATTTTTACACATTGCAATACCATTTGTAGTGGAAAAAGTTTAAACCAGATTTATGTGTACCTATGTGTAACGTGAATGATGAATAAACCAGGTGTTAGAACTTAGACTTATAGATCGGTGTTATACTAATTTGACTTTTATAGCTTTCTATCATGTTATAATGTTCCCTCATTTAAAAAAAAGCATGCCAGAAGAGGTTTTAGATGTCATCCATTCATGCTTGAGTGTTCTAGTCCTGTTCAAACCCATGCTCCCACATGACAATTCTCCATAAATATGCAAAAACCACGATGTGCAATAGTTTCATTAGCGGGATGTATGCCGATTGTGTTAGCATTTTGAAGGGGTTGGGGATTTAGCACGGAGAGGAAAGGGAGGGTTGACTCAGAATGTCAAATATGAAACTTAAAACATGTTAATGTGTTTTTTTTTTCCGACCCTCCAAGTTACACAATGCACTGTTAAATAATGAATTTTAGATGTTACTGTATATGTATTCATTGACCTTTCCTCTGGTTCGTTTGTGGTCTGTTGCTTTTGCCTTAAGACAAATGAGCTGAGTTATTACGTATGAATATAAAAACAAGTTTCTCCTCCACATTAAAATGATTGAAGGGCTGGGGGATGGTGGGAGGGGAGGGGCTATGACCTAAGCAGGCAGTAAAATGACGTGTTTTGCCCTGTGTAACCGGAGCTGTGTCCCCGGGGGAACCATTATCCACTGGGTTTATTCCAAACAACATGTGGTTTTCAGGAATGCCATCCAGGAAAATACTGGTGAGGTCTCGTGTGCTGTCAAAAATCCAAGTAGCTTTAGCCAACTCCAGCTAACGGAGCAATGTATGTGAGGCTGTATATTTAAAGGAGAGCGTTTCTCCACTGAGGTTTTTATTTTAATTTTTTGTCAAAATTGGGGATGCACTGATCCAGCTTTTTCTGTTCCAGTAGCAATGTTGGTACTTTGCCTTTAGGTATCTCACTATACCTGATATCAACCAATGATTTATGTGTTTATCTTTATAAACACAAATGGCTATTGGCTATGGTTAACAGGGATGAAATAGTTCCGTCTTTTAGCGGATCTCCGCTTTTTTTTTCAGCCGCAGGGTAATTTTTTTTTTTTTTTTTTTTTAATATCTGTGCAAATTCGTTGAGATAGATTTTGGGTGTATATATTTGTATAGTCAAGGCTCTCAAGTTTTGAGCGGGGTCGTGCGTGAGACTGTGTAATTTCCGAGGAGCGGGGGGGTGCGAGTGAACAATTTTTCCCGAGGAGCGGGGCGGGGCGCTTGAATTGCGTGAGAAATGCCGTGTGAGCGTGTGAACATGTCGAATTGCGTGTGTAAACCCTGTGTAAATGTTTGTCTAAAGAGCAAACTTAAACTACAAAGCAACTAATGACAGTTATATCAATGAAGTTATTACCTGATAGTTCTCAGTTTGTTTTATCAAACGTGTTCTGTCGCTGTCCAGTGCAGTGCGCGCTTTGACACTCGCTGAGCGGGGCGGGGAGGAGGGGGGGAGTTTTTTTCGCTGAAAACGCGCGGTGCCTGCATAAACTGAGCCACACAGACCGATTTTCTGGGCACAAAAAAAAAAAAAATCAGCGTGAGAAATGCCATGTGTGAGCGTGTGAGCGTGTGAACACGTCGAAGTGCGTGTGTCACACTCTCAATGTGTGAGACTTGAGAGCCCTGGTATAGTTGTGTTTAGGGTCGCCCACCGTCCCTTGAAAATCAGAATTGTCCCGTATTCAGAACAAAAGTAAGTGTCTCGTATTAAACTTCGTATTAAACTTCGTATTGAACTGCGGGCCGCGCGAGCCCGTGTCTGGAGCCGCGGACCGAGCGAGCGAGTGCAGCTCTTTCGCAATAGCATGTACCATTGCGTATCAACGTGTATCACAGAGCAGGTTAAACTTTATAAAACATCCTATACCTCATCCTACCTGCCCGTGCCTCACTTAACGCGTCGCTCCTCGCTTTTTCACCTGCGCCTTTTAGCGCGCATAAGCTCCTTCTCAATGCGATCTGATTAGACGAAGTGCAAAGCAAAAACAAATCCAATATATACTACTAGTACCTGTTAATAAAATGTGGGGTTTTTTGTACTTCTTTTTTTTTTGTACGTGACTTTCCGCTTTTTTCATGATTGGCCACTTTCATCCCTGGGTTAAATATTTAAACTAACAACAGAACAGCTTTGAATAACAAGTTCAGTAATGTGATGTGTTCTGGCAAGATCAACCAGTAAATTATCTTATTATACCAATTTATACAATAGATCAAAATGATCAAAATGAGAAATCAACTGAATCAATATCTTGGAACTGGTATTGGATCCATCAAAAAATGTCAGTATCATTCATTATTCTATACCAGTATTGTATCAGTGCATGCATAGTCAAAATAATAACTTTTTGATCAGGCATTTGACAGCATACAATACACGTGAACGTGACAGTTTAGTGATTAGAATTGTTTTGTGTCCTTAAGCAAGACACTTCCCATCTTGTGTGTTATTGAGATGGGTATTTAATAGTGGCGCAATTTCAGTCTGTGCCAAGTCCAGCTCTGGTTGAAAATGGGTTTAATTCTTGTAATTATGTGGCCTTTAAAAGTTCACTATGTAACATTTGTGTGTTTGAGGGTTGTTTCCATGTAAACTTGATTGAAATATTACACAGTGTAGCATTAAAATAACACCTCCAGGTCAGATTAGTCAGATCTGGATTTTTTGGAGAAAATAGAACACCTTTTATTGAACGTTTAATGCCATACAACGGAACAGCAATACATCTAAGTATGTAGCTGACCCTCCAACAGAAAGGTTACATAATACACATTTCAATACACATTTCAACTTGTGTGATCTTAAAAGAGTGTATGGGAGTTAAAGTACTTAAAGGAGAATTAACTTTTTTTTTACAGTCTGAGCCTTATTTCGGTAATAAAACAACTTGTTTTACTCACCCATAGCACTTTGGTGTCATATGGAGCACTTCCAGAGATGTTTTATCCGTAATGTGAGTTCTCGGGGCACATGTTTGCGGTCTCCAAATAACACAAACTTTAGCACTTTTCAAATCATAGAAGCTCAATGTCTTAGTCTACGCTTTCGTTTGAGTCAAAAGTGGCCTGTAATCCAAGATTTATCCATAGTTTCGAGTAGATGAGGAGGCCAGTGCGCATGTGCAGAGTCACAGTTTATTTCGCTCTCAGCTCCCGGGACCCAAACATGAAACGCAAAGCTGTAAATTATGGATAAATCTCAGGTTACAGGCCACTTTTGACTCAAACGGAAGTGTAGACCAAGATATTGAGCTTCTATGATTTGAAAAGTGCTAAAGTTTGTGTTATTTGGAGACCGCTTGATATATTATATGCCCCGAGAACTAGCATTACGGATATCGCTAATCTAAAACATCTCCGGAAGTGCTCCATATGACACCAAAGTGCTATGGGTGAGTAAAACAACTTGTTTTATTACCGAAATAAGGCTCAGATTGTAAAAAACGTTAATTCTCCTTTAAAGGAAAAGTAACGTTTTTTTTTTACAATCTGAGCCTTCTTTCGGCAATAAAACAAGTAGTTTTACTCACCCATAGCAGTTTGGTGTCAATTGGAGCAGTATCGCAGAACTTATGTTGAGCCGTTCTGTTCTACTAATGATCCCGTATCTGTTAGCGTGAGTGCTCGGGGCATTACTTTGCGCTCTCCAAATAACACAAACTTTAGCACTTTTCAAATCACAGAAGATCGCTGTGTCAGCGTAGACTTTTAGTGGATTCCAAAACGGCCTGAAACCCGATATTGCAACAGAAAAGTAAAGTTCAGCGCGGTGTTAGCTTCTTTCGGACTAGCGGTGTTTACAAAACAGCTGAGTTCACGCATGCGCACTGTCCTCTCTGATGACATCATCAAATGAAACTATAGCTGGATATCGGGTTTCAGGCCGTTTTGGAATCCACTAAAAGTCTACCCTGACACAGCGATCTTCTGTGATTTGAAAAGTGCTAAAGTTTGTGTTATTTGGAGAGCGCAAAGTAATGCCCCGAGCACTCACGCTAACAGATACGGGATCATTAGTAGAACAGAACGGCTCAACATAAGTTCTGCGATACTGCTCCAATTGACACCAAACTGCTATGGGTGAGTAAAACTACTTGTTTTATTGCCGAAATAAGGCTCAGATTGTAAAAAAAAAACGTTACTTTTCCTTTAAAGCTGCGCAAATTTTCTGGTATGACTTTTTCCACGGTATGACTTTAAACATATCCATCTAGAATTTATTCATTACAGAATTTTCTATTGCTCAAAAATACAATAATTCCTTCCGTGAATATGAATGACCTTAAAAGACTCCTGCTTTGCGTTTATGGAAACTGAAAATGCCACTTCACCAGAGCTAATCCTGAAATAGTGCTTTAGTGGTCTTGGACTCAACGGTTATGTCATGCCATACTTAAGCTTTTCCCAAAATCGTAAGTAACTTGTAACTTGAGTGCGCTCTCGGGAGGTGAGGTTGATCTGTGGTTTTCCAGACCTGACGCAGTGAATTAAGACAGAAAAGAAATGATAGCAGTTTATTATTTCAAACTCCAAACATGCCCACTGTTAGTTCCTGGAAAATAGATAGAGGGATCTGCATAGATGCAAATGGAATGAAAATGAACAGATATTGGCAGAAGCTAGTGTTTCTGAGGTTTGACAGAAGATATATTTAAAGTAAAGTATTCTCTCATCTTCCTGTAGCTACCTGTATTTATTCAAATGAGGTGAACTGGCCCAAAGTACTTTTTACCACTAGCTTTACATCTTGTACTGTTATAACTTAAATAACTAACCATTTTGATTTGAGACAGGCCTGATATTAAGGTTCTGACACTTTAAAATCAGAAAATCCTCAGTTTTTTCCCCCTTTTTTACATGTAAACTAGGGATGCAAATTATCGATTAATTCATTAATCTATAGTTGATTGACCTTATCGATCGACTTACGATTAACTAATAAACGTCGTTTTTCACCTGAATTTTAGTGTTTCAACAGGGTTTTTAAAGCCCCAGTGTGTAGGATTCGTGGCGCATAGGTGGATGGTGCTATTGCACTTTCTGTTTTAGCTACGGCAGACCTCGAGGGTCACCCAGGCGCGCGCATGAGCCACGCGCCGCTACTGTATAAATAAAACGCGGTCCCGGTTATTTTTTTTCTTTTCTTTTCTCATGAAAACACACATTCCCGATCATGTACCATGACAGTCTCCTCTTTTTGACTATGCAATTCATTTCCCTGCACAACAATCACTCCCCGAGCACATGGGGCTTTTATACGGAAAAGCACAAAACGAGGTTAGCTTACCTTAGAATGCTTTGCACAGGTCAAACTCTGTATTTCACCATAAACTTGCTCTCAATTTGTCCGTAAGGATCCAGCGAATAAAATCCAGTAAAACAATTTAGTCCAAAACACGTGTTAGATCCATTACGACGTCTGATCCGGCAGCATGCTTGTGTTGTTTACCCAAAACCACGAGCCTTGCCGAAGGCGAAGGTGGAGCCCAAATGTCCTTCTGCGGCTCTCGTATTCAAAATGGCTGCCTCTGCATGGGGAAGATCCCCCTTTTATGTGACTATATCTAAGTCCAAAAGAATACTTTGATTTCATGATGGAAGTGAAAAGGCTTGGAAAACAATGTATTTTTGAATGGGTATCTTCAATTTCAGTAATTAACGGGTAAAAATCTTACACACTGTCCCTTTAAGAATATAAGCTATAGTATATATAACACTGAGTCAAAAATATATCATAGTGTTATTATATTGTATATTCCTCAATTAATTATTCCTTAGTAAAAAGCAGACAAATGTATTGATGCTGAATAACAAAATACATTCTTTATTGAAAATAAATGGAGGACTGGCTCAGTTGTTGCACTTGCAGCATGGAAATCTTGAAATTAAAAGGAACAGAAGAAATTAAATAACAGAATGTTATTTAGTCTACATATTATGATGAAACCAGTGAATCCAGGCTATTTTTAGGACATTCTCAACATTTATTTTGAACTAAGGCATCAACAATATTTCTCTCCCTTAATCTGTGAAGGGTTACAGTACAAAATATACATTTCACAGGGCCCCTGGACACAGCATAAAACATTACAGGGCCTCAAACCAGAACAATCAAGAAATTATAAAAGCATGTAAGTGACATGCTTTTATAATTTCAAAAATATATGGTTCTAGGTCCAGCTCTACTGTGAGTTGTACGGCAACATCCAGAGAGGAAAGGGTTACATGATGTAACGCTATGGTCTTTCTCGCGAGTGGGTTCACATCTCGTGTTCACGTTCCAGAGTAGCGCCCTCTAGCGATTAGTTACAATTAATGCATTTTGTTCGGCCAAAGTCTTGATCAACAGTTAATTGTAAGTCGGTTAATTGTTGACATCCCTAATGTAAACCGCCATATTTTGGTTTTGACGGAAACTATTCTAATTGGTTAATCCATCTGTCAATCATACCTTCTGAAATCAGGGAGACAGGACACAGCTCCAAATCCACTCCTCTTTGTAAAGTGTGTGGTTCTGGCGGGTCAGGTAAACAAGTCTACAGGTTGTCCACATCTTTTATTAATGTGATAAGGATTAGGATTTAGACCGTTGACATAGTGATTAACAATTGAAGACAAAAATATTCTTACGAGGGTGGAAAACTTCAAAATGTTGCTTGGAAAAGGAAGCTAGATACTCATGAATAGGAAAGATGGCTCCAGTGCATATTTTTGTGATAAAACAATGTCTGATTTTATAAAATGCATGCAGCCTCAGTCATTTTGTGATGTGGCGTCCTTCTAGTATAAACTCACAGAGCTCCATTGTTTGTTATGGCAGTGTGCATCCCCTCATGTGAGCCAAACGCACACATCAAACAGCTCTGAACAATACTACAGCAGAGTTATTTTTTACTCTGACCCAGCCTCATTACCCCAGTTTGTACACGTGGACTCTAATGTACCTGCCACACAGTCAAATAGTCCAGAGGCTGATGGTAATGACATACTTGTATACTTTAAAGGTCCCATGGCATGAAATTTTCACTTTCTGAGGTTTTTGAACGTTAATGTGAGCTCCCCTACCCTGTTTAGCCCCCCCCCCATGGTTAAAAGTTGTGAAATGTCTAAACTGAGCATTTGCGATCCTTTTCTGCGTTACAAAAAAATCGGAGCTCAAACGGGCGAGTTTGAACAAGGCACCTTATTGACGTCAGATCGAAAAAAGAAATGCAAATGCAGTTCCACCCCCGTCTGTCTGTACTCAGCGTCTCTGTAAATCACGCCCAGAGAGTTTGGACTGCGAATGCGCTAGGCAATGCGAAATGCGTTTTTTTATTTGCCTGGAGGCACGTCCGAGTGTTTCTAGGCTCGGAAGTCCTTTATCTGAGCCTCTGGACCTTTGAACAGCAGTGGTTTAATTTTATTTTCTGTGGAAATGTGTTTATTTTTCAATGGAACGCTTCTAATCTCTCCCCCGTGCAAAAACAAGGAAATGGATCAGCTGTGGGCTCTGAGCTCTGAGCGGAGAGTTTGGCCACGCCCCCACCCTCTACTATTGGCCATCTCTTTTCTCCTCATTTGCATTCAAGCAACAACGCCCAGAATAAAGAGTTTGAGAGAGATATTTATGACTCTTTCTCATCTTATCTCTGTTTCTCATGCACTGAGTGTTGATTTTGAAGAAGGATTCATTTACAGTATTAGGGAACCATTAAGGAGCCATATAAAAGCATCAAGAAGTACCATGTCATGGGATCTTTAAGTAAAGTGTTTAACAGCTATGTTAAAGGTGCATTGTGTAACTTTTCTGGTGGAGGGTCCATCAAATGCTTTTCTCCGTGGAGATTGCTTTGCATTGTTTGGAATGTTTCCCAGTATGGCATTAAACCTTTCTATCTTCATGGAGACCAACCCAGATTAAGTTACAGGTCAGTGCTGTGGAGAGGCGACCCCGCTCAAAGTCAGACTGTTTGTTTTTCTAGGTATTTTTCAGCAATAAAACCACCTGTAACTGGATGAATATAAGGTAGAGCTCCTTAATGTCAAACTGTGGAACATTCCAGACAGAGATGAAAATACAATTTATTTTCATAACAGCAGGTGATGGACCCCCAACCAAAAAGCCAATTTTCTTGAATAATTTGGATAAAAATGTAGGTCTACTGAGTACCGTCTCCATTGTCATTATTGTATGGCTATACTATTGATACTTTGAATAGCCATGGATGCACTTCATCTAGAACTATGAAGCAGTTGAAAACCCAGCTAACTGGCTAGCCTGCATTGCTAGTCAAAATGACAGGACATAGATGATAATTTTCCCTTTAAACTTTAAACACGTTAAATTATGAGGACATAAACAAGTTATACTTTAGGTTGATGAACCATCTTCCCTCGCCATTTTGCCGGTCAACCTGAAAATTAGGCCTGGACTGGTAATACCGGGCATACCGGGCATTTTCCCGGTGGGCCGACAGTCCTAGGGGCCGATGCCCATCGCATCTTTAAAGATCCCATGACATGGTACTTCTTGATGCTTTTATATGGCTCCTTAATGGTTCCCTAATACTGTAAATGAATCCTTCTTCAAAATCAAGACTCACTGAGAAAGCCTCATGAACACAGTCAGAGTCATAAATATGTCTCTGAAACACTTTATTCTGGGTGTCGTTGCTTGAATGCAAATGAGGAGGACAGAGACAGGCCAGTTCAGCGGGTGGGGGTGTGGCCAAACTCTTTAGCGGTGCGATGTGCGCTGGTCCCACTTCCGCGTTTAAGCGCGGAGGAAGATATGAGACGATTCAGAGGTTTGGAGGCTCGGATAAAGGACATCCGAGCCTGGAAACACTCTCACGTGTCTCCAGGCAAATAAAAAAACGCATCTCGCATTGCGTAGCTCGTTCGCGGTCCAAACTATCTGGGCGTGAGTTCCAGAGAGTGTGGGTAGACATCCAGACGGGGGGTGCAACTTCATTTGTATTTTTCCCCGAGTGTGACGTCAGAAATTTCCCTTGTTCAGAATCGCCCGTTTGGGCTGTCTTTTTTTCAAACACGGAAAAGGATCGCAAATGCTCAGTTTACACATTTTGCAACTTTTAGCCATGGGGGGAAGGGGGGCTAAACAGGGTAGGGGAGCTCACATTAACGTTCAAAAACCTCAGAAAGTGAAAATTTCATGCCATGGGACCTTTAAGACGATTAGCCAATACAAAAAAAAACGTTCAAATATTGGCCTTGATATATCGACCAACCGATATATCAGTCTGCCTCTAACTGTAAATAAATAGCTGCTGCACAGTGAGTAACAGAGTAACTTTTGAATACTAGGGATTATATAGAGTATAGTGGGTGTTGTACCAGTTTGTAACAATAAAAACAATTACTTCATGTATACGCATAATCCAGGTCTAAACCTTTCTTTAAAAACACCACAGTGAAAATCCTCAAATGCACTTGTTTGTCTTGGTGGCGAGTACGCAGGGCTCTCAAGTCTCACGCACTGAGAGTGTGACACACGCAATTCGACGTGTTCACACGCTCACACGCCACACATGGCATTTCTCACGCTGAATTTTTTTTTTTTTTTTGTGCCCAGAAAATCGGTCTGGGTGGCTCAGTTTATGCAGGCACTGCGCGTTTTCAGCGAAAAAAAAAACTCCCCCCCTCCTCCCCGTCCCGCTCCCCGGAAAAAAAATCTCAGTTATCAGGCGCTGCGCCCTTTTCAGCCAATCAGAAAATAGATTGTTCTGTTGTTGGGCAGACTGTAGAGTGTAGTTTCAGCTGCTAAGCGCACACTGCGGTGATGATAAAACAAACTGAGAACCATCAGGTAATAACTTCATTTATAATAATAATAATAATAATAATACATTTTATTTATAAAGCGCTTTTCAAGACACTCAAAGACGCTGTACAAGAGGTAAAATCAGTAATAAAACAAGTAACAAAACAATAAACAATCAGAAAAACATTAAACATTAAGAAACATTAAAAGCAGTTTTAAAAAGGTGAGTCTTGAGCAATTTTTTGAAGGTGGGGAGGTCAGAGCAGTCACGGAGAGGTTGTGGGAGTGAGTTCCAGAGGGTGGGGGCAGCAATGGAGAAGGCTCTGTCACCCCAGGTTCGGAGCTTGGTCCTGTAGGGGAGGGACAGGAGGTTGGTGTCGGAGGAACGGAGGGAGCGGGATGGGGTGTGGCGGTGCAGAAGGTCAGAGAGGTATGATGGGGCCAGGTTATGGAGGGCTTTGTAGGTCATGAGGAGGACTTTGAATTGGATACGCTGAGGGATGGGGAGCCAGTGGAGGTTTTGGAGGACAGGAGTGATGTGGTCTCGGGAGCGGGTGTGGGTGAGGAGGCGGGCAGCAGAGTTTTGAATGTATTGGAGTTTATTGAGAGTTTTGGAGGGTAGACCATAGAAAAGGCTATTGCAGTAGTCGATTCGAGAGGTGATGAATGCATGGATGAGTGTTTCGGCAGCAGAGAAAGAAAGGGATGGGCGGAGTCGTGCAATGTTTTTGAGATGGAAGAAAGCAGTCCGGGTTATGTAGTTTATGTGTTGTTGGTATGAGAGTGTGGTGTCAAAAAGAATGCCAAGGTTTCGGATGAGTGGGGATGGAGTGAGGGTTGTGTTGTCTATGGTCAGGCTGAAGTCTTGAGTGGATTTGGTGATGTTTTTGGGGCCAATAATGATTAAGTCAGTTTTGTCACAGTTTAGTTGTAGGAAATTGTGTTGCATCCAAGTTTTGATTTCAGAGAGGCAGTGGGTGAGGGAAGAGTGAGTTGTGGAGTTGATGGATTTGGTGGTTATGTAAAGTTGAATATCGTCAGCATAGCAGTGGAAATAGAGGCCGTGGCGGCGAATGATGGTACCAAGGGGGAGGAGGTAGAGGATGAACAGGAGGGGACCAAGCACCGAACCTTGGGGGACGCCTTGCAGTAGGGGAGCAGTGGCGGAGGAGCAGTTGTTGATGTGGATGAATTGTTGACGGTTGGTGAGGTAGGAGTTGATCCAGGATAGTGCTGAGCCGGTGATGTTGAAATGGTTCTTGAGACGGGAGAGGAGGATGGAGTGGCTGATAGTGTCAAATGCTGCTGTAAGGTCCAGGAGGATGAGGATACTGAATTTGCCGGAGTCAGAGGAGAGGAGGAGATCGTTGGTGACTTTGAGAAGGGCTGTTTCTGTACTGTGTTGTGGACGGAAACCAGACTGGAATGGTTCAAACAGACTATTGGATTTGAGATGGGCTTTGAGTTGGGTGGCTATGACTTGTTCCAGGATTTTGGACAGATATGGAAGGTTTGAAATGGGGCGGAAATTTGCAAAGTTGTCGGGGTCAAGGCCGGGTTTTTTTAGGATAGGGGTGATGGCAGCCAGCTTGAGAGACTGCGGGACAGAACCAGTGGTAAGTGAGGAGTTGATGATTGTTGTTATTAGAGGAGAGATGATTGGAAGGCAGTCTTTGATGAGTGCAGAGGGGATGGGGTCGAGTGAACAGGTGGGGGTTTTCATGGTGGAAAGAAGTTTGGAAAGTTCATCTGGACAGATAGAGGAGAAATGGGAAAGTTGTGGAGTCGAGTTTGGGGGAGGGGAATCAGAAGGGAGGGCTGGAGAGAGAGTGAGGGAGCTATAGATTGTGTCAATTTTGGATTTGAAATATGATAGGAAAGTGTTGCATTTGTCTACTGTAAAAGATGAAGAGGTGTTGTCACTGGGTTTGAGGAGTGTGTTTATTGTGGAGAACAGAGCTTTGGGGTTATTGGAACCAGAGTGAATGAGGTTGGAATAGAAATTTGACCGGGCTGCATTGAGGGCATCTTTATATTGACGGAGGTGATCTGTGTAGGCTTGGAGATGGATGGTTAGACCAGATTTTCTAAGCAGTCTCTCAAGCTGGCGCTTTCGGGATTTCATTTTATGAAGTTCAGGAGTGTACCAGGGTGCTGTGTGGGTGAAAGAAACAGATTTGGTTATTACGGGAGCAAGTTGGTCAAGGCAGGAGGAAAGTGTGTTATTGTAGTGATTAACAAGTTCAGAGGAGTCATCAGACTGTGGGGGAGGGCAGGTGGACAGTTTTGTGGCAAGGGACTTTGAAAGAGCAGAAGGGGAGAGGGATTTGAGGTTCCGGAATGAGATTGTACGTTTGGTTTTTGGGATGGGAAGAGGCAGGTCAATGTCTAGGGTGATAGCCAGGTGGTCAGATATATGAAGGTTATGGCTGGTGAGATTTGGGATTTTGACACAGGTAGTACAGACCAGGTCCAGGATATGACCACGGGTATGGGTGGGGAAATTGACATGTTGGTTTATGTTAAAACATTTTAAGAGGTCCAAAAAATCAGCTGCAGGTTTTGAATCAGGGTTGTCGATGTGGAGGTTGAAGTCACCAAGGATGAGGAGGGAAGATGAGATTGCAGAGAGCTGGGTGAGAAAGTCTGTGAAATCAGAAAGGAAAGAGGGGTAGGGCTTGTGGGCGATAAATGACAGCAGTGACCAAGGGAGTAGGACCAGACAATTTAAAAACAGTGTGTTCAAATGAATTACTTTGTAGGGATGTGATGGGAGTGATTTTAATGTCCTTTCTGTAAATGACTGCGGTCCCCCCTCCCCGCCCCTCAGTGCGTGGAGTTTCAATGTAAGTGTATCCGGGAGGTGTGGTTTGGTTGAGAGAGAAGTAGTCCAGGGGTTTGTGCCAGGTTTCAACTAGGCAGATAAAATCGAGGTTATTGTCAGTAATATATTCGTTTAAAATGAGGCTTTTATTGTTGAGGGAGCGAGTATTGAAGAGAGACAGCTTTAGGTGGCGCTGTGTGGTGTCTGGCTGTGAGGACGGAGGGAGAGGGCGGAGATTGGCTGGTTTCACGTGGGGTTTGTTGTGATGACGTAATGAGGAAACAGGTGAGCGGTGAGACCAGAGGGACGGGATGGCATTGGGAGATGAGAAGTTGTAGTGAAAAGTGCGACCGGAGCCTCTGTGTGGAGGTCGGCAGCTGCGGAATAGTCCAAGTTGTTGGAGAGTATCGGTGCAGGACGGGCGGCGGCGGCAACTGTTGAGGCAGTGAAGAGCGGAGGCAGAGTACCGGAGAGCCATGCTGTGGTGGACCGGTGAGAAGCCAGCGTCAGCCCCGGGCAACGGCAGTGGAGCAGTTCCGGCGGCCCCGGAGACGAGGCACGAGGAGCCCAGGAAAATCCACAGAGGGGCGAACATCCGAAGAAAGGCCGAAGGTCCCGCAGTCGTGCTGTCAATGCCGAGGAGCGGACCGGAGCGGAGATCTCCTGCACTAGCAAGCAGGCCAGCGGAGAGCACGCAGGCTAAGTACCCGTCTGAACTGAGCACACCAGGACGGTTGGATCCTGGAGGGACAATTCGTGGGGCCCCAGCTGCACAGCCAGGTGGCAACGACAAAACACCGCTCGGAAAGTTGGAGAAGACAAGCACGCCGGGGACACAACAGCAGGACACCCCCGTACAGGTAAAACGCCGATCAGAGTCACAGGGCCAGAAAATTTATATAACTCTCATTAGTTGCTTTGTAGTTTAAGTTTGCTTTTTAGACAAATTCAACGCAATTCGACGTGCACACGGCATTTCTCACGCAATTCAAGCCCTCGGAAATTACGCAGTCTCACGCACGACCCCGCTCAAAGCCCTGGAGTACAGTTGGCTAACACTTCAGGTGAGTTTTCCAGCCGTTGAATCTGTGTGTCTGTGGGCAGGTGTGCTACAGGATTAGCAGAAACAGAAACATGCGGAGAACAGGCCCCTGCACATTCAAGCGAGCTCACACCATGAAGTCATAACTGTATCAAAACTGTCCGAGGGCTTTTAGATGCCAACGACAACACTGTCTTCTACTGAAAGATGAGTAAAGATGAGCCAAAAGAACAAAAACAAAACATACGGGCTTACTGAGACTTCAAATTCCCATAAAGACTGAGACATCGGTTTACTTTAAAACAAAGATAGGAATTGAGATGTGAAATTCTGTTCACGGTTCATATTTTATAACACGCCCAGAAGAGTTGAGAAAAAGGCTGAAATATGAAGTTCCAAATGCTCTGTTCCACCTTGCGACGACATGAAGTGATCATTTTCAAGTTAACAAGTACGTTTTAACTTTTGTTTAGTAGAAACTGGCTATTCCAGAGCTGAAATCATCCAAAAAAAAAACATCTAAAACAAGAATCAGAATTGTAAACTACAGGGTTAGCACTTCCAGTATCCAGAATAAGACAGGATATTTTGTTGTTTATGGAGGTCTTATAGTCTTTCCAGTTTGCTAAAACTTTTGAAAAACATATTACCCTGAGCTGGCTTGCCTCTCCCTAAATCTGACTTGTAACTTGGCTTAGAGGCACCACTGGCTTGTCTCCGTGGTGATAAAGTTTAATACCATACTGTGAAACATTCAAGACCAAGCAATAACATCTCTGCAACCAAGAGGCAGATTCCACAACATTTACATTACACCATAATTAAAGGTGCACTGTGTAACTTTTTGGTTGGGGGGTCTGTCGATATGTCATTGCTCTGCCTGGAATGTTCCGCAGTATGACATTAACCCTCTGAGACCCACAGCTGTAGAATTGCAACATTTACTTAGAGCTGTCTAATAGTGCCTCACACTGACTCTGCATCATACAACATTTTTCCAGGGAAAATATTAATATTGGAGGGAATGTCACATTCCAAAGTCAAATCAATTTTAACACTTATAAAAGTAAGTATACAATCTGTAATATTTTTTTTCTTTCATTCATAACATGTTTAGTGTTAGAAAAGTTAAATATATTAAAAAAAAAAAAAGTATAATACACGTGATTTAGAGTGATTTATGTGAATGTTGCAAAAACGCAACACTGGGCTAGAAAGGGTGTCCCGGTTCTGTATTAAAAAAAAGTGTTTTCTCAATTAAATTAATTTGATTAATCTGATTTTATGGAGTGAGCAAAAATGAATACAAAGTTGGCTTTCATTAAATGTGAAGTTGTAATATTGGTAACCACGAAAGCCCAGTGTTGCAATTTTGCAACATTTCCACTAGGGATGTCAACAATTAATCGACTTATGATTAATTGTCGATCAAGACGTTGGTCGAACAAAATGCATTAATTGTAATTAATCGCTAATCGCAGACACGCGCACCCGCTTGGTCACGAAACAAGGCAACCGCGCACCGCGCTCACTCAACAGCACTCGCATTCCGGGCGCCGCGGTTCAATCTCGTGCTCAGCAGCCCCGGAGTACGCGCAGGCCGGAATGCGTAGTCTCAGCCCGAGCCACAAACCAGCCGCACGAAACCAGCGGCGGCACGTGGTGGTTTAATCCTGGTTTAGTCCAGGTCTAGACCTGGTCCAGTCCTGGTTTAGTCCAGGCCCAGTCCAGGTTTAGACCTGGTTTAGTTCTGGTCTAGACCTGGTTTAGTCCACGTTTAGTCCTGGTCTAGTCTCGTAACCAATCAGGACGCAGAACACAATGTTACACTATAAAAAAAAAAGTTACACTATAAAAAATTTTTAAAAAATCTGCGAACTGCGACAGAGCGAGGGATTACTTTATTTTGTTATTCAGCATCAATACATTTGTCTGCTTTTTACTAAGGAATAATTAATTGAAGAATATACAATATAATAATACTATGATATATTTATGACTCAGTGTTATGTTACTATAGCTTATATTCTTAAAGACCCTATTGAAACACTCAAATTCAGGTGAAAAACGCCGCTTATCAGTTAATCGTAAGTCGATCGATAAGTTCAATCAACTATAGATTAATGAATTAATCGATAATTTGCATCCCTAATCTCCACAGATTCCTCACAAAAAAGAAAAAAGATAAAACTAATTATTTTCTGCATTAGAGGCTTAGGAAAAACATCTTAAAGAGGTTTTTAAAAAAAAATTCAACCAGGAAATGAAAGCTTGGGTCTCAGAGGGTTAAACAGATCATAGCTCAAAAATACCTAGAAAAACAGACATCCTGACTGTGAGCGGGGTTACCTGTCCGCAGATCTGACTTGTAACTTGGTCCAATTTGGTCTCCATAAAGATAGAAAGGTTTAATACCATAATGTGAAATATTCTAGACGAAGCATTAACATCTCCATGGGGGAAAAAAGCATTTGATTGACTTACATATAATTTAGTAACCATACATGATTATTTTTAACAAATTATCAAAAGCATTTAATAAGTCCTTCACAGAGACATAAGGGAGCAGAATACAGTGGTACCTCACCTTACGAATGACCCAACAAACAAACATTTCAAGTTACGAAACGCCTTCACGGTAAATTTTGGTCTCTAGATACGAAAGAAAATTCAAGTTACGAAACGCGAAATCTCAAAAATTCAAATAATGCGCGCTCAGCCACACACATTATACGCTTTTCTCAGACTGGATTTAAACTTTTCTCACATTTGTCTCTTGTTTAAACACTCAAACTTTCATAGATTTTCAACAAAATTATTAATAGTGAAGTGTGGGGGGAGGGGGAGGGGGGAGAAGACTGCGCTCTGACACGTGTGATAGCGCAGCATGACCCGGCGCGGAGCTGACAGCAGGTCTAGACCAGGACTAAACCAGGACTAAACCAGGACTAGACCAGGTGGATTAAAGCAGCGAGGAGGGGACTGCACACAGTCTGAGCGCATGAACGAGACCCATGCAAGAGCCGCGGTGGTCTAGACCTCCTCTAGACCTGACCAGGTCTAGAGGAGGTCTAGAGGAGCCGCGGTGGTCTGGACTAAACCAGGACTAAACCTGGACTAAACCAGGAGGAGCCGCGGTGGTCTGGACTAAACCAGGACTAAACCTGGACTAAACCAGGAGGAGCCCGCGGCTCTTGCATGGGTCTCGTTCATGCGCTCAGACTGCGTGCAGTCCCCTCCTCGCTGCTTTAATCCAGCTGGTCTAGTCCTGGTTTAGTCCTGGTTTAGTCCAGGTTTAATCCTGGTCCAGTCCAGGTTTAGACCTTGGTCTAGACCTGCTATCAGCTCCGCGCCGGGTCATGCGTGTCACACGTGTCAGAGCGCAGTTTTCTCCCCCTCCACACTTCACTGTTAATACATTTTGTTGAAAATCTATGAAAGTTAGAGTGTTTAAACGAGAGACAAATGTGAGAAACACAGAACACAATGTTACACTATAAAAAAGTTACACTATAAAAAAAAAAACTTGGATCGGGGCCTTGGAATGAATCAGGCTTTTTCCATTGAAATAGCTACTCAACTTACGAATTTTTCACGTTACGAAACCACTTCTGGAACGAATTAATTTCGTAAGGTGAGGTACCACTGTAAATGATGACATGATTCATCACATTTGAAAACTGCACTCGTCATTTTTTTCTTTTTTGTTTTTGCCTATGAGTGACTTTTGAAAACCACCGGAACTGTTTAAAACGGACCAACCACAGCTGTGTGAGTGCGTTTCCGTAAAGAACAGCTTTGAGATGTGTAAGAAGGCAGATGTCTGTGCCGTAATGGTTCAGTGCTGTATGAATTAGCTCAGATTAGCCAAGCAACCGCATCCAACAATGTCTCCTCTTCCTCCTCCAAATCCCACTAAGCCAAAACTGGTTTCCCCTATTACAGCTTGCTCTGAAAAGGGCACAGTGTGGGTGAGCACGCCCCATTGAAATCTCATTCAGTGAACGGATTACGAGTCTGACCTGCCTTTTCTTTTACGGACTTTTTTATATTTAGAACCTTCCTTGTTCGTTTAAAGGTACAACCCCAACCTTGGCCTGAACACTGTGATTCAAGTACTGGGGAAGTTGACTAAGACTGAGCTCAAGCTATTGTCAAAGCAAAGTCAAGCTGCAGAAACTCAAATCTGGCCAAGTTAAAGGTGCACTCTGTAACTTTTTGGTTGGGGGTTCATTACCTGCTTGTTTCTATGGATTTGTCATTGCTCTGCCTGGAATGACATTAACCCTCCTGTCGTGTTCGGGTCAAATCTGACCGTTTTACAACTTATAATACTCATAAATATTATGTTTTTCATCTGATTACCTCAAGACCTTATGATATCCTCCACACTGTGTACTTGAACATATAAAAGTGATGATCACCTGTTTCATTCAATTTTGAGTGTTTTAAGCAACCTTGTTACACCTGTGGTGTTCCCGGTCAAAAGTGACCGCCATAGGAAATGAATGGGTATCCAGAGTAAATTCATTCAACATACAGAAAACATCCCCATACACACTGCCCCAGCTCACTCAGACACACACACACACACACACACACACACACACACACACATACACACACACACAGGAGCAGCTATGCCTGGAATATGCAGGTGTACATGGGGAAACCCAGTACTGGAAGGGCCGAAAAAAACCAGGGTATGCGTGTTGTGCTGGACATGACAACCGGTCTCCAAGGGCATAATATCACATGTGACAACTTCTTCACTTCACATGCTCTTGGTCAGGAGCTACTGAAAAGAAAGCTCACCATGGTAGGGACAGTGAGGAAGAACAAGCCTAAACTTCCCCCTGCGCTGGTATCGACCACAGGAAGACAGGCACTCTCATCACAATTTGCATTCACTGACACTCACACTTGTGTCATACGTTCCCAAGAAGAACAGAAATGTCATCCTGATGAGCACAGTACACAAAGACGCCGCTGTCAGCACCACAGAGGACAGGAAGCCCCTGATGATCCAGGACTACAACAAGAACAAGGGAGGCGTTGACTGCCTTGATAAGGTAATGTAAAGTCTCATCATGCATTTTATTTTATTTTTATCTAGGTGAATCATAGCATTTTGTGTACGACAGATTGAATATTGTTCCTAATCTCTTATTATTTATTGTTCCTTTATTGCAGCTTACTGGTACATACACCTGTAAGCGGATGATGGCTCGCTGGCCTATGGCACTGTTCCACAACATCCTGGATGTGTCAGCTTTCAACGCGTATGTGGTGTGGACAGCAATCGACCCAACCTGGAATCAGGGGAAAAGTTTCAAGAGGAGACTTTTCCTCGCAGAGCTGGGGAAAGCTTTGGTGACTCCTCTTATCAAAGATCAAAGTCTTATACAGCGACGCGAGCACATTCCCCGCACACCAGCCTCCGCCAGTCTGGTTAGGAGCATGCAAACTCCAGCCCCAGCCCTGGCTGCTCTCCCCCAACAAGGACATGGGCAGAAAAGGAAGCGTTGTGGCCTCTGTGCCCCTGGAGACATCAAAACGAGCCTGACATGCTGCAAATGTCATGCTTATGTTTGCAAGGCCCACTCTGACCTGAGTGTCATTATGCCACTCATGTGCATGAATACACACACACACACACACACACACACACACACACACACACACACACACACACACACACACACACCCTGTTGAGTTTGGTGTTTGGTTTTCCATGTATTTTTTTGTATATATGTTCATTTTGTAGTTCATTTTCAGTGCCCAATTGTATTTTAACTGATGTTATTTAATGTTTACTTCTATAAATTGTTGTTAGACACTACTTTGAAACATTGTTCTCAACTAAAGAATGTTTAATAAAAAAAATTGTGGTGAAAAAAAAAATGTTGTGCTAATTTAAGAGCAGTTAAAACAGACCGGTCAATTTTGACCGGGAACACTAAAGTAGGGGGCTGGAGGCGAACACGACCGGAGGGTTAAAGGAGAATGAACGTTTTTTACAATCTGAGCCTTATTTCGGTAATAAAACAAGTTGTTTTACTCACCCATAGCACTTTGGTGTCATATGGAGCACTTCCAGAGATGTTTTAGATTAGCGATATCTGTAACGCGAGTTCTTGGGGCAAATAATTTATGCCCCGAGCGGTCTCGAAATAACACAAACTTTAGCACTTTTCAAATCATAGAAGCTCGATGTCTTAGTCTACACTTTCATTTGAGTCAAAAGTGGCCTGTAATCTGAGATTTATCCATAGTTTCGAGTAGATGAGGAGGACAGTGCGCATGTGCGGAGTCACACTTTATTTCACTCTCAGCTCCCGGGACCCAAACATGAAACGCAAAGCTGTAAATTATGGATAAATCTCGGATTACAGGCCACTTTTGACTCAAACGAAAGTGTAGACTAAGACATTGAGCTTATATGATTTGAAAAGTGCTAAAGTTTGTGTTATTTCGAGACCGCTCGGGGCATAAATTATTTGCCCCAAGAACTCGCGTTACAGATATCGCTAATCTAAAACATCTCTGGAAGTGCTCCATATGACACCAAACTGCTATGGGTGAGTAAAACAACTTGTTTTATTACCGAAATAAGGCTCAGATTGTAAAAAAACGTAAATTTTCCTTTAAAGGGATATGCCACCCCCAGGTCAAACTTGGGCATCTCCCCACAGTCCAGAGACTAAAATAAGTGGTGGAAAGCGTTTTTCTGGTCACCCAGCCATTGTCCGAGTTTGTCAGCACTGACCGCCGCGGTATCTGCAGCTACTCCGCGTTAGACTGGAGTCTAACGGCGCCAGAGAAAGATTTCGGCCAGAAGGAATTAATTTGCTCGATGCGTTTCCCAATTACTTTCTGTGTAGTGCGCATTCATATCGAGTGCAAATAAATGTGCAAATCAACACGGAGAGCTTGACTTGGTCATTTTGGGTGGGAACTATTTTCCAGTGCGGAAAAAGAAAGCCGAAGCACACACCACGCTGCGCAACAGGGGAACTCCCTTCCTGGTGCGTAACAGGGATTCCCCTGTCTTTTTCCGCACTGAAAAATATTTCCCACCCAAAATGACCAAGTCAAGCTCTCCGTGTTGATTTGCACATTTATTTGCACTCGATATGAATGCGCACTACACAGAAAGTAATTGGGAAACGCATCGAGCAAATTAATTCCTTCTGGCCGAAATCGTTCTCTGGCGCCGTTAGACTCCAGTCTAACGCGGAGTAGCTGCAGATACCGCGGCGGTCAGTGCTGACAGACCTGGACAATGGCTGGGTGACCAGAAAAACGCTTTCCACCACTTATTTTAGTCTTTGGACTGTGGGGAGATGCCCAAGTTTGACCTGGGGGTGGCATATCCCTTTAAGTCATTTAAGAAAAACAGGCAATTGAATAAATACAGAAATAAACATTTAATTCTATACTGTAGAACATTTCAGGCAAACCACTACCATGTTAGTAGAGACAAGTTATTAAAGTTACTATCTTATTTAACATTGCATTTGTTGGAGCAGGTTTGACGGGGGGCTGTGCTCAGAGCTGCCCCAGTATGCAGTGGTCATACTGGGGGTTTAACAGAGGTATGCGACCACTCCCTGCCCTCCCCCTGGCTCTTAATGACTTCCAGACAAAGGCCAGCGTTCCCGTCATCCTCCCCGTTAATAAGTGACTGGTCCTGGGACACCTCACCCCCGCCTCCCCCCTCTCCTCTCCTCCCTCCTCTCTTTGCTCAAAGAGAAGTATGCCATTGAAAATTTTCTGGAAAGGTCAAAAATGGGGTAAGGAAATTTGTATTTGAGGTGGGAATCAAAGATAAGATAATGGTGAGTACTTCTAAATAAAGCTTCAAAAACAATGAGACAAAGAGATGGCAAGGGCATAGAAGTGTCCAGTAATATGTGTCCAACTGCAGGAAAACCAATACCATGTCGTCGCGGAGGCGTTTTGAGTTATTCACAGATTCTGAAAGTACAGGTTCTAAGCTTTCCAGTGATGTCTTACATGTGAAAATCTGACAATATTTTAAAAAGCAGCCATAGCAGATCCCAGAAATTCCAGAAACAGCCTCTCAAAGTTTGGTCTCTTCAGCTTCCTTGCCTAACAAGCATTTTTGAAATTAAAAATGTATGTTTTTAAAGATCCCATGACATGGTACTTCTTGATGCTTTTATATGGCTCCTTAATGGTTCCCTAATACTGTAAATGAATCCTTCTTCAAAATCAACACTCAGTGCATGAGAAACAGAGATAAGATGAGAGAGTAATTTTTCTCTCTCTGAACACTCCATAATGGGCGTTGTTGCTTGAATGCAAATGAGGAGAAAAGAGATAGCCAATAGTAGAGCGTGGGGGCGTGGCCAAACTGTCCGCTCTAGCTCTCAGCTGATCCATTTCCGTGTTTTTGCACGGGGGGAGAGATTTGAAGCGTTCCATTGAAAAATAAACACATTTCCACAGAAAATAAAATTAAACCACTGCTGTTCAAAGGTCCAGAGGCTCAGATAAAGGACTTCCGAGCCTAGAAACACTCGGACGTGCCTCCAGGCAAATAAAAAAACGCATTTCGCATTGCCTAGCGCATTCGCAGTCCAAACTCTCTGGGCGTGATTTACAGAGACGCTGAGTACAGACAGACGGGGGTGGAACTGCATTTGCATTTCTTTTTTCTATCTGACGTCAATAAGGTGCCTTGTTCAAAATCACCCGTTTGGGCTCCGATTTTTTGTAACGCAGAAAAGGATCGCAAATGGTCAGTTTAGACATTTCACAACTTTTAACCATGGGGGGGGGGGCCTAAACAGGGTAGGGGAGCTCACATTAACGTTCAAAAACCTCAGAAAGTGAAAATTTCATGCCATGGGACCTTTAAAATAAATACAAACTTCATAAGGAAAAAATACAAAATTGCTAAAATCTGTATCATTTTTAAATCAATATCACTACATTTTAACAAATTAACATGAATTGCTTTTATTTACTACTTTTTACTTTGTGCTTTTTATTCTTACACGTACATTTTTAAACAGGTACTTAAATACTTTTACTTAAGTCATTTCTTCAAGTGATACATTTACTTGAGAGACTTTTTACCTTTGTATCTGTACTTTCACTGCATCCACCGCCAATGTTATAATGTTTCATCATCAAGCTCTTGAAAATCACCACTACACTCTTTTATTTATTTATTTATATATTTATTTTGGGCCGTAACCAATTTGCATTCTTTCAAAACAATACATAACCACAACAACAACAACATTTGGGAGTGGGAAGAAGAAAACTTATTTAATCCCACCACCTCTACCACAGCATTTGCCTAGCGCATTCGCAGTCCAAACTCTCTGGGCGTGATTTACAGAGACGCTGAGTACAGACAGACGGGGGTGGAACTGCATTTGCATTTCTTTTTTCGATCTGACGTCAATAAGTTTCCTTGTTCAAAATCGCCCGTTTGAGCTCCAATTTTTTGTAACGCAGAAAAGGATCGCAAATGCTCAGTTTAGACATTTCGCAACTTTTAACCATGGGGGGGGGGGCTAAACAGGGTAGGGGAGCTCACATTAACATTCAAAAACCTCAGAAAGTGAAAATTTCATGCCATGGGACCTTTAACGTCACTAATGCTGTTATCTGAAACATGGAGAGGCTTCATCATGATCTCAACTAGCACATTATGCAAAAAAAGGAAAATCACAAATTTTCCTGAGAATCTGTAATGCCGACATGTGCCCTCAGCTTCCGTGGTGGGACACATATGAAAGAAAAAAAAAAACAGACATTCCAGAAATTACCCATTACCCATGTTCATATAAAATGTCTCTGTTTTGCCATAACCCTATAGTGGCCTTCACAGTGTTTGGGGTAGAAAACAAATATGAAAGTCAGTGTTTTGGACCATTCTATTGATAACTGTATATCAAAAACTCAAAAGACAAAATGAACCTTTTTAACTTTAAATGTAAGGGTCTTAAAGGGTCTTAAAGGGTCTATCTGTCTCTATCTCATATGATTCATGTTCTAATGTTGTTTCCTCATCACAAACAGGCCTGGAGTTGTATTTTGTTTCATTCACACGTGTTTAACACACAAACCTGCATATTTAGGCTGAGTTCTTCTTTCAAACAGAAAACACGTGTCAGTACAGAAAGTGCGCCACTGTGTTTTTAAACTCCATACACCCTCACGAGAATCATTTGGATAATTTCAGACCTGAATCTTTCCAATCTCTACCAAACAAAAGGTAAAAGGCAACCGTTAACGTGAAAACTACCACTACCTGACATCAGAAGGTGGAACAGAGCATTTTGAGCTTTGGAGATGTAGACAGACGAGGGATGTCAACAATTAATCGACTTACAATTAATGGTCGATCAAGACGTTGGCCGAACAAAATGCATTCATTGTAACTAATCGCTAGAGGGCGCTACTCTGGAACGTGAACACGAGATGTGAACCCACTCGCGAGAAAGACCATAGTGTTACATCATGTAACCCTTTCCTCTCTGGATGTTGCCGTACAACTCACAGTAGAGTTGGACCTAGAACCATATATTTTTGAAATTATAAAAGCATGTAACTTACATGCTTTTATAATTTCTTGATTGTTCTGGTTTGAGGCCCTGTAATGTTTTATGCTGTGTCCAGGGGCCCTGTGAAATTTATATTTTGTACTGTAACCCTTCACAGATTAAGGGAGAGAAATATTGTTGATGCCTTAGTTCAAAATAAATGTTGAGAATGTCCTAAAAATAGCCTGGACTCACTGGTTTCATCATAATATGTAGACTAAATAACATTCTATTTAATTTCAAGATTTCCATGCTGCAAGTGCAACAACTGAGCCAGTCCTCAATTTATTTTCAATAAAGAATGTATTTTGTTATTCAGCATCAATACATTTGTCTGCTTTTTACTAAGGGATAATTAATTGAGGAATATACAATATAATAATACTATGATATATTTTTGACTCAGTGTTATGTTACTATAGCTTATATTCTTAAAGACCCTATTGAAACACTCAAATTCAGGTGAAAAACACCGCTTATCAGTTAATCGTAAGTCGATCGATAAGGTCAGTCAACTATAGATTAATGAATTAATTGATCATTTGCATCCCTAAAACAGACTAATACAAAATGGTGACACAAATGTGTGAGTGAATGAAACAAAACACAACTCTAGGTCTGTTTTTGATGAGGTTACAACATTATCACATGACAACTCGAAAGAAGCAATGATGCCTAAAATAGGAGCTTTAAATACAGCAGTCTGGTGTACTACTGGAAAAAATGTGCTTCTATTGAAAAAGTGATCTCAAAAATATCTTGAATTTCCTTTAGTCTGTTGTCTCTGTCTACACACTGGAATGTTCCCTTAGTAAATTTCATTAAGCCGTAGTATTTTGAGAGGACGCTTTTGGGTGCTGGGGTAAAATTGCTTTAGTTTTGGGTGACGCTGCTGAGTTGGCAGACTTTCGGGTTCACCACAGGACTCAGACCCGCAGAAAAGCTTCTCCAGAGCCTGAGTCATTTACCTGTCAATCACCGCTCAGGGTCACAAGCAGTTAACATGTACTTTAGTCAATATGTTTGTACTGCGTAACTGCCAAGGCCACTCACCTGTCAGGTACTGCACACGCTAACAGTTTTCTACTCAGCCTTAGTTACTGTGCTTTTTTGAGTCTGTTGTTAAGGAACGGCTAGAGAAAAGTCACAACTGAGAGAGAGAGAGAGAGAGAGAGAGAGTGACACAGAAAGAGAGAGAGAGAGAGAGACACAGAGTGATACAGAGAGAATGACACACACACACAGAGAGAGAGAGGTAAAGAAAGAGAGAGAGAGAGAGAGAGAGAGAGTGACACAGAGAGAGAGAGTGACACACAGAGAGGGAGAGAGAGGTAAAGAGAGAGAGAGAGACAGAGAGAGAGAGAGAGAGAGAGAGAGTAACGAAGAGAGAGCGAAAGAGGGAGAGTGACAGAGAGAGAAAGAGTGAAAGAGAGAGCATGACACAGAGAGGTAGAGAGAGAGAGATAGTGACATAGAGTGAGAAAGAGAGAGAGATTGATACAGAGAGAGAGAGTGACAGAGAGAGAGAGAGAGAGAGACAGAGAGAGAGAAAGAGAGAGAGTGACATAGAGAGAGAGAGAGAGAGAGAGAGTAACAAAGAGAGAGCGAAAGAGAGAGTGACATAGAGAGAGAGAGAGAGAGAGGGAGAGAGAGTAACGAAGAGAGAGCGAAAGAGAGAGTGACATAGAGAGAGAGCATGACACAGAGAGAGAGAGAGAGAGAGAGACATAGAGTGAGAAAGAGAGAGAGTGATAGAGAGAGAGTTAGTGACACAGAGAGAGAGAGAGAGAGAGAGAGAGACAGACAAAGGGGGGGAGGGTCCAAGAGAAAGAGAAAGAGAGAGAGAGAAATAGAGAGAGAGAGAGAGAGAGAGTAATGAAGAGAGAGGGAAAGAGAGAGAGTGACACACAGAGAGAGAGAAAGAGTAAAAGAGAGAGCATCACACAGAGAGAGAGAAAAAGAGAGAGGTAGAGAGAGAGAGAGAGAGAGAGAGAGTGAGAAAGAGAGAGAGAGTGACAGAGTGAGAAAGAGAGAGAGTGATACAGAGAGAGAGAGTGACAGAGAGAGAGAGAGACAGACAGAGAGAGAGAAAGAGCGAGAGTGTCACAGACAGAGAGAGAGAAAAAGAGAGAGAGTGACATAGAGAGAGAGATAGAGAGGAAGAGAGAAACGCAGAGAGAGCGAAAGAGAGAGAGTGATACAGAGAGAGAGAAAGAGTGAAAGAGAGAGCATGACACAGAGAGAGAGAGAGAGAGAGAGAGAGAGAGAGAGTTACTTAGTTATGTTGATTTTTAGAGTTTGTTTTTAAAGGTGGTTAGAGCAAACTCTGAATTCAGTTATGGCCATGTAAAGCCACAGTATGTAACTTTTTGGACAAAAACAGATTAAATGTAAGCACAATTTTCTTGTGTTTATTACTGAAAAACGTCTTACTCAGAGAGGCTTGCATCTCCACAGATCTGATGTTTCCACTGAAATGTACTTCCTTTGTCTGTACTCAGCCATACTCAACAAGAGTTTACTACTACTAATACTTACTACTACTATTACTTACTAATCAGCTTTTTGGAGCATTTTAAGATGTTTTTTTGTTTGTTTTTTACCATATACCTGATTATTTCATATATTGCCTATACATTTTTTCCTATGCAGTGCAGGGGCCAATGAAGGAACCAATGGCTCCAACTGGATTTGGATGATAAGAGAATTTTGACCCCATGGATAAAACAAAAGCCTGTAGCTTTTACTTCATAAATTCACTTATAGTAAAACTGAACTTGGTGTGAAATATTTTTACACAAAGAACCCCATATATCCAGTGTTGTTATGTCAAACTTAATTATAAAGAGTTGTTCTGTAGCTGTAGCAGATATAAATCAGCCTCAATCATATTATGTGCAGCTTCCTTTTCTCATGTGCCGGTGAAAGTGTTAATACTCGAGTGTTGAAATCTCTGTCACCACAACGTCAATGCAAATGTCACTGTTTGTGTGTATGGGCCCAGCCTGTTTAAACTGATCTGACCGAGAGGGAGAGGAGGGAGAGAGGGAGGAAGAAAGAAGGAGAAAGAAAGAACAGAAAACAGGGAGAGAGGGGACAGAGGGGACGGAGGGAGAGATAGAGAGAGAAAAGAAGGGAGAGAGAAGGAGAAAGAAAGAAATGTGGGAGAGAAGGGGGCGAGAGCAAGAGAAGCAGAGGGAGAAGGGGTGAGAAAAAGAGAGAGAGAGTGAGAGAGAAAGAGGAAAGAAGGAGAGAGAGAGTAAAAAAAGGGGGAAGGGGAAGATCAGGCCTGGACTGGTAATTGGGCATACTGGGCATTTTCCCGGTGGGCCGACAGTCCCACTGGCTCATGCCCTTCTTTTTTTCTTTTTCTTTTTTTTACTTAGAGACTGGCCCACAATTTAGGACTGAACCAGGACTAAACCAGGACTAAACCAGGACTACATCAGGTCTGAACCAGGACTAAACCAGGACTAAATCAGGACTGAACCAGGACTAAACCAGGACTAAATCAGGATTGAACCAGGACTAAACCAGGACTAATTACATCTAAATCAGGACTAAATCAGGTCTGAACCAGGACTAAACCAGGACTAAATCAGGACTGAACCAGGACTAAACCAGGACTAAATCAGGACTGACCCAGGACTAAACCAGGACTAAATCAGGTCTGAACCAGGACTAAACCAGGACTAATCAGGTCTGAACCAGGACTAAACCAGGACTAAATCAGGATTGAACCAGGACTAAAACAGGACTAATCAAGTCTAAATCAGGACTAAAACAGGTCTGAACCAAGACTAAACAAGGACTAAATCAGGATTGAACCAGGACTAAACCAGGACTAATTACATCTAAATCAGGACTAAATCAGGTCTGAACCAGGACTAAACCAGGACTAAATCAGGACTGAACCAGGACTAAATCAGGACTGAACCAGGACTAAATCAGGACTGAACCAGGACTAAACCAGGACTAATCAGGTCTAAATCAGGACTAAACCAGGACTAATTATGAGGGGCCGGTCTAAGCCAAAAATGCCAGGGCCATTTTTTTGTCCCAGTCCAGACCTGGGGAGGATGGAGGGAGACAGAAAGAAGAAGAGGGAGGGATAGAGGGAGAGGCAGCGAGGCAGAGACAGAGAGTGAGAGAAAGAAAGAGAGAGGGGGAAGGTAAGAGAGAAAAGGGCATTAAGTGCTTCAGCTGTTGTGTGTGCAGTGATCTGTTTCAGTGTTTCCCAATCAGTGGAACAAGGAGCTCTAAAAATAGACCTGTAATATTCCACTCTTCCCCCAATAATCACACACTTGGTGATGGTCTGATTGCATTTACTATCAGCACAGTACTGTGAAGAGTATTTGGTAACACTTCAGAAAGACTACACCTTAATTAGTCTTAATAAAACACAGTTAAAGATCCCATGACATGGTACTTCTTGATGCTTTTATATGGCTCCTTAATGGTTCCCTAATACTGTAAATGAATCCTTCTTCAAAATCAACACTCAGTGTATGAGAAACAGAGATAAGATGAGAAAGAGTAATTTTTCTCTCTCTGAACACTCCATTATGGGCGTTGTTGCTTGAATGCAAATGAGGAGGACAGAGATGGCCTATAGTAGAGGGTGGGGGCGTGGCCAAACTCTCCGCTCTCCGCTCTGAGCTCTCAGCTGATCCATTTCCGCGTTTTAAGAGCGGAGGAGGAAAGGAGAGCCTTTTCAATGAAAAAAACACATTTCCACAGAAAATAAAATTAAACCACTGCTGTTCAAAGGTCCAGAGGCTCAGATAAAGGACTTCCGAGCCTAGAAACACTCGGACGTGCCTCCAGGCAAATAAAAAAACGCATTTCGCATTGCCTAGCGCATTCGCAGTCCAAACTCTCTGGGCGTGATTTACAGAGACGCTGAGTACAGACAGACGGGGGTGGAACTGCATTTGCATTTCTTTTTTCGATCTGACGTCAATAAGTTTCCTTGTTCAAAATCGCCCGTTTGAGCTCCGATTTTCTGTAACGCAGAAAAGGATCGCAAATGCTCAGTTTAGACATTTCACAACTTTTAACCATGGGGGGAAGGGGGCTAAACAGGGTAGGGGAGCTCACATTAACATTCAAAAACCTCAGAAAGTGAAAATTTCATGCCATGGGACCTTTAAAAATTATTCATTATAAGCTAGCTCCTAACCCTTGAATTAAAGGAGAATTAACGTTTTTTTACAATCTGAGCCTTATTTTGGTAATAAAACAAGTTGTTTTACTCACCCATAGCACTTTGGTGTCATATGGAGCACTTCCAGAGATGTTTTAGATTAGCGATCTCCGCAACACGAGTTCTCGGGGCACATAATATATGCCCCAAGCGGTCTCCAAATAACACAAACTTTAGCACTTTTCAAATCATAGAAGGTCATTGTCTTATTCTACACTTTCGTTTGAGTCAAAAGTGGCCTGTAATCCGAGATTTATCCATAATTTACAGCTTTGCGTTTCATGTTTGTGTCTCGAGAGCTGAGAGCAAAATAAACTGTGACTCCGCACATGCGCACTGGCCTCCTCATCTACTCGAAACTATGGATAAATCTCAGATTACAGGCCACTTTTGACTCAAACGAAAGTGTAGACTAAGACATCGAGCTTCTATGATTTGAAAAGTGCTAAAGTTTGTGTTATTTGGAGATCGCAAACATGTGCCCCGAGAACTCACATTATGGAGATCGCCAATCTAAAACATCTCTGGAAGTGCTCCATATGACACCAAAGTGCTATGGGTGAGTAAAACAACTTGTTTTATTACCGAAATAAGGCTCAGATTGTAAAAAAAAAAAAAAAAAAAAAGTTAATTCTCCTTTAATTCACTTTATTCCATTGTAAATAAGTTTTTGTTTATGCTTTATTAAGCCTCACTAAGGTGTATTTATAAACAGCATCTGCTGACTCTATCTGACCAGTCCTCCTGTTATCCTGCACTCTTTCTCTTTCTCTTTCTCTCTGTCGCTCACTCTCTATCTCTCCCTTTCAATCTATATCTCTTTCCTGTTTCTCTTTTTTCTCTTTCATTTTCTCTTATTTTTCTTTCTCTCTTTCTTTCTCTCTGTCCTTCTCTCTCCCTCTCTGTTTTTCTCGTTCTCTCTCTCTCCGTCTGTCTGTCTGTATCTCTTTCTTTTTCTCTCTTTCTCTCTCTCTTTTGTCACGTATCTTTGTGCATTGTCAACATGAAGTATATGAAGTATACTTTGAACTTTGAACTGTGAATAAGTGACAGCAGTCTATTGTTACTGCATGTTTATATTTAGACTACACCTCACACAGTAAACTGGGGGTTTACCCACCAACCAGAGGGTCTGCGGTTCATACTACATCCTTTATTCATATTGTTGTGTCTATGGGCAAGACACTTCAACCACATTAAAGCCCCTCCTGTTAGAAATAGAAGATTAAAGCATCCTTGTAAAAAAAAATGACTGGTGTGAGCTGAAAGTGTAAACAAGTAAGAGTGCCTTTACTTTGTATGACAAAAAAATACAAAAATATGTAAAAATACATTTGGAAGTACATGTGAATGGAGCTTTTAGTGTGGTAGCATCTTTAAAGGTTCTGTATTAAGTAAACTTGACTCTTAAAGGGGATGGTGCATTGTGTTCTGGCTGGCAGATCTACGTGGACTGCTGCTCCTGCGACCCAGAAATGGAGTAAGCGGAAGAAGATGGACGGATGGCACTGTGTAACTTTTCAGGTAGAGCGGCCGTCAGAGAGAGGCGAGCACACTCACAGTAAAAATGTAGGTTTTTAAAGGAGAATTAACGTTTTTTACAATCTGAGCCTTATTTCGGTAATAAAACAAGTTGTTTTACTCACCCATAGCACTTTGGTGTCATATGGAGCACTTCCAGAGATGTTTTAGATTTGTGATCTCCGTAATGTGAGTTCTCGGGGCACATGTTTGCGGTCTCCAAATAACACAAACTTTAGCACTTTTCAAATCATAGAAGCTCAATGAGTGCATGCACATGGTAGGATCGGATTAGGATTGGTTTGGATTTCTCCCGTTACTCGGCGGGTGGTCTGTCGTCCAATCCGAGTGCACATGAAGCTCACGCAATCGGATTCAGGTTAGTGACTTAGCCGGCTCCGCAACGTTATGTGGCGCTGTAGTCCAACTACTTCCGGGTGATGACTGCTCAATATAAACACAACACAACTATCTGACGTGCAAGGAGTTTGATTGAGCAGCATTCATGTACGTGTTGTGCATTTTGCAGAATTTGGTTGTTCGTATGAACGAAAAAACTGCATTTTTGGTTTTGTTAATACGACATGAGCTGTGTCATCGGCGTTTGATATTACAAGCAATCGAGGACAACGAAAATTACGAGGATTGGGACCGTTTGGGCACCTATACCGACACCATTGTTTTAATCATGTTCTGCCTTTTTGTTTTTTGTTGCTTGCATCTTTTGTGCCACAAATAAAGGTATTAAATTTGTAGCTATGGGTTTATCGTTCATTTACGTAAGGTCTGGGGAGTGAAATTACACAACCACGCTTTCATTTTGTATGTCTTTGTATCTTTGTATGTTATCTATGTTTTAGTCTATGCTTTCTAGTCTATGCTTTGAGTCAAAAGTGGCCTGTAATCCGAGATTTATCCATAGTTTCGAGTAGATGAGGAGGCCAGTGCGCATGTGCAGAGTCACAGCTTATTTCGCTCTCAGCTCCCGGGACCCAAACATGAAACACAAAGCTGTAAATTATGGATAAATCTCGGATTACAGGCCACTTTTGACTCAAACGAAAGTGTAGACTAAGACATTGAGCTTCTATGATTTGAAAAGTGCTAAAGTTTGTGTTATTTGGAGACCGCTCGGGGCATAGATTACATGCCCCGAGAACTCACATTACAGATATCGCTAATCTAAAACATCTCCGGAAGTGCTCCATATGACACCAAAGTGCTATGGGTGAGTAAAACAACTTGTTTTATTACCGAGATAAGGCTCAGATTGTAAAAAATGTTAACGGAAAAGTAAAGTTTTTTTACAATCTGAGCCTTCTTTCGGCAATAAAATAAGTAGTTTTACTCACCCATAGCAGTTTGGTGTCAATTGGAGCAGTATTGAAGAACTTATGTTGAGCCGTTCTGTTCTACTAATGATCCCGTATCCGTTAGCATGAGTGCTCGGGGCATTACTTTGCGGTGTCCGAATAACACAAACTTTAGCACTTTTCAAATCACAGAAGATCGCTGTGTCAGGGTAGACTTTTAGTGGATTCCAAAACGGCCTGAAACCCGATATCGCAACAGAAAAGTAAAGTTCAGAGCGGTGTTAGCTTCTTTCGGACTAGCGGTGTTTACAAAACAGCTGAGTTCACGCATGCGCACTGTCCTCTCTGATGATGTCATCAAATGAAACTATAGCTGGATATCGGGTTTCAGGCCGTTTTGGAATCCACTAAAAGTCTACCCTGACACAGCGATCTTCTGTGATTTGAAAAGTGCTAAAGTTTGTGTTATTTGGAGAGCGCAAAGTAATGCCCCAAGCACTCACGCTAACGGATACGGGATCATTAGTAGAACAGAACGGCTCAACATAAGTTCTGCGATACTGCTCCAATTGACACCAAACTGCTATGGGTGAGTAAAACTACTTGTTTTATTGCCGAAAGAAGGCTCAGATTGTAAAAAAACATACTTTTCCTTTAATTCTCCTTTGAGTCAATAAAAGCACGTTATTGAGTAAATGTAATACAGATACGTTTGAGCCCATACCCAGACATTAAAGACCAAGCAACAACATCAACACGGAAACAAGCAGATGGCGGACCCTCCACCAGAAAAGTTACACAGTGCACCTTGAAGTCATGTTAAAATGTTGTTACCTCATCAGAAACATACCTGGAGTTGTGTTTTGTTTCATTCACACATAGTGGTCGTTATTCCAGTAAACAGCTGCATTTGACCTTGTGTTCAGTAGACATTGACAATTCCAGAGCTGAAACCATCCAAGTAATTCTAGTGAAGGTGTATGGAGTTTAAAAATACTCTAAAAACCACATCACAAGGAGTGCTAGCCTAAACAGCCTAAATATGCAGCGTTTGTGTGTTAAAAACGTGTGAATGGAACAAAATACAACTCCAGGTCTGACATCAGAAAATAGATCTGAAAATAGCGTGATATGGTTGCCTGGAAGAATCCATGACTCATCGCTGTACCAGCGAGTGAGTCTGGTAACGCTTGATCCACAGAATGCGCTGCGGTTGCGCGTAGACAGACAGCTAAGTGAACCAATCAGAGATTGCGCCATCTTGATTCAAAACTGAGGCGGAACTTCCGCTGCCTAAGAGTGACTTTGCGGGCAAAGGCGGGTGCACTGACGTCACCATCTTTGAACGAATCAGAATCGCGGAGTCGGTTTGGAACCGGAGGAGCGAGAGTGGATGGAGAGTGTCCAAATGGTATCGCGGTGTATAGGAAATACAGAGAGATATCATTTGGCTGGCCAGGTAAGTGATATGGGCCCTTTAATGGCTAAATTTCTTTAATTGTGTCCCAGCTGAAAATGAAAAAGTTCTACATTATGGCACAGTGTCAGATACGTCTTTAAGATTACATTCATGTGAAGTTGTTTTTACTGACCATTTGATCTGTAAAAAATGCTTGGTCTAAAAAAGCACATGCTGATGTGGCTGCAGCTCTTTGGTGTTTTGATCTTTTGATACGGCGTGCGGTTCAGTCCCAGCAACAAAACACAAACATGAGTTCAGAACAGGAGCTGGATTAAATTATCACATTAATCATTAACTGTAAAGAGGTGGCGTTCATGCCCTTGGTTGGACTTTTCTAGTCCTAGTTTAGTTCTGGTTTAGTCCTGGTCTAGTTATGGTCTAGTCCTGGTTTAGTTTTGGCCTAGTCATGGTTTAGTCCTGGTTTAGTCCTGGTCTAGTCCTGGTTTAGTTCTTGTCTAGTCCTGGTTTAGTTCTGGTCTAGTCTTGGTTTATTTTGGCCTGGTCCTTGTTTAGTCCTGGTTTAGTCCTGGTCTAGTCCTGGTCTAGTCCTGGTTTAGTCCTGGTCAAGTTTTATTTTAGTCCCAATCTACTCCTGGTTTAGTCCTGGTCCAATCTTGGTTTAGTTTTGGTTTAGTTTTGGTTTAGTCCTGGTTTAGTCCTGGTTTAGTCCTGGTTTAGTCCTGGTCAAGTTTTATTTTAGTCCCAATCTACTCCTGGTTTAGTCCTGGTTTAGTCCTTGTCTAGTCCTGGTCTAGTCCTGTTTATTCCTGGTCCAATCTTGGTTTAGTCTTGGTTTGGTCCTGATTTAGTCCTGGTTTAGTCCTCATCTAGTTTTGGTTTAATCCTGGTCTGGTCCTGTTTTAGTCCAGGTTTAGTCCTGGTTTAGTTCTGGTCTAGTCTTGGTTTATTTTGGCCTGGTCCTGGTTTAGTCCTGGTTTAGTTCTGGACTAGTCCTGGTTTAGTCCTGGTCTAGTCCTGGTCTAGTCCTGGTTTAGTCCTGGTCAAGTTTTATTTTAGTCCCGATCTACTCCTGGTTTAATCCTTGTCTAGTCCTGTTTATTCCTGGTCCAATCTTGGTTTAGTCTTGGTTTAGTCCTGGTTTAGTCCTGGTCTAGTCCTAGGCTAGTCCTGGTCTAGTTTTCTTTTAGTCCAGATCTACTCCTGGTTTAGTCCTCATCTAGTTTTGGTTTAATCCTGATCTGGTCCTGTTTTAGTCCAGGTCTAGTCCTGGTTTAGTCCTCGTCTAGTCCTGGTTTAGTCCTGGTCTAGTCCTGGTTTAGTCCTGGTCTAGTCCTGGTTTAGTCCTGGTTTAGTTCTGGTCTAGTCTTTGTGAAGTCCTTCAATTTTCTGTTTCCATGGAATCATACAGGTGATGTTACATACTGCACCTTTAACAGGATTTTGTTATTGTAATAAAATATAACAAGATTTGGTAAAAGTTTAAGTCTTCAAAGTACAAGTGTGAACCAGTTGAAGTGAAGTTTGAGTTACCAAGTCTTTTGTCTAAAGAAAAAACATACAAATCTTGATCCCTAAGATAATATTTTTGTGTCTTATGGTTCGCTATAGCTCTTGTTATGTTTTGCACTCCCCCCTCACTCCCCACAGCTGGATGAATGCAGGGAGGACAGGGGGGTCTATTGTTGCCACATGTGTGAGATGTCTCTTTGTGGAGGAGGATGAAAAATGAGCTTTTCTCATAGTTTTACTGACCCACTTCTCCAGGACACCCCACCTCAGCTCACTTTAGTATTGTGTCAAAATACAGACACTGCTTTTTTGACTTCTTGCAGTTGTAGTGGAGAAGATATTTACTGGGAGAGAAATTGACGGTCATGGCAGCTCGAGCACAGTTAAGAGCTGATGTAGTGTTCAGAGCTGTCAAAAGAATTAAAATTCTGATACTAATCAATAATAAAACTATCTACTACTTCTATTATATATCAAATCTAGATACCCATTTGAGCAGGTATCAATACTAAAAAAGCTCTATTTTTGACCTGATCTACTCTTGGTTTAGTCCTGGGCTAGTTTTATTTTAATCCTGATATACTCCTGGTTTAATCCTGGTTTAGTCCTGTCGAGTCCTGGTTTAGTCCTGGTTTAGTCCTGGTTTAGTCCTGGTCTAGTACTAGTCTTATCTTGGTTTAGTTCTGATTTAGTCCTGATCTAGTCCTGATCTAGTTTTGGTTTAGTCCTGATATACTCCTGGTTTAGTCCTGGTTTAGTCCTGAGTCATAGTCGAGTCGTGGTTTAGTCCTGGTCGAGTCCTGGTCTAGTCCTGGTTTAGTCCTGATATACTCGTTGTTTAGTCCTGGTTTAGTCCTGAGTTATAGTCGAGTCGTGGTTTAGTCCTGGTCGAGTCCTGGTCTAGTCCTGGTTTAGTCCTGGTTTAGTCCTGGTTTAGTCCTGGTCTAGTACTAGTCTAGTCCTGGTCGAGTCCTGGTTTAGTCCTGGTCTAGTTTTATTTTAATCCTGATATACTCCTGGTTTAATCCTGGTTTAGTCCTGGTCGAGTCCTGGTTTAATCCTGATCCAGTCCTGGTTTAGTCCTGGTTTAGTCCTGGTTTAGTCCTGGTTTAGTCCTAGTCGAGTCCTGGTTTAGTCCTGGTTTAGTCCTGGTCTAGTACTAGTCTTATCTTGGTTTAGTTCTGATTTAGTCCTGATCTAGTCCTGATCTAGTCTTGGTTTAGTCCTGATATACTCCTGGTTTAGTCCTTGTTTAGTCCTGAGTCATAGTCGAGTCGTGGTTTAGTCCTGGTCGAGTCCTGGTCTAGTCCTGGTTTAGTCCTGGTTTAGTCCTGGTCTAGTACTAGTCTAGTCTTGGTCTAGTCCTGGTTTAGTCCTGGTCTAGTTTTATTTTAATCCTGATATACTCCTGGTTTAGTCCTGGTCGAGTCCTGGTTTAGTCCTTATCCAGTCCTGGTTTAATCCTGGTTTAGTCCTGGTTTAGTCCTAGTCGAGTCCTGGTTTAGTCCTGGTTTAGTCCTGGTCTAGTACTAGTCTTATCTTGGTTTAGTTCTGATTTAGTCCTGATCTAGTCCTGATCTAGTCTTGGTTTAGTCCTGATATACTCCTGGTTTAGTCCTTGTTTAGTCCTGAGTCATAGTCGAGTCGTGGTTTAGTCCTGGTCGAGTCCTGGTCTAGTCCTGGTTTAGTCCTGGTTTAGTCCTGGTCTAGTACTAGTCTAGTCTTGGTCTAGTCCTGGTTTAGTCCTGGTTTAGTCCTGAGTCATAGTCGAGTCCTGGTGGAGTCCTGGTTTAGGCCTAGTTGAGTACTGGTTTAGTCCTGGTTTAGCCCTGGTCTACTTTGTTTATTTAATTTATTTATTTAAAAAAGTAAAAAACACCCAAAAAAAAAAAAAAAAAAGTAAAAAAGACAATAACATGTATTGTTGGAGTAGCCTTGCTGGAATGGTCCACACTATGACATTACACATCTCTGTTTATCTTCATGGAGACAATCCATGAAGACATCCAGTTTCAGGTCAGATGTGGGGAGAAGTTCATCTTCCCACAGTAGAATGCATGTTGTTTTAAGATTAGCATTAAAGGTCCCATATTGCGCAAAATGGATTCTTGTGAGCTTGAAATCATGTTAGAATGTTGTAACTTCATCAAAAACATGCTTGGAGTGGTAGTTTTCATGTTAACAGCTCCTTTTACCTTTAGTTCAGTAGAGATGGGCAGTTCCAGGGTTCAAATCATCCAAATTATTTTAGTGAAGGTGCTTGACATTTAAAAACACAGTGGAGCACTTCCTGTATTACCACATGACATCACAAGGTAGGAGTGTTTTCTGTTCTCAGCCTAAATCTGCAGGATTTGTGTGTTAAACATGTGTGAATGAAACAAAACACAACTCCAGGTGTGTCTGTGATGAGGAAACATTAGAACATGGATCTGATACATCTCCACGGAGTCAAGCAGGTCACAGAAAAGTGACATACTGCGTCTTTAATGTGCACTTTTTCTTTTGGGTGATTTACGACAAGTGAAAACTGACCCAGATCTTTTGGCTTGCATCTTTCTACAGAACATTTGTCAAAGCGGTAGTCAGCTGTGCGAGGCCATGTCAAAAGCGTGAATTAGCCTCCGATGTTAAAGATAGCGTTTACAGACAAAACACATGTGAAATTGTGTCTGTTCTTCCCATAATTACACTTTTATATCTACCCTCTTCAAAGGAGCTGCATATTTTTTCCATTTTTGTTCCAAAGTGTTTCTCACCCACGCATTTTTAGCACAGAAATTGTAGGTTTTGTGAATGTGCTATAAGAACAGGTGTGGGGCAGACCTGTGGAAATTACAGAGCTGCTTTTCTCTGTCTAAAACTGCTTCCGCTTATAAATGGTACATCAACAGTGAAAAATGTTATATTTTCTTCGAGTTTAGACTTACGCAGTATTAGTAATATAGTAGGAGTATTTTAAAGGGCCCATATCACGCTACTTTCTGACCTGTTCTAATGTTGTTTCTTCATCACAAACAGACTTGGTGTTGTGTTTTGTTCCATTCACACATGTTTAACCCTCTGAGACCCACAGCTGTAGAATTGCAACATTTACTTAGAGCTGTCTAATAGTGCCTCACACTGACTCTGCATCATACAACTTTTTGCAGGGAAAATATTAATATTGGAGGGAATATCACATTCCAAAGTCAAATCAATCAATTTTAACACTTATAAAAGTGTTAAAATTGATTGTAATATTTTTTTTCTTTCATTCGTAACATGTTTAGTGTTAGAAAAGTTAAAGCCCCAGTGTGTAGGATTCGTGGCGCATAGGTGGGTGGTGCTATTGCACTTTCTGTTTTAGCTACGGCAGACCTTGAGGGTCACCTGGGCACGAGCCACGCGCCGCTACTGTATAAATAAAACGCGGTCCCGTTTTTTTTTTTTTTCTTTTCTCATGAAAACACACATTCCCGATCATGTACCATGACACTCTACACATCAAATGAAACCTTACAGTCTCCTCTTTTTGACTATGCAATTCATTTCCCTGCACAACAATCACTCCCCGAGCACATGGGGCTTTTATACAGAAAAGCACAAAACGAGGTTAGCTTACCTTAGAATGCTTTGCACAGGTCAAACTCTGTATTTCACCATAAACTTGCTCTCAATTTGTCCGTAAGGATCCAGGCGAAGGCGGAGCCCAAATGTCCTTCTGCGGCTCTCGTATTCAAAATGGCTGCCTCTGCATGGGGAAGATCCCCCTTTTATGTGACTATATCTAAGTCCAAAAGAATACTTTGATTTCATGATGGAAGTGAAAAGGCTTGGAAAACAATGTATTTTTTAATGGGTATCTTCAATTTCAGTAATTAACGGGTAAAAATCTTACACACTGTCCCTTTAAATATATATTTTTTTAAAGTATAATACACATGATTTAGAGTGATTTATGTAAATGTTGCAAAAACGCAACACTGGGCTAGAAAGGGTGTCCCGGTTCTGTATTTAAAAAAAGTGTTTTCTCAATTAAATTAATTTGATTAATCTGATTTTATGGAGTGAGCAAAAATAAATACAAAGTTGGCTTTTATTCAATGTGAAGTTGTAATATTGGTAACAACGAAAGCCCAGTGTTGCAATTTTGCAACATTTCCACAGATTCCTCACAAAAATCATCCAGGAAATTAATGCTTGGCTCTCAGAGGGTTAACACACAAACTCTGTGTGTTTAGGCTGAGTTTTTCCTCTTAAACAGAAAATACTCTGTTGCACCTTGTGATGTCATTTGGTAATACAGGAAGTGCTCCACCATGTTTTTAAACTCCATACACCATCACTAAATGAAGCTTTTTTTGAATGTCTTTAGAATGATCTGGAGTTGTATAAGAGCACATATAAGAATAAGAATATAAGAAAGTAATATTATTTAATGTTGAAAATCACATTCTACTGTCTAAATAAAGATAATAAAAATAAAAATCTTTTCGTAATCGGTATCGAGCATCGAGTCTGTTCCTTAGTATTGAGTTTTGAAATGTTAGTATTGTGACAACACTTCTTGACACTGAAATACAAACCAATGAAAGAACATGCAGGAAATCAGCAGTGTTATCTTTGCTCCCAAGCCTGGTTAAATTAAAGGCACATTGCGTACCTTTTCTGGAGGAGGGCCCATCATACGCTTTTCTCCATGGAGATGTTTTTACTTTGTCTAGAATGTTTCACCATCATAGCTATAAAACCACCTGTAATTAAAGGAAAAGTAACGTTTTTTTTTTACAATCTGAGCCTTATTTCAGTAATAAAACAAGTTGTTTTACTCACCCATAGCACTTTGGTGTCATATGGAGCACTTCCAGAGATGTTTTAGATTTGTGGTTAGCCTAGCGCGACTTCTAGCCATAGCTCGGGGCATATAATATATTCCCCAAGCATGTAATATGCCCCGTGCGGGCTCCAAATAACACAAACTTTAGCACTTTTCAAATCATAGAAGCTCGATGTCTTTAGTCTACGATTTCGTTTGAATCAAAAGTGGCCTGTAATCCGAGATTTATTCATAGTTTACAGCTTTGCGTTTCATGTTTGGGTCCCGGGAGCTGAGAGCACAGTCCGCACATGCGCACTGGCCTCCTCATCTACTCGAAACTATGGCTAAATCTCGGATTACAGGCCACTTTTGACCAAACAAAATCGTAGGATAAGACATCGGGCTTCTATGATTTGAAAAGTGCTAAAGTTTGTGTTATTTGGAGACCGCAAATAAGTGCCCCGAGAACTCACATGATGGAGATCGCAAATCTAAAACATCTCTGGAAGTGCTCCATATGACACCAAAGTGCTATGGGTGAGTAAAACAACTTGTTTTATTACCGAAATAAGGCTCAGATTGTAAAAAACGTTACTTTTCCTTTAAGTAAATGCAAGGTAGAGCTGTTTAATGTCATATTGTGGAACATTCCAGGCAGAGCAGTTTAGTTTACACGTACACTGGTATTTCCCTTCGGTTGTACCCATCTTTCTAAAAACTAGAGTGGAGATTCCGGAAAACTACAGTTTGCGTGTAAAGTGAGATAAAGTGACTTTTAGGCAGCCGATGCACCGAAAGTGTGATTCTGATTGGCTTGCAGAGCGTTCTCCTTCGTTTTCAGAGGCGAATTCACCGTTTGCGTGTAAAAGATGGGTACAAACAAAGGGAAATATCTCCGTTTTTAAAAATACCATTCACCATATATATACCAAATACCATTATTTTGGAAAACAGAGGGAGAGAAATATTCGTTTCTCAACATACACGGCTGTGTGTAAACGTAGCCTAAAATCATTTGGATAATGGTGCAAATGTACAATGTATTTGACAAACCAAAACCTTAAGTATTTTTATATGACAATAAAACTAATTCATATGTTTAAAGTCCAAGAATGTAAGATTTTGCTAACAGTATGAGGCTACGTTTATACGGCGACGATCAAAACAGAGGACGCAAAAGTGGCGTCTCGTCTTCAATTTTTTATCCGCGTTTAGACGAGTGTTCTCAACAGGAAATGATTGTTTATACGAAGACGCAAAAGTGGACGCAAAAGCCAGCGAAGGGAGGTGCTGTAAATAACTGGACTGAAAAAAAACAAAAACAAAAAACATCACAACAGCGTCAAGTTACATTTCTAACCACGACTGTAGCGGAAAAGAGAAAGGTAAAACTTCCAAATAAAATGTTCTAGTTGCGTTTTAAATGAGTTGTTAAGTTCCGCTCCAAACATTTCAGTGACTTGTATTTTTGTTGACATGTTTTTGAATATTGTACTGAAAATAGTGACATTACAGGAGGATTACAGTGAATTAGAAAATATAAAATCACATGGGGTTTTACATTTGAAGTGCCTCATGCGGAAGTCGCTTGTCTTGGCGTCTGTGTGGCTGTGAGAGTGTGAGAAAGACTTGTACGGGAAGAAGAGAAAACACCGTAGACGTGTGTGGGTGCCATTTATACAATTGTTGAAATGACTCTTGTATGTTGACTAGAGCTGCTAGCGGAACTTGAACATCCGTGGTATCAAGGTATGCCGCATTTATGTGACGTAAACGCGTACCGACATGAGCAGATCTGACCAGTTTTGCGTCTTGGGCAGTTTACACGGAAACGCTACAGCGGAGCGTATTTAACTTTTCCACTTTTGCGTTTTTAGGCCCCAAAAACGCCGTCACCGTGTAAACGAAAGGCACTTCCGATAAAATATTTTGTCGTTTTGACCCGTAAGCGTTCTCGTGTAAACAGGCCCTGAATGTGATGAGTCTGTGAGCAGGGCTGCATCTTCACAAACCTGACTCTTGTTTAGCCTGGACAAAGATCTCTCCGTTCTTGTTTCTAAATGGTGTTCCTATAATATCCAATAAAACGTATCTGTCTGCATGGAAAATGTTCTGAAGTAGGGGCCAGTGGTTTACCTTTCTACTTCCAGTTTTTTTACCGCCTGAAAGTTACATAATGTCACTTGAAATTGTTGTTTTTCCTATTACTACACAAAGACTTTGAGCCTGGACCCTCCCTGTCTCCCACTCACTCGCTTTTATTAAGTCCATGTGATTAAGGAGTGTTCGGACAGCTCTACAATACTCCTCCTTGTAACCTTTCTGCAGAGAGGACCTGATATTTGCATGTGTACATTTGGATATTTAGTTAGAGCAGAGATGGGCACTTTATGCAAACAGTGCGTGTTGCTATGGTAACAGATATTCAAGTCCACTTTATGGTTAATTGTGACGCAGGAGACTCCATCCATAGTGCATAATATAACACTTGTTTCTACTCTGATACTTTCTGATACTTTTAAAATGATGTTGTGGTTTTTTTTGTTTTGTTTTTATCACTTTTTATACTCCCAACATTTTTTTTTAAAGCTCCCATGGCATGAAATTTTCACTTTCTGAGGTTTTTGAACGTTAATGTGAGCTCCCCTACCCTGTTTCCCCCCCCCCCCCCTCCCATGGTTAAAAGTTGTGAAATGTCTAAACTGAGCATTTGCGATCCTTTTCTGCGTTACAAAAAATCAGAGCTCAAATGGGCGATTTTGAACAAGGCACCTTATTGACGTCAGATTGAAAAAAGAAATGCAAATGCAGTTCCACCCCCGTCTGTCTGTACTCAGCATCTCTGTAAATCACGCCCAGAGAGTTTGGACTACGAATGCGCTAGGCAATGCGAAATGCGTTTTTTTATTTGCCTGGAGGCACGTCCGAGTGTTTCTAGGCTCAGAAGTCCTTTATCTGAGGCTCTGGACCTTTGAACAGCAGTGGTTTAATTTTATTTTCTGTGGAAATGTGTTTATTTTTCAATGGAAAGCTTCAAATCTCTCCCCCCGTGCAAAAACAAGGAAATGGATCAGCTGAGACCTGAGAGCGGAGAGTTTGGGCACGCCCCCACCCTCTACTATAGGCCATCTCTTTTCTCCTCATTTGCATTCAAGCAACAACGCCCATTATAGAGTGTTCAGAGAGAGAAAAATTACTCTTTCTCATCTTATCTCCGTTTCTCATGAACTGAGTGTTGATTTTGAAGAAGGATTCATTTACAGTATTAGGGAACCATTAAGGAGCCATATAAAAGCATCAAGAAGTACCATGTCATGGGATCTTTAATGCAGTGCTTCGGTGTGATGCCAGGGGGGGCGCGTGTGACCCCGGGAAACATGCTTTTTTGCATCCTCTGTCACAGAAAAAACATGTGTATTCCACTGAGTCGTGTCCTTTAGTCCGACAGAAGCTGACGCATCAGCGGCACAAGGACAGCGCGGTGTTTTTTTTTTCAGCGCTTTTAGTTTATGCAAATGGGCCATGTGATTTTAAGTTTTGTTTCTGTAAAACGTGAACAAATGCGTGCAAAGCTGCATTAAAAACACATTAATATTTGAGTCCTCAGTGCAAAAAGACAGTGCAGTCTTTTTTGGAAGTTTCTTTCTTTCTTTTTTTGCTTTTAATGTTAATAAAGGATACAATGTTATGCAGAGGTGTATTAATAACAATTTTCCAGACAAATAATACTATTTATAGTCACGCGCAGGGCGGGGGGCGTGAATTTTTTTCTTATTCTTAGGGGGGGCATCACAGAAAATAATTGAGAAGCACTGCGTTAATTTAAACATCATCACAATAAAGAGCTGTGAAGTTCCTCCGATGGATAAGCTGCATATCACACATTCACTTTCATTTCTACCAAAAGGACAACGTGACGCTGCCAAATCATATGCGTATCAGGAACGTGTTGAAAATAAATGATTAAAGATTGCTGCAGACATGAACGAATGACTCCAAAAACAACTCCCAAGAGGGTAAATGAGAAGAGGAAACAACGACAACATGGTGAAAAGCTCCGAAAAGCCTGCCTAATTTGCTTTAAAATGTTATATCAATGATGAGTGTGGTAGTCAGTTGCAGTATGGAAGCAGCAGAAGTAGTAGTAATAGTACTGTAGTAGTAATAGAAATAGTAGTAGTAGTAGTAACAGTAATACAAAAAATACAAATAATTGTTGTTGTACCATGGAGTTGACAGCGTCCCGACCATTTGAGTGAAAGCATGTCATCACTGTCACTGTCAGTGGCCAGGAGATAGGAGCGTTCTACTTTTGGCTGTTTATCTGAGAGGAGCAGCCTGTGATATTGGGGAAGGCAAACGTGACCAAAGAGGAGCAGCTGATCCTCATGGAAGCCCCGATAATGACTTTCCATGTGAGACCAGCACTGTCCTGTACCCTGACCTGTACTCAGCTTAAAGATCCCATGACATGGTACTTCTTGATGCTTTTATATGGCTCCTTAATGGTTCCCTAATACTGTAAATGAATCCTTCTTCAAAATCAACACTCAGTGCATGAGAAACAGAGATAAGATGAGAAAGAGTAATTTTTCTCTCTCTGAACAGACCATAATGGGCGTTGTTGCTTGAATGCACATGAGGAGAAAAGAGATGGCCTATAGTAGAGGGTGGGGGCGTGGCCAAACTCTCCGCTCTCCGCTCTGAGCTCTCAGCTGATCCATTTCCGCGTTTTAAGAGCGGAGGAGGAAAGGAGAGCCTTTTCAATGCAAAAAACACATTTCCACAGAAAATAAAATTAAACCACTGCTGTTCAAAGGTCCAGAGGCTCAGATAAAGGACTTCCGAGCCTAGAAACACTCGGACGTGCCTCCAGGCTATGGAGATAATTTTGTCTCATAAAGATTTGTATAAATAAAAAAAGATATATATAAATATAAATACATTTATAAATATTCAAACACAAAATACAAATACAAAAACGCGACATACAAATAAATGATAGAATGTATATAAATACACAGGCATTTGTAAATATATTTTCGAGATTTGAAAACAAATGTATTGGAGTCTACATTTGTGGATCCATTTTTTGTTTTCGTGTTGATGACGTAATTGTGAGACAGTTCTACCGCAAACCACGATTCGCAAATAAATGTCACCGGATTTGAATACAAATAGCCTTCACTGGACATCCAGCAGATGGCAGTGTTGAGCAGCTTGTCGGTAGTTGCTCTTTAGATGCGTGAATGAGTGAATTTCTCCTTTTATCATAGTTGCTCTTTAGTAAATGAGACTACAGTGGGCCCTCGCTCGAGTGGAAAGTCGAGTGGAAAGTGACCTGGATATCATTTTGGGCAAAACTCAGGCCACCGCTAACAGTGCCGAACTGACTGACTACGTACAACGCCTCTGAGCACCAGCCCTCACCACCTGACCAGGTACACAAGCTGCTCAACACTGCCATCTGCTGGATGTCCAGTGAAGGCTATTTGTATTCAAATCCGGTGACATTTATTTGCGAATCGTGGTTTGCGGTAGAACTGTCTCACAATTACGTCATCGACACGAAAACAAAAAATGGATCCACAAATGCAGACTCCATATAGAAAGTTTTCAAATCTCGAAAATATATTTATAAATCTCGAAAATATATTTATAAATCTCAAAAATATATTTACAAATCTCGAAAATATAATTACAAATGCCTGTGTATTTATATACATTCTATCAATTATTTGTATGTCGTGTTTTTGTATTTGTATTTTGTGTTTGAATATTTATAAATGTATTTATATTTATATATATCTTTTTTTATTTATACAAATCTTTATGAGACAAAATTATCTCCATACCAGGCAAATAAAAAAACGCATTTCGCATTGCCTAGCGCATTCGCAGTCCAAACTCTCTGGGCGTGATTTACAGAGACGCTGTGTACAGACAGACGGGGGTGGAACTGCATTTGCATTTCTTTTTTCGATCTGACGTCAATAAGGTGCCTTGTTCAAAATCGCCCGTTTGAGCTCAGATTTTTTCTAACGCAGAAAAGGATCGCAAATGCTCAGTTTAGACATTTCACAACTTTTAGGGGGGCTAAACAGGGTAGGGGAGCTCACATTAACGTTCAAAAACCTCAGAAAGTGAAAATTTCATGCCATGGGACCTTTAAAAACACAGTGGAGCACTTCCTGTATCGCCACATGACATCAAAAGGTAAAAGGAAAATTCAGCCTAAATATGCAGGGTTTGTGTGTTAAACATGTGTCTGTTTCCAGGTCTGTTTGTGATGAGGAAACATTAGAACAAATCAGAAAATAAAGTTATATAGGCTCCTTAAACTATCTATTTCCATGGAGGCAAGCAAGCTAAGTTAGTTTCTTTCAAACAGCAAACACCTTGTGATGTCATGTGGTAATACAGGAAGTGCTCCACTGTGTTTTTAAACACCATGCACCTTCACTAGAATCATTTGGGTAATTTCAGTCTGGAATTTCTGATCTCTACTGAACTAAATGTAAAAGGAGCTGTTAACTTGAAAACTACAGCTTTGTGACATCACAATGTGGGTGGAACAGAGCATTTTGAGCTTTGGAGATGCATGCAGACTAATAATACAGGATTACTCAAACATGTGTGAATGAAACAAAACACAAATCCAGGTCTGTTTTTGAGGTGGTAACAACATTATAACATGACTTAAAGGAGAGTTAAGGTTTTTTACAATCTGAGCCGTATTTCGGTGATAAAACAAGTTGTTTTACTCAGCCATAGCACTTTAGTGTCATTTGGAGCAGTTTCGTAGATGTTGTGGTGTAGCGGTATCCGTGAACGTGAGTGCTCGGGGCAAATGTTTGCGGTCTCCAAATAACACAAACTTTAGCACTTTTCAAATCACAGAAGTGACTTTAAGTGGAGTCCAAAATGGCCTGAAACCCAATATCCAGCTGTAGTTTCATCTGATGACGTCATCATAGAGGACAGTGCGCATGTGTGAAGTCTCAGCTGTTTAGCAGATAAACACAGCTAGTCCGAAAGAAGCTAACACCGCTCTGAACGTTTCTGTTGCGAGACATGGCTGAAGATTCGGACTTTGAGATTGAAGAGGACTTATTTGAGTATGATGGCCGTCCCTATCGTTTTGAGCCTGAGTATACGGAGGAAGAGATATTAGAAAGAAGGAAGCGGAGACAGTTTGAGGAGCAGCGCACAAGAGAACAGCGAGCGACGGCCCGTCTACGAAAAGACAGTACCTTGTGGTGTTTATGTGGACATTGTATGTCGATGGCCACAGACGAAGAATGCCTTTGCTGTCTCGAGTGGGATATCGGGTTTCAGGCCGCTTTTGACTCCACTTAAAGTCTACGCTGACCCAGAGATCTAAAAAGCTAAAGTTTGTGCAAACATATGCCCCGAGCACTCACGTTCACGGACACTGCTACACCACAACATCTCTGGAAGTGCTCCATATGACACCAAAGTGCTATGGGTGAGTAAAACAACTTGTTTTATTATCGAAATAAGGCTCAGATTGTTAAAAAAAAAAACGTTAATTCTCCTTTAAAGCTCACAAGAGTCCATTTAGAGTTATATAGGACCTTTAATGAAATGCATGGTGTTTGATTATTTTAATGTCTTTGTTACACTATGTTATAAACCGTACTTCCTTCTTATAACTTAAACTTTTCTTGTTTAATTTTACGTGAGCCTATAGTCCACAGTACACTAGTGTAGTAGTGTTAGCTCAGGCCTGTATCACTGTCCATATCACAGTGTAAATATTTGAACTGGGGCTGATAATGTGGTGATAATATTAGTCTCTGTTGAACACTGAGCTCATATTTATGAACATATGGCTGCTATCGGATATCCCTGGAAAAAAAAACTCAAAGACAGTGCACTTATGTAACAAAGGATAAGAAAAAACTAGAAAAATGTAGTACAAAAACAGAAGAATGGGCTAAACCAGGACACTACAGAGTTCAGCCTGGGGATTTGCCGCAAAGAGAAGATCTGGCAATGTGAAGTTAAAGGGCCCATAATATGATACTTTCTGATGTATGTTATAATGTTTTATCCTCATAAAAACAGACCTGGAGTTGTGCTGTAACAACATTATAACAAAGAACAGAAAGTATCATATTATGGGCCCTTTAACTTCTCATTGCCAGATCTTCTCTTTACGGTGAATCCCCAGGCTGAACTCTGTAGTGTCCTGGTTTAGCCTGTTCTTCTGTTTTTTTAAAAAGGTGCACTATGTAACTTTTTGGTTGAGGGTCTATTGCCTGTTTGTTTCTATGGAGCTGTAATTGCTGTAACTGGAATGTTCCACAGTATAACAGTAACATTTTGCATGGTCTGGGTTCGATGTCCGGGTCGCCTGGGCCTTTCTGTGTGGAGTTTGCATGTTCTCCCCGTGTCTGGGTGGGTTTCCTCCGGGCACTCCGGTTTCCCCCATCGACCCAAAACATGCTCCAGGTAAAATCCTCCAGCTGAGGTCCTGACCAATCCGAGCAATAAGATCATGGGGATAAATAAAGCATGTCTTCTTCTTCTTCTTCTTCTTCTTCTTCTTCTTCTTCTTCTTCTTCTTCTTCTTTCTCACTGTGAGCGGGGCTGCCTCCCCACAGATCTGATTTGTAACTTGGTCTGGTTTGGTCTCCATAAAGATAGAAAGATTTAATACCATACTGTGAAAGACAAAGAAAGAACATCTTCACAGAGTAAAGCGTTTGACGGACCTTTCATTCATTCATTCATTCAAGTTACACAAAGCACTGATAAATTTTACTGTTCGATAATCACAAAGTGTACATTAGCATGCTAGTTGTGATTAGCTTAGAGTGGTGAAGTTGTGAGTAGAGTTATTTAAAGGAGAATTAGCGTTTTTTACAATCTGAGCCTTATTTCGGTAATAAAACAAGTTGTTTTACTCACCCATAGCACTTTGGTGAGATGTTTTAGATTTGCGATCTCCGTAATGTGAGTTCTCGGGGCACATGTTTGCGGTCTCCAAATAACACAAACTTTAGCACTTTTCAAATCATAGAAGCTCAATGTCTTAGGGGCCGTTTAGACGAGGACGACTGCGATTGAAAACGACAAAATATTCTATCGGAAGTGTCTTTCGTTTACACGGCGGCGGCGCTGTCGGGCTCTGAAACCGCAAAATTCTGAAGACTCCTTCCAGAGTGTGGAGTTCTGAATACGGCCCGGGTCGTGTCTCCGTCTAAACGGCAAGAAGCGCAAAACATGTTCATGCCGCATACACCTGACTGGATGCGCCAAGCCGGTAAAAACAATAACAATACTTCGCAGGCGACAGAAGCGAGTTTGGACAAGACCAGGCAGAACCAGTCAGTGGTGGGACAATTTTGAGAATGGATTAGTTGATGACAGTGCTTGGGTGGAAAACTTCAGAATGACTAAACAAGCTCTTGTTGCATTAAGCGAAGAGCTCCGACCCGACATCGAGGGCGAAACAACCGTAATGAGAGCCCCTGTCGGTGTCCTGAAAAAGGTCGCTCTGACATTATATTACCTGCATTATATTATTATTATATTATTAATATATATTATATTATATTATTAGCGGCCTGGCATACATATTCAATCGAATTCGCCCACTTTTGCGTCTTCGTATAAACAAACATTTCCTGTTGAGAACGCTCGTCTAAATGCGGATAAAAAATTGAAGACGAGACGCCACTTTTGTGTCTTCTGTTTTGATCGTCGCCGTATAAACGTAGCCTTAGTCTACGCTTTCGTTTGAGTCAAAAGTGGCCTGTAATCCGAGATTTATCCATAGTTTCGAGTAGATGAGGAGGCCAGTGCGCATGTGCGGAGTCACAGTTTATTTCACTCTCAGCTCCCGGGACCCAAACATGAAACGCAAAGCTGTAAATTATGGATAAATCTCGGATTACAGGCCACTTTTGACTCAAATGAAAGTGTAGACTAAGACATTGAGCTTCTATGATTTGAAAAGTGCTAAAGTTTGTGTTATTTCGGGGCATATATTATATGCTCCGAGAACTTGCGTTACGGATATCGCTAATCTAAAACATCTCTGGAAGTGCTCCATATGACACCAAAGTGCTATGGGTGAGTAAAACAACTTGTTTTATTACCGAAATAAGGCTCAGATTGTAAAAACTTTAACTTTTTTTACTTTTTTTACTTTGCTACATAATTCCATACATCTTACTTCATATATCTGATGTCTTTTGTGCATATATCAAATGTAGAAATATTGAAACAACAGAAAAAAACATCAAATGAAACAGGGTGTCCACACTTTTGGCGTATTATTTTTGTTCCATGGGGGTAAACAACAGATGTACATAACTCTGTTCATGAGTTCAATAAAACAACAAACAAATCGTGGCATCAGCACAGTTCTCTTGGCTGGCCCCTCTGAATGCTTCATAAGGTATTCTTCTCAGATGTGGTGTGAAGTGCACTGTGTCCCTATGTCCTGCCAGAGTTTACAGGAATCACTGACCCAGGGCCCACTATCATTTTCCCTCACACCGGCCCCTGACTCTGGGATGCCCCCTCCCAAAGCCCCCCTCAGATAATCAGCTGTTCTCACTTCTCCATGACACTTTCCCATAACACAAAACTATTTATTTCCATTTGTTTCCAAACATCAATGCTGCTCTAACTTTTCTGGTGGAGTTAAATGTCCACTGTGTAACTTTTCTGGTGGAGGGTCCATCACTAATTTTCCACAGTATGGCATTAAACAAATATGTATTGTATTTATTCAATGACAGGTGTATTTATTTCTTAAAACAACCACAAAACATGCATTATCTTTGCTGGTCTCCATGGAGATCGTTAAATTAAAAGCCATACTGTAAAACATTTCAGGAAAAAACAATAGTTAAGGGTTAAGCCGGTGACAGACCCCCTACCAGAATAATTCCACAGTGCACCTTTTTGTTTCCATGGAGATAGATATGTTTAATGTCAAGCTCTCAACATTAGGCAAAGTCAGTTAGAATAAGCAGCTGGCGGACTCTAAACCAGTAAAATTACATAGTACTTTCAAGATGCATTGCACAATTTTTCTGGTGGAGGGTTCGATACCAACTTGTCTCCATGGAGATGTTATTGCTTTGCCAGGAATGTTCCATGGTATGACTTTAAACATATCCATCTAGCATTTATTTGTTACGGGTGTTTCTATTGCTCAAAAATACAATAATTTCTTCTGTGAATAGTAGCAACTCTCCACAGATCAGAACATTTCTCTCTCGTTTAAACACTCAAACTTTCGTAGAATTTCAACAAAATGTATTAATAGTGAAGCGTGGGGGCTCCGCCGGGAGCCCCGCCGGACTCGCGAGGGGAGTGGCTCATCCAACGGCACTGCCACGTCCCGGGACGCAACGCGCACCAACCCCTTGGAGAAGTGCGCGTGGTCAAATCCGTGACAGAGCAGCACGACTGGCACAAGGCCGGGGCTGCGAGCACGAGATTGAACCGCGGCGCCCGGACCATGCCTCCCCCTCAGGACCGCATCCTCGCAGCCCGAGCCACAAACCGAACACGCACAAACGAACGCAAGAGCCGCACGAAACCAGCAAAGAGCTGCACGGAGTGATTTAATCCTGGTTTAGGCTTAGACCTGGTTTAGTCCTGGTCTAGTCCCGGTCCCCCCTATCAATCGGCAATGGTCTACAGTCTCTTAGTCAATCAGGACGCAGAACACAATGTTACACTATAAAAAAAAATGTGACACTATAAAAAAAAAAATTTAAATCTGCGAAACTGTATTGTATTTCCCCTGTAGCCATGAGCAGATCTGGGTCAGGAGTACCTAGCCAGAGGATTAGTCTGGTCTGCATGGTTTGGGTTAATGGGGGAACACTGAGTAACTCAATAAAATGTAATCTAATATATTACTGACATCATAAGGCTCCTCACATTTTAAAGGGTTAGTGTGGATCGGGAGCTTGTAAGCAGTACCAGTTTACCTCATATGACCCCTTTAAAGTGATACATTCTGGGTATGCCTAAAATCAACCCAAATAAACCACGTAACGCTCACTCTGATGATTAGAGTGGGTTTTTTCCTTCATTAAGTGCTTTTCCATTTGCCTTCACAATCAGACCAGATGCAGTTGTGCGGAGTCCAAATATTATGACGTTATGTAAACAAAGTGCCTGGTCTCATGCATCACCAGTGAAATAATCCATCTTCTCCTCCTCACGAAGCCAAGTCTCAAGTTCAACCAGCTGCAAAGAGGTGGAAATATCGATCAAATACTTTTACATAAGCCTCTAAACAAAGTACTTTCACGGTTCAGTGGCATATAAGGTCTGGCTCGGGGTAGTTGTAGTTGTTGGATTGAAGTTATGGGAGCATGACGAAGTATAAGTGACAGTTATACACAGATAAATAGTAGTACAGGGTTGGTACACACATATGTATGACAAAAGAAAATATTTGATTCAGGACTTAATCACTCTGCTTTATGTTATTTTGAGGGTTTAAGCTTTAAACGGCCCATTTTACTCTATTTTCTGATTTATGTTATGATGTTGTTTTCTCATGACAAACATACCTGGAATTGTGTTTTGTTTCATTCACACATGTTTAGAGCACTTTTCTCAAACTGAACACACACTGTTCCACCTTCTGATGTCATGTGGTAATACAGGAAGTGCTCTACTATGTTTTTAAACTCCATACACTTTCACTAGAATCAGTTGGATAATTTCAGCCCTAGAATTGCCAATTTCCACTTGACTAAAGGTAAAATTAGCTGTTAACTTGACCAGAGCATTGTGAGCTTTGGAGATAGAGACAGACATGTGTGAATGAAACAAAAAAACAACTCCAGGTCTGTTTTTGAGAAGCTAACAATATTCTAAAATGGTTAAAACTGACAATAATCAATTTTGCCTTATACACAACCTTATAGGGAAACAAATACAGCGGTACCTCACCTTACGAAATTAATTCGTTCCAGAAGTGGTTTCGTAACGTGAAAAATTCGTAAGTTGAGTAGCTATTTCAATGGAAAAAGCCTGATTCGTTCCAAGTTTTTTTTTTTTTTGTTAGTGTAACTTTTTTTATAGTTTAACATTGCGTCCTGATTGGTTTCTCAGACTGGATTTAAACTTTTCTCACATTTGTCTCGTTTAAACACTCAAACTTCCATAGATTTTCACCAAAATTATTAATAGCTAAGTGTGGGGGGGGGGGAGAAGACGCTCTGACGTGTGTGATAGCGGCATGTGTGACAGCTGACCCGGCGCGGGGGCTGTCAGCAGGTCTAGACCTGGACTAAACCTGGACTAAACCTGGACTAAACCTGGACTAAACCTGGACTAAACCTGGACTAAACCTGGACTAAACCTGGACTAAACCTGGACTAGACCAGGTGGATTAAAGCGCCGCGCGTGGGTCTATTTCCTGGTTTCGTTTCGAGTCACAGCTGAGGCGAGCCGCTGCTCGCATGCTAGACCTGCTCTAGACCTGCCCGCGTAAGGTGCTCACAGAGCGGCCTGGATAGAACCGTGAGGTCGGCCTCTTCAAGACCTCCAGGCCGGTGACCGGGACAATCCCCGGACCCATGCCCGCTTAGGGAGCTCTTAAGGCGGGCTGGCAGTGTCCCCCTGGGTCCCTGGATGTCTGGGGCTCCGTGCCTGGAGTGGCCCTGGAGAGCAGGTCTAGACCGCGGCTCTTGCAGGCGAGCAGCGGCTCGCCTCAGCTGTGACTCGAAACAAAACCAGGAAATAGACCCATGTGCGGCGCTTTAATCCACCTGGTCTAGTCCAGGTCTAGTCCAGGTTTAGTCCAGGTTTAGTCCAGGTTTAGTCCAGGTTTAATCCTGGTTTAGTCCAGGTCTAGACCTGCTGGCAGCCCCCGCGCCGGGTCAGCTGTCACACATGCCGCTGTCACACACGTGTCAGAGCGCAGTCTTCTCCCCCCTCCTCCTTCCCCCCACACTTCACTATTAATAATTTTGTTGAAAATCTATGAAAGTTTGAGTGTTTAAACAGAGACAAATGTGAGAAAAGTTTAAATCCAGTCTGAGAAAAGCGTATAATGTGTGTGGCTGAGCGCGCATTATTTGAATTTTTAAGATTTCGCGTTTCGTAACTTGAATTTTCTTTCGTATCTAGAGACCAAAATTTACCGTGAAGGCGTTTCGTAACTTGAAATTTTCGTTTGTCGGGTCATTCGTAAGGTGAGGTACCACTGTATATCCTCCTGGGACCTGAAGAAAAAAAGTGTACCTAAATTATTATTATTATTCTTTAAATTTTCTATTTGGAGGTAAATGAACACCTTAGCATTTCCATTTTGTTCATTTTATTTTTATTCATAATAAAAATAAAATGTCTGTAATGGATGTCGGGGACATTTTGGTGTTAAATCCACGTGAAGTTAACAACCTCACAAAAACAATTTTTTGGGGGGGATGACCAACATCTCCGACAAGCTTCTACAGTCGCCTCCCTTTTAATTTCTTCTTTTTTTATTTTTTTAATATATATTATGTATTTTTTTGAGTATTTATTTACATATTTTTTTTATGTATAATTTATTTTTTTATTTTTTTATTTTTTTTACATTTTTAGATTTTTTTTTATTTTTTTTTAAATCATAGTGCAGCCACAAACTAGAGTCTCAAAACAATTAAAAGACAGACGGGTTAACTCTATGTCCACTATAAAGGACACAAATGAATGGGCGGGTCTCAGGAGGATATAGTAAAACTAGACATCATGACATCACCAAATTCAGTATAAACGTTATATTCAAATGCTACTGTAGTATAATTGAAGCAATTTTTTTCTTTTCAAAAAGAAAATGATTCGAGAAAATCATGATTTATGTGAATGCAAAGAGATATGACAGATGTTGATGTGATATGAATCACCATTGATAACAAGACATGAGATTAAGATCTTGATCCAGTTTCTATTTGGAAATCACACTGATGCCTTATTGAAAAAATGAACATTTGCCAAGATCTCCTCAAACTTTAACTCACGTCACTAAAGCTCTTCCCAGAAACCTGCAAATCCAATGTTACGCAAACTGACAGTGATCTCACCATGTTTTGGCTGAAGATATAAAAACGTACCAGACTTGGAGAAAGGTTCAAAACAGTGACTCAGGACACATGTGGGATTTCTTCCACGATAAAATAGATAAATGTCGAGCTGGATCCAAACGGTCCAGACACAATACAAAGTTATATTCATTATCAATTATCAGGAAAAACAGAGCTCTGCCTGGAGGTAATGAATAATATTCATAGTTTTGATTAAGGTAACTTTCTGAGGGTGGAAATTCAGCTGAATGATTCCATGGAAATATGAAGATAAAAATTTCAAACATCCTCCATGGAAAAGTTTTATGTCATACTGTGGAACATTATCGCCGAAAGAATAGTGTTTCCATGGAGACAAGCCTAGAGAAGCCTAGAGAAGGTCCTATTCCAGGTCAGATAAGAGTCCGTTCTGTGGAGAGTCAGGATGCGTGTCTTTGTATACTTTTTTGTATAATGGAGCTTTAAATTAAATTAATTTAAATGAAGCAGCTATACTAGACTGATCTTAACCTTAACCGTAGTCACTACAATGGTGGATGCCTCTGGCACCTCTTCACAGTGTTAGTGTTAGTGTTTACATTTCATTTAATTTACATTTTCATTAAGTTAATTATAGCACATAGTTTAATTTAATTCCTTTATTTAGACTTATATTTTCTCATTTTGGGCGCACACATTTTAGTTAATCTGAGTTATTCCTTATACTTGTTTTTTTTTTTTTTTGATGCCAAACAAAGGGGGGAAGCAATATTTAGTTTCGCTAAGATAGTTTGTTTGCAGTTACTTTATTATCGCCTATTATTTCCTGTATCATAATTATTTGTCTTTTCATTACTTTAAAGCCCCAGTGTGTAGGATTTGTGGCGCATAGGTGGATGGTGCTATTGCACTTTCTGTTTTAGCTACAGCAGACCTCGAGGGTCACCCGCGCACGAGCCGCGCGCCGCTACTGTATAAATAAAACGCGGTCCCGTTTTTTTGTTTTTTTTTCTCATGAAAACACACATTCCCGATCATGTAGCATGACACTCTACACATCAAATGAAACCTTACAGTCTCCTCTTTTTGACTATGCAATTAATTTCCCTGCACAACAATCACTCCCCGAGCACATGGGGCTTTTATACGGAAAAGCACAAAACGAGGTTAGCTTACCTTAGAATGCTTTGCACAGGTCAAACTCTGTATTTCACCATAAACTTGCTCTCAATTTGTCCGTAAGGATCCAGCAAATAAAATCCAGTAAAACAATTTAGTCCAAAACACGTGTTAGATCCATTACGACGTCTGATCCGGCAGCATGCTTGTGTTGTTTACCCAAAACCACGAGCCTTGCCGAAGGCGGAGCCCAAATGTCCTTCTGCGGCTCTCGTATTCAAAATGGCTGCCTCTGCATGGGGAAGATCCCCCTTTTATGTGACTATATCTAAGTCCAAAAGAATACTTTGATTTCATGATGGAAGTGAAAAGGCTTGGAAAACAATGTATTTTTGAATGGGTATCTTCAATTTCAGTAATTAACGGGTAAAAATCTTACACACTGTCCCTTTAAGTTAGTAGTTTAGTTAATTATTCTCTCTTGTGTTCAGTTTAGTTGGCCCTTATGTATTTAAACACACCTGTTTTCTGTCTGGGGGGTTAGTTTTTGGATCTAAGTTACCCCAGTTGGGCCTGACTTTTTGTTAATGATTTATTTAATTTGTGCCTTTGTTGAATTACGTTTTTTATTTGACTTTATTAAATTTAAACTTTTTTTTATTACGTTGTCTTTGCCTTTTTCGTTTGGTCCATTGCAACTATTTCTACTACTCATATCTGAACTGTAAATCACGCTGTTGATCTACTAATGCCTAATGCATAATGTGATAAATACTCTCCCCACACACACAGTTGAAGGTCAGTAGGGACAAAGCATTCAAAAGATGGCTGATCTAAAAATATAAGATGTTAATTTGCAGTATATCCAACATCAGTGTTTAAGTCAGGGGTGTCAAACACATTTTGGTCCGGGGGCCGTATCCAACCGACTTTGATCCCAAAGGGGCCGGATCAGAAAACTCATGGCAAATATACCCCAAAAATAACAATAAGTCCAAATATTTGTCCAGAGAAACACAAATCTATTACAGACTGCTGTCTCTTCAGTCCTAGCAATAATTCGTTTATCTTCTGTCTTAATTCACCATTCAATTATTATATTGTTCGAAATGCCCTGTCTCGTAGTGGCATTTAAGATTATATTCCTTGAGCACCTCCACTTGTTGCAAACACACCGAGTGTACAGGTTTCCCATTCACCTCCTGAACAAATAGGAATTAATCAATTTTTCTTGGAAAATCCTGCATTCGGCGTCCACTTTTCTCATTTTTGACATTTTGCTGATGAGGGTGTCACGGTCGACAGTCAAAACGATGGTCCTTTAAGAGCGTTTGGAAAGAGGCGAGTCTTCATTTGTGCTGCTCTGGTGGGAGGGGCCACGTACAGAGGCGCTGGAGACGCTGCTATGCTCAACTACGCAGAAAATTACCAATATTTTAATAGAAAATTTAAAATATAATTAAAATGTTTTAATAGAAAATCAACCGAGGGCCAGATTAAAGGTCTAGGAGGGCCAGATCTGGCCCCCGAGCCGCATGTTTGACACCCCTGGTTTAAATTATCATGAGATTTTAAACTTTTATTATTTTGTGTGTGGCAGAGCATTGACCGAGAGGAGCCCATTGATGTGGACCCAGCCCCGCCCAACGGCAGCCTGGAGAATGGACACGCTCACACTACAGGTAACAGCTTCTGGCAATGTTTTTACTGTATTTTTATTTCTATTACAATTAGGTTTGGTTGTTTTATTTAATATTGTTAAAGGTGCGTTGTGTAACTTTTCTGGTGGCGGGTCCGTCAAATGCTTTTCTTCATGGAGATGTTATTGCTTTCTCTGGGGATGTTTTCACAGTATGGCATTAAACCTGGCATACTGTGGGACATTCCAGGCAAAGCACGGACATAACCATGGCAACAAGCAGGTGACAGACCTCCAACCAGAAAGTGATATCCTCCTGAGACCCGCCCATTCATTTGTGTCCTTTAGAGTGGACATCTTTTAAGTTTTGAGATAGACTCTAGTTTGTGGCTGCACTAGGATTAAAAAATATAAAATAATAATAATAATAATAATAATAAATACTACTACTACTACTACTACTACTACTACTAATAATAATAATAATAATAATAATAATAATAATAATAATAATAATAATAATAATAATAATGCATAAAAATCAAAAAATATAAATAAAATAAATAAAATAAATAAAAAATTAAAACTATATAAATAAAATGCATAAATAAGTAAATAAATAAATAATACATAAAAATTTAAATAAAACTTTAAAAAAATAGAAATAAATAAATAAATAAATACTACTACTACTACTACTACTACTACTAATAATAATAATAATAATAATAATAATAATAATAATAATAATAATAATGCATAAAAATTAAAAATCAGAAATATATAAATAAAATACATAAAAAATCAAAACTATATAAATAAAATACATAAATAAGTAAATAAATAAATAATACATAAAAACATTTATAAAACATAAAAATATGAATTAATTAATTAATTTAAAAGGCGTCTAAAAACTTTTTGAGGCGACTGTAGAACCGACCGAAAAAATGTTTTGGTTAGGTTTAGCTTAGGTTAACTTGACATGGATTTAACACTATTACAGTCCATTACAGAGGACATGTTACAACATTATGAATAAAAATAAAATTAACAAAATGTAAATGCTAAGGTGTTCATTTACCTCCAAATAGAAAATTTAAATAATAATAATAATAATAATAATAATTTAGATACACTTTTTTTCTTCGGGTCCCAGGAGGATATTGTGCACCTTTAAATGTCCCATATATTGACAGTAAAGGTTGCTTTTATGTTCATATTTTAATTTTGGTTATGAAGCCTATAGATTGCTGTCTGTCCAAGAATACAAAGATGCCAACTGATGGTCTCCCAGATGGTATTGCTTTGTCTGGAATGTTCCACAGTGGCATTAGACATAGCTATCTCCATGAAGACAAGCAGGTCAGATCTGTGGAGCTGTATCAGTATTTCCAAGAATAAAAACATTTGTAATCAGAGTGTAATGCTGACCGTGCACTATTTCAGGCAAAGCAAAACATTTCCATGGAGACCAAAAAAGTTACACAGGGCACCTTCTGCATGTAACAACTAGCGATGTAAATGATCGATTAATTCATTAATCTATAGTTGATTGACCTTATCGATCGACTTACGATTAACTGATAAGCGGCGTTTTTCACCTGAATTTGAGTGTTTCAATAGGGTCTTTAAGAATATAAGCTATAGTAACATAACACTGAGTCAAAAATATATCATAGTATTATTATATTGTATATTCCTCAATTAATTATTCCTTAGTAAAAAGCAGACAAATGTATTGATGCTGAATAACAAAATACATTCTTTATTGAAAATAAATTGAGGACTGGCTCAGTTGTTGCACTTGCAGCATGGAAATCTTGAAATTAAAAGGAACAGAAGAAATTAAATAACGTTATTAATGTTATTTAGTCTACATATTATGATGAAACAAGTGAATCCAGACTATTTTTAGGACATTCTCAACATTTATTTTGAACTAAGGCATCAACAATATTTCTCTCCCTTAATCTGTGAAGGGTTACAGTACAAAATATACATTTCACAGGGCCCCTGGACACAGCATAAAACATTACAGGGCCTCAAACCAGAACAATCAAGAAATTATAAAAGCATGTAAGTTACATGCTTTTATAATTTCAAAAATATATGGTTCTAGGTCCAGCTCTACTGTGAGTTGTACGGCAACATCCAGAGAGGAAAGGGTTACATGATGTAACTCTATGGTCTTTCTCGCGAGTGGGTTCACATTTCGTGTTCACATTCCAGAGTAGCGCCCTCTAGCGATTAGTTACAATTAATGCATTTTGCCAACGTCTTGATCGACAGTTAATTGTTGACATCCTTAGTAACAACTAAACTGTTTTTTGGAAGTTCTGAAAGTTTTCTAATTTTCCTCCATTCTTCTTCCAGATCCCTCATTGGCAGTGAATGGAAAGCTGTCCCCTTCTTCTGACCTGCCCCAGCATACAGCGCCCCCTGCAGTCCGGGTGCCTCACATGCCGATCACAGCCACCACAAAGACAGCAGAGATGAGAGCTCAGGGATCTCCCATCAGCCCCAGCGGCGCTCGGTCTCCTGCGTCTGACAGCCCCCCCCCTCTCAGCCAATCACCAAACAGCAACCGCCAGTCACCTGCAAGGGTTGAGTCTCCAGGTGAGCTTGTCCATAATATCCAATTTAAAGGGATAGTGTGTTTTTTATGTTAATCTGTATGTGTTTCCTTCTAAAAGTTACGTGTGTTGACACCGGTTTACCTCTGACAGTCTCAGCTGATCCCGGTTCGGCTCACTTTCTGGAGCCCACATAAGTAGGTCCGGTAACTTCTCTGGAACATGAAATAAAGCTTGTTTTTCTTCTCAAAACAAAACATTTGTCCGAAAGGTGATATATTTGCGTCCCAAACAGTTGTCAACGAAACATCCAGCAGCGAACTTAGCCATCACGTATTGTGTCTGCCGACTTGTATCACTGCACCCACGTTAGCTGTATTAGCCTGTTAACCTTTAGGGGAAGTATACGGCAGATGCGGTCCGCCGCAAGGGGAAGTTTACAAGTGAACAGGCTAATACAGCTAACGTGAGCGCAGTGGTATGAGTCGGCAGACACAATACGCGATCGCTAAGTTCGCTGCTGGATGTTTCGTTGACAGCTGTTTGGGGCGGCAGTAGCTCAGTTGGTAGAGCATATGCATTGTGATCCAGGGGTTGGTGGTTCAAATCCTGCTCTTGACGGGTTGACCGCATATGATCCCAGCTCCCACAGATGAGTGCTGCCGTTGTGTCCTTGGGCAAGACACTTAACCCCACCTCGCCCCGATGGCAGAAGATACATCAAGGCCTGTTGTGACGTGAGCCGTCCTCCTGTGGACCCACCACCTGCGGGAGGATTCATGAGGGCTGGTGCATTGTGTTCTGGGCAGCAGAACACTGCTTGGACTGCTGCCCCCGCGACCCAGAAAATGGAAAAGCGGAAGAAAATGAATGAATGAATGTTTGGGACGCAAATATATCACCTTTCGGACAAATGTTTTGTTTTGAGAAGAAAAACAAGCTTTATTTCATGTTCCAGGGAAGTTACTGGACCTACTTACGTGGGCTCCAGAAAGCGAGCTGAACCGGGATCAGCTGAGACTGTCAGAGGTTAGCCGGTGTCAACACACAGAACTTTTAGAAGGAAACCCATACAGATTAACATAAAATCCCTTTAAAGCCCCAGTGTGTAGGATTCGTGGCGCATAGGTGGATGGTGCTATTGCACTTTCTGTTTTAGCTACGGCAGACCTCGAGGGTCACCCGGGCGCGCGTACGAGCCGCGCGCCGCTACTGTATAAATAAAACGCGGTCCCGTTTTTTTTTTTTTCTTTTCTCATGAAAACACACATTCCCGATCATGTACCATGACACTCTACACATCAAATGAAACCTTACAGTCTCCTCTTTTTGACTATGCAATTCATTTCCCTGCACAACAATCACTCCCCGAGCACATGGGGCTTTTATACGGAAAAGCACAAAACGAGGTTAGCTTACCTTAGAATGCTTTGCACAGGTCAAACCCTGTATTTCACCATAAACTTGCTCTCAATTTGTCCGTAAGGATCCAGCAAATAAAATCCAGTAAAACAATTTAGTCCAAAACACGTGTTAGATCCATTACGACGTCTGATCCGGCAGCATGCTTGTGTTGTTTACCCAAAACCACGAGCCTTGCCGAAGGCGGAGCCCAAATGTCCTTCTGCGGCTCTCGTATTCAAAATGGCTGCCTCTATATGGGGAAGATCCCCCTTTTATGTGACTATATCTAAGTCCAAAAGAATACTTTGATTTCATGATGGAAGTGAAAAGGCTTGGAAAACACTGTATTTTTGAATGGGTATCTTCAATTTCAGTAATTAACGGGTAAAAATCTTACACACTGTCCCTTTAAAGTGATTGGTTTCTCTACATTGTGTGAGATTTCTGGCGGAAGGTCCATCAAATGACTCACCTCTCCACAGATCTGACCAGTAACTTCACCTTCTTGTTATCACGGAGCTAGATAAGTTTTATGTCATATTGTTGAACAAATTGTTGAAAAGAAAAATCCTTTCCATGGACACAAGCAAGTGATGGGACCTTCTACCAGAAAATATTGAAATGTTCTCTTCTTTTCTGTAGCTCCCACAGTGAAAACATGGACCCCAGCTCTAGTCCGGACTCTAGGATCTCCTCGGCTTCAGGGTGAGTTATTCAAACACCGTGTATTTTATTTATTGATTAATTTGGACGAGATTAAGGCAGATTTACCTTTACGTGTACAGTGCATATTAACCAAGATGCAATAAAGGTTTCATTTAATCTAAACAGACACAGATCCTTGTTTTTTGTCGTTGGGGAAATTATTACTCTACAGACAATGACCAGAATAGTTTAAATGTGCACTGCATAACATTTCTAGTGGCTCGTTTCCATGGAAATGGCATTGCTTTGTCTAGAATGTTCCACAGTATAGATTAAACCTATGTGTCACGAGGGAGACAAGCAGGTTACAGCACTACACTACATTACAAGTCAGATCTCTGGAGAGTCTCCCCTATTCACAGAAGGAATGATTGTATTTTTGAGCAATAGAAACACATGTAATGAATAAATGCTAATTTCATACCATGGAAGATTCCAGGCAAAGCAATAAAATCTCCATGGAGACAAGACTGTAGCTGAGCCTCCACTGGAATAGTTGCACAGTGCACCTTCAAAAGAAACCTCTCTAAAGAGCACCTGTCTATGTTTTTTCCTGTGCATTGTGTAACTTTTGGTGGAGGGTTCATCACGTGCTTGTTTTAAAGATCCCATGACATGGTACTTCTTAATGCTTTTATATGGCTCCTTAATGGTTCCCTAATACTGTAAATGAATCCTTCTTCAAAATCAACACTCAGTGCATGAGAAAGACCCATGAACACAGTCAGAGTCATAAATATCTCTCTGAAACACTTTATTATTATTCTGGGCGTTGTTGCTTGAATGCAAATGAGGAGGACAGAGACAGGCCAGTGCAGCGGGTGGGGGCGTGGCCAAACTCTCCGCTCTTTCCTCTTTAGCGGTGCGCTGTGCGCTGTCACCCACTTCCGCGTTTTTGCGCGGAGGAAGATATGAGACGATTTCCATTGAAAAATAAACACATTTCCACAGAAAATAAAATTAAACCACTGCTGTTTCAGAGGTTTGGAGGCTCGGATAAAGGACATCCGAGCTTGGAAACACTCTCACGTGTCTCCAGGCATAAAAAAAACGCATCTCGCATTGCGTAGCTCGTTCGCGGTCCAAATTCTCTGGGCGTGAGTTCCAGAGAGTGTGGGTAGAAACACAGACGGGCGGTGGAACTGCACTTGCATTTTTCCTTGAGTGTGACGTCAGAAATTTCCCTTGTTCAGAATCGCCCGTTTGGGCTGCCTTTTTTTCAAACGCAGAAAAGGATCGCAAATGCTCAGTTTACACATTTCACAACTTTTAACCATGGGGGGGGGCTAAACAGGGTAGGGGAGCTCACATTAACGTTCAAAAACCTCAGAAAGTGAAAATTTCATGCCATGGGACCTTTAATGGAGATGTTATTGCTCTGCCTGGTACGTTTCACAGCATGACATTAAACAGCTCTACTTTACATTTATTACATTACAGGTGGTTTAATAGCTCAAAAATACCTAGAAAAAAGGCATTCTGACTGTGAATGCCTCCCCACAGATCTGATCTGTAATTTGGTCTGGTTTGGTCTCTGTGATGATAGAAAGGTTTTGTTTTTTGTTTTTTTGTCCTAATTCAAAGTAATATTCAGGTTTGTGGTTTACAGAAAAGACCAATTCCGCTCCTCCAAAGTGTGTCACATACTCTGGACTTCCACAACAGGACAGGTAACATTATTTCAAAAGACATAAGTATGAATATTTAAAGATAAGGTGTAATATGCATATATACACTATGTTTACTTAGAGACAGTGATGTGGTCAGTGAGCGGTCAGGGGGAGAGAGGAGGAGGGAGCTGGTCCGGTCGCAGACTCTGCCTAGAAACATCGGCGCTCAGGCTCGGTGCTCCATCTTTGAGAAACTAGAGTCAGAGGCAAATAACAACAGGTACATGACAACAGCTTATGTTCACGTTCTAGATTTTGTTGATGTCATATCTTCAGATGGAAGGTAGGGGGCGACATAACTCTATATAACTATGAGAGATCACAGTTTTAAAGCTCAATTGTTGCACTAAATTGACTTTTGTGAGCTTGTAGCCATGTCATAATGTTGTACCTCATCAAAAACACACCTGGAGTTGTGTTTTGTTTCATTCACACGTTTGAATAACCCTTTATTGTTAGTCTGTAGTTTTCAAGTTAACGCCTACCTCTTACGTTTGGTTCAGTAGAGGTTGGCAATTCCAGAAACACAGTGGAGCACGGTTTTCAGTTTGAGAAAAGTCAGTCTAAATATGAAGGATTTGTGTGTTGAATAAGTGTGAAACAAAACACAACTCCACGTCTGTTTTAGACGAGGAAACAACATTATGACATAGATCAGAAAATAATGTAATATGGCCTGTTTAAAAGAACTACCAAAACATATGATACTGTATATAAATGTTAAACAACAAATGCCGATATAGAATCATGACCTGTCCTCCAGCTTAATTTTAAACTATCTGGGACAGTACGTACAGTATTTGTATCTCCAAAATGTTTCACATGGACTGGATATTCTAATTCTATAGATCTGCTACATGGGGTCAAACCCAGGATTAAACTCTCCTTCCTCTGTAGCAGGGGTTCTAAAGCCGTGGATTCAAAGCCCAAACTGAAGCGTTCTCAGAGTTTTGGAGTCTCCAGCGCTAGCAGCATCAAACAGATCCTGCTCGAATGGTGCCGCTCCAAGACCATCGGATACCAGGTACTGAACCAATAAGTGTGTATAAGTATAAGTATGAAAGTATATGGCAAAAGGATAAAGGTTCAATTTGTCAACTGGACAAAAGTTTATTTGGTTGAATATGTTTGGCAGCTCATCCAAGCTGCTTCTTTAGTTCAGTTCAGGCAGATATAAGGCAGTGTCCACCAGCGTCTGACCAGAACTGAAGAACTGCGAAACGTATTTGACCAAATAAACTTTTGTCCAGTTTACAAATTGAATTTCTCCTTTTGCCATTGATTCTACCTGGACGACTGAGGGATTCTACACACATATGAAAGTACATGTTTATGTTGTTAAAGCCTGATCTGGTCAGATCTCAGAAACGTAGCAGGGCTGGATCTGGTTAGGACTTGGATGGGAGACTGCTGGGAAGACTAGGTGCCACAGTGGGGCGCCAGTTAGTTGTGGTTGGAGGGGAGCAGTTTGGCAGCCTCGCTTCCATCAGTCTGTCCCAGGGCAGCTGTGGCTACAGTAGAAGCTTACCACTGCGTGTGGAGTGAATGAACAATGTGTTATAAAGTGCAAAAATGTTTGTATATCACATACCTGTGCCAGAGCATACTTATCCTTGAGTATTTATATGTTAAATAGTTTATTTAAGGGAGAATTAACGTTTTTTACAATCTGAGCCTTATTTCGATAATAAAACAAGTTGTTTTACTCACCCATAGCACTTTGGTGTCATATGGAGCACTTCCGGAGATGTTTTAGATTTGCGATCTCCGTAATGTGAGTTCTCAGGGCACATGTTTGCGGTCTCCAAATAACACAAACTTTAGCACTTTTCAAATCATCGAAGCTCAATGTCTTAGTCTACGCTTTCATTTGAGTCAAAAGTGGCCTGTAATCCGAGATTTATCCATAGTTTCGAGTAGATGAGGAGGCCAGTGCGCATGTGCGGAGTCACAGTTTATTTCACTCTCAGCTCTCGGGACCCAAACATGAAATGCAAAGCTGTAAATTATGGATAAATCTCAGATTACAGGCCACTTTTGACTCAAACGAAAGTGTAGACTAAGACATTGAACTTCTATGATTCTATGAAAGTGCTAAAGTTTGTGTTATTTCGAGACTGCTCAGGGCATACTGTATATTACATGCCCCGAGAACTCGCGTTACGGATATCGCTAATCTAAAACATCTCTGGAAGTGCTCCATATGACACCAAAGTGCTATGGGTGAGTAAAACAACTTGTTTTATTATCGAAATAAGGCTCAAATTGTAAAAAATGTTAATTCTTCTTTAAGTAGAACTTCAAAGTCAAGAGTCAAAGTTTTATTATTTCTTATAGCTTCTTCACTGTTACGCTATAAGAAAGTTGTTCTATCATCAGAAGGCTTTGAGATATAGTACTGACGCAGTAATAGAAGGTGTGTGAGTCGTAATAGGTGCAGTCTTACTGGTAGTAGTAATAGTAGTAGTAGTAGTAGTAGTAGTAGTAGTAGTAGTAGTAGTAGTAGTAGTAGTAGTAGTAGTAGTAGTAGCAGCAGCAGTAGTAATCGTAGTAGTAGTAGAGGCAGATGTTAGATGAAGCGACAGGATTCTCAAGAATTAAAATTATTTTTGGTTCAGTCACAGCATTTTAAATAAAGCTTTATAATGAACACAAATCTGTCTCATTTTATTGCTTTAATTTTCTCCAGTTAAGTTACAATTACTCTCCCACAGTAAACTTAGTCTGTCTGCCACCCATGACTACAGTTTCTTCTGTAATGCTCATGCCATATTGAATTGTATTTTACACTTAACTCTGGCAGTAAAATGGACTTTTTTACTGAAGGAGGAGCTGCACTTCTTTAACCTTCAGTGGGCGCTCTGCCAGCTGTTGCATGTGGTTTTGGTTAGAGACGAGAGACCAGACTTTTATTAAGTGCAAGTTCACCACACACACACACTCAAATATATTCAGATGGAGAAGAAGATGTCCATTTGATTTGAAGCAGAAATAGCCTGAAATGACATTATTTTAAAAGAATTCTCTAGACACAAAGAAAGCCCCAAAAGTAGGACAAACCACTAATGTTTTGTCTGTAATGGGTATGACAGAGACATGCCTAAAGACTTAGCGAAAACCACATTAAAAGTGTCTAACTTTTCTGTTGAAAGGTCTGCCACCTGCTGGTCACCATGGAGATGTTTTTGTTTGGAAATGACGCAGAATGGCATTATAATTATACCTCCCCATGGTGACAAACAGGTGACGCCACTAGGTGAATTTACAGGTTAGATCTGTGGAGATACGACCCACTCATAGTAAGAATACATGTTTTTCAAGGCAGTCTTTAGCGGTAAAAGCATACAACGTAAAAACAAAAAAACAAAAAGTGAGGTTGATAAATTATGTCATGTCATAGTGTGGAAAATTCCAGACAAAGCAATAACATCGCTACGGCAACAATGATCCCCACACGAGAAAACATAGTGCCATTTAAAGTGTCATTTTAAACAGGTATAGTTTTGTGTTGGATTTCAGGAAGAAGTGTCCTTTGTGATCATCTATTGCAGTGTTTCCCAACCAGGGGTACAAGTACCCCTAGGGGTACAAGTACCCCTAGGGGTACTCGAGCACACTGCAGGGAGTACTCGGCAGTGTCGCTGCCAGGCACAGGGGGAGATTTTTGGGAATTTTTAAATTCTAATTTGAGTAAATTTGAGTTTAAAAAAAAGAGAGAAAATGAAATTGTCAAATTAAAGGAAAATTAACGTTTTTTTACAATCTGAGCCTTCTTTCGGCAATAAAACAAGAAGTTTTACTCACCCATAGCAGTTTGGTGTCAATTGGAGCAGTATCGCAGAACTTATGTTGAGCCGTTCTGTTCTACTAATGATCCCGTATCCGTTAGCGTGAGTGCTCGGGGCACTGATTTGCGGTGTCCAAATAACACAAACTTTTCAAATCACAGAAGATCGCTGTGTCAGGGTAGACTTTTAGTGGATTCCAAAACGGCCTGAAACCCGATATCCAGCTATAGTTTCATTTGATGACGTCATCAGAGAGGACAGTGCGCATGCGTGAACTCAGCTGTTTTGTAAACACCGAAAGAAGCTAACACCGCTCTGAACTTTACTTTTCTGTTGCGATATCGGGTTTCAGGCCGTTTTGGAATCTACTAAAAGTCTACCCTGACACAGCAATCTTCTGTGATTTGAAAAGTGCTAAAGTTTGTGTTATTTGGACACCGCAAATCAGTGCCCCGAGCACTCACGCTAACGGATACGGGATCATTGGTAGAGCAGAACGGCTCAACATAAGTTCTGCGATACTGCTCCAATTGACACCAAACTGCTATGGGTGAGTAAAACTACTTGTTTTATTGGCGAAAGAAGGCTCAGATTGTAAAAAAAACGTTAATTTTCCTTTAAGGAGATGAAATAAAATGAGTGTTCTGGGCAGCAGATCTGCTTGGACTGCTGCTCCCGCAACCCAGAAAATGGAAAAAGCGGAAGAAGATGAATGAATGAATGAAAAATAAAATGATTTTCATTTAATAATCTGTTGTGTCACATTCCACTTTTGGAGAATTATCAACACGTATGAGTGAGGGGGTACTCGAGGTATGACAAAAAGGCTCAGGGGGTCTTTTGCTTTTAGTTCAGTAGAGATTGGAAATTCCATGGCTGAGATTATCTAAATGATTCTAGTAAAGGTGTAAGAAAGTTTAAAAACACAGTGGAGCACATGACCACATGACATCACAAGGTGGAACAGAGTGTTTTCGGTTTGAGAGAAGAACTCTAAATATGCAGGGTTAAAATGTGAGAACAAAAACACAACTCCAAGTATGTTTGTGATGAGGAAACATTAGAAGATAGATCAGAAAACAGCATCGTAACAGGGCTTTAACTTTGCTTTCTTTCTTCCTGAAAACATAACTGCATTTTGTTTTGTTCTGTTTTTTGTAGAACATTGACATCCAGAACTTCTCGTCCAGTTGGAGTGATGGGATGGCCTTCTGTGCTCTGGTCCACTCCTTCTTCCCCACAGAGTTTGACTACATGGCCCTGTCTCCTGCCAACAGAAAATACAACTTTGAACTGGCCTTTGGGACTGCAGAGTGAGTCAAGAATGAGCATTGGGAATCTAAACATATTCATTATTAGCAGTGGTGAAAGGTAACAAAGTACACAAGGAAAAGCACTCATTTAAAGATCCCATGACATGGTACTTCTTGATGCTTTTATATGGCTCCTTAATGGTTCCCTAATACTGTAAATGAATCCTTCTTCAAAATCAACACTCAGTGCATGAGAAACAGAGATAAGATGAGAAAGAGTATTTTTTTCTCTCTCTGAACACTCCATAATGGGCGTTGTTGCTTGAATGCAAATGAGGAGAAAAGAGCTGGCCTATAGTAGAGGGTGGGGGCGTGGCCAAACTCTCCGCTCTCAGCTCTCAGCTGATCCATTTCCGTGTTTTTGCACGGGGGGAGAGATTTGAAGCGTTCCATTGAAAAATAAACACATTTCCACAGAAAATAAAATTAAACCACTGCTGTTCAAAGGTCCAGAGGCTCAGATAAAGGACTTCCGAGCCTAGAAACACTCGGACGTGCCTCCAGGCAAATAAAAAAACACATTTCGCATTGCCTAGCGCATTCGCAGTCCAAACTCTCTGGGCGTGATTTACAGAGACGCTGAGTACAGACAGACGGGGGGTGGAACTGCATTTGCATTTCTTTTTTTGATCTGACGTCAATAAGGTGCCTTGTTCAAAATCGCCCGTTTGAGCTCTGATTTTTTGTAACGCAGAAAAGGATCGCAAATGCTCAGTTTAGACATTTCACAACTTTTAACCATGGAGGGGGGGGGCTAAACAGGGTAGGGGAGCTCACATTAACGTTCAAAAACCTCAGAAAGTGAAAATTTCATGTCATGGGATCTTTAAGGTGTCTGTACTTTACTGAAGTCAGTTTTACAGTGGATACTTTTTTCTTTTACTTCACTACATCTGAGAACGTGTATCTGTACTTTCTACTCCACTACATTGTAGACCTGTACTGAATAGTAAAAAGTACTATGTTAGCACATTATATTTGAGTTAACATCCCAAATTCGAGCAAACCAAATATACAAAAGCAAATAGGAAAATTAAGAAATCAACTGAATCGCTTAAAGTCAGCTTAATTCTTTTTCTAAATCACTGAAACAGAAACTTTCTACTTCCTACAATTTTCAACATATTTTTCAACGTTTCTTCACAAATCACTTCTTAATTGGTGTAAAACTATAATTTATGTTTACAACAGGTATCATCCCACTATGAAAATAATACAAACTTACCAGAGGCAATTTAGATGTGCATTATGTAACTTGGTTGAGGGTCCATCACCTGCTTGTTTCTATGGATATGTCATTGCTCTGCCTGCAGTGTTCCACAGTATGACATTAAACAGCTCTACCATACGTTTATTAAATTTCAGGTGGTTTTATAGCCCAAAAACACCTCGAAAAATAGGCATTCTGACTGTGATTTTGGTTCCCTTTGCCTGTAACTTGACCTTGTCTGGTCTCCATGAAGATAAAAAGGTTTAATGCCATCAGGCCTGGACTGGTAATTAGGCATACCGGGCATTTTCCCGGTGGGCCCACAGTCGTAGGGGCCGATGCCCTTCTTTTTTCTTTTTTTTTAAACTTAGAGACCGGCCCACAATTTAGGACTGAATGCAATTTCGTTGTACTTGTGACAATGACAATAAATATTCTGAATCGGACTAAAGCAGGACTACATTAGGGTCGGCAGTAGCTCAGTTGGTAGAGCGTTTGTCCAAAGGTCCAAAGGTTGGTGGTTCAAATCCCGCTCTTGACATAAGAAACATCAGTGGTTGAGCGGTCAGATCCACTGACCCACAGGTTGGTTGGTACGATTCCAGCTCCCACAGATGAATGCTGCCGTTGTGTCCTTGGGCAAGACACTTAACCCTCCTCGCCCCCAGTGTCTGCGTACTCTGGTGTGTGAATGCGTGTGTGTGAATGGGTGAATGGTTCCTTGTTGTAAAGCGCTTTGGGTGCCTTGAAGGTGGAAAAGCGCTATATAAAGATGTGACCATTTACCATTTGACCATTTACATCAGGTCTGAACCAGGACTAAATCAGGATTGAACCAGGACTAAACCAGGACTAATCAGGTCTAAATCAGGACTAAAACAGGTTTGAACCAGGACTAAATCAGGATTGAACAAGAACTAAACCAGGACTAAACCAGGACTAAATCAGGACTAAATCAAGACTGAACCAGGACTAAATCAGGACTAAATCAGGTCTGAACCAGGACTAAATCAGGACTAATTATGAGGGGCCGGTCCAAGCCAAAAATGCCAGGGCCATTTTTTTGTCCCAGTCCAGACCTGAATGCCATACTATGAAACATTCCAGACAAAACAATAATATCTCCATGGAGAAAAGCATTTGATGGACCCTCCACCAGAAAAGGGTTGGATCTGGTTACAGCTTGTTTTTTATTATTAAAGAGGTTTGAGTTTTAATATGCATTGAAAAAATCAGGCCATAGTCTCTGTTCCATACTACCTAAAGCAGTCATAGCTGCAGACCTCTATAACCTCCAGTGACCCTAAAAGACAAAATAAGTGAATAATAGGTCATAGGTCACAGCCTGTGTATAAGCCTTACCCTGGATTAACACTTGGGCTTCCTATAGGGACATGACGTGTGATAATGCAGCTGCAGATTAAGCTGATTTGACTCACTGTAATATTCCCTTTGGTCCAGAGCTTCAATCCTCTGTACACTGGTCTTAAAGAGATCACACATACACCACTTATATCTGTACAAATCTATATGTTTATTACATATGTAGAGCCAGGGCCTAAGCTGCAAAACATGTTTGTTGGAACCGAGTCAATGTGTTTAGCTGTAGATAATTTGAAGATGTTTGTTAAAGGGTATTTCTGATCTCTGTTGTTTGCTCATCACAAACACACCTGGAGTTGTGTTTTGTTTCATTCACTTTCATTTTGTTTAACAGACAAACTCTGCATACTTAGGCTAAGTTCTTCTCTCAAACAGAAAGCACTCTGTTCCACATTGTGAAGTCATGTGGTAATACAGGAAGTGGTCCACTGCGTGTTTTAACTCCACACACCTTCACTAGAATCCTTTGGATCATTTCAGCCCTGGAATGCCAATCTACTGAGCAAAAAAACATGTGTGAATGAAACAAAACACAACTCCAGGTCTGTTTTTGAGGAGGTAACAATATTTTAATGATAATATTATGGCTTAGAGCTCAAAAGAGTCAATTTTGCGTAATATAGGACCTACTGTTTAAAGGGACA